>JAOQMS010000004.1:30370650-30435368 GCA_027563885.1 Erythroxylum longipes
GGCTGAATTTTTCCCTACAATATTTCCGACGGACTGGTTATCCGTCGGTAAATTTTTGTTTTCCCCGACGGATTATTTAATTACCGTCGGTAAAAGGCGACGGAAGTTGTGTCGTCGGTAATATTCCGACGCTAATTCGCAATTTCCTTGTAGTGTTTGCAAAATTATAAAATTTCGGGGACTGTTTCATAAATTTATAAAATTTTCTGAAACGGTACCCAGTATTGACCAGTATCAGTATAGTACCTTACCAGAGCTCAATCCGGTACCAAGTCCGATATAGTATTCGCAACTTTGCTCATGCTAGTTCTTAACCTTTTGAATTAGGCTTTTTTGATGTTTAGGTCTTTCACCCACTATTTTTAATGTGGAATTTCCTTAACTTTGTACTCTTTGTTGATAATTTTACTTAATTTCATTTGGGTATATTTTTAAAAATAAAAGAAATGTTTATAATATATTTCTCTAATTCTAGTTGATGATTGAAATAATTTGATAAACCAATTCGAAAATTTCAAAGTGGTTGGGCTGATGAATTTAAAAAATAACTTCATATTTCAAAGCTAAAATTATAATTCATTGCCTTGCATATCCGCACAAAAATCAAATGAAAATAAGGAGACAGCATAAACAAATACATCACTTGGTTGATATTAATCTTATTCTTCAATCATAAAGTCAAGTACTTTCACATTTTGGCCCTGTGCTTTTCAAATATAAAAAATGTATCTATTTGGGTGACCCTCCCAATCATCATTGACATTGACACCTTGTCTAATTAAATAGTTAAACTGGTAAAATTTATATAGTATGTTATGTTACTTTTGATGATAAAAATTATCCATATTTAATTACCAAAAAAGATGTCAATTTAGATAGTACTGCAGTGTATGACTAAGTAACAAATTCTCTCTAACAATCCAAGCACGTTTTACGCATTACTCTCCATTCCCATGAGCCTGTTTCAGCTTTGTATTTGCATCAATATAATGTCATTTTATATATATTTAGACATAAAATAATATTATATTGGAGCAGAAACAGGATTAGAATAGGCTAATATAACTGAGGATCTAAAACCCTTCCTCCTCCTCTGCTCATTGCGTTTGATGCTGACAAAACTATATCCTTTCAAATTATTTACATACCAATTTTTATTTGTCGTCACTTATCCCCAACCAGCCCACTCTCTTAAACGCATGAATTAGCTTTTGATTCCAACTTAAACATCTTAGAAGCTACCATCTTATCTTCAGAATTTCAAGCCCCTCAAATTCAAACATTTCAAGCTTATCCCACCACTTACGCGTCACCTAGCCAGCCTCATAAATTCTTATCTTATCCTCTACCAATTCAAATACAACCAGCAGCAGTACTCCTATCTGAAATCAATCTATTTTTTTTTATCACATTTAATCAACATCCTCCACTCCACCGTCATCACTCAGTTCCCTCTGTCATCTTCTTCTAACCACATTGGTCGAAATTTAATTGTAGATCTCACTAATTATCCTTCCCATCACAGTCGAGTCATCCACCAAACTAGCTCAAGAAACGAAAAGTCTCATTCTATGGCATTACGTGAGAGTACTATGGCCTCCCACACCATGGAAATTATGCAGCCCTAATGACCATATTTCGTCGTCCTTTTTTCATAGAAATGTCCTTTTCTAAAATAAAAAGTTGCCTATATGTCGAATCCACCGCCTACAATAAAGCCAAACACTACCATGAATGGATCAAAGCCATGAATAATGAGATGCCTGCTCTCCTTGACAATCATATAACTGAAAATTGGTTCCCAGACCTTTAAATGCCAGTATCGTAGGCAACTTATGGGTTTCTCGTATCAAATGAAAATCGTATGGTAGTATTAGCAATTACAAAGCTTGCCTTATTGCAAAAGGATATCACCAACAATAGGTTATGACTATCATGAAACTTTCAGTCCATTGATTAAAGTAACAACCACTGGCGCTGTCATTGCCTATGTTACAATAAGATGCTGACTAATACAACAACTGGATGTAATAAATGTGTTCTTACATGGTCATATTACGAAATATGTGTATATGGAACAATCCTCAGGTTATGTTGACTCATATAGAGATCACTTTATGCACTCAAGCAGGCACTTTGGACTTGATTTGGTTGCTCAAGTAATTACTTATACCGACTTGGATTTCATAAATCACAAACTAATTCCTCCTTTCATCAAGGTGAAGTCCATATTTTTCTCCTGATCTACCTAGATGACATTTAGTGACAGGTTCCTCTAAAGCTGATATCCAAACTATTATTAGAAATTTGCAAGATGAATTTCCAATCAAAGATCTTAGTTCATTCCACCTCCAGTAGAGTCTCTCTTAACCAACAGAAGTTCAAATAGGAATGGAAAATTCAAAAGTTTGTTCCACACGCATTTGCAACCACTCCTCCCCTCAACAAAATCGATGACAAACTGCTCACCGTTAGAGGATAATGGCAACAAATTATTGGTGCCCTCCGGTATGCTCCATTAACTTGTCCTAATCTTGCTTTTATAGCGAACAAAATATGCAATTCATGCATTCACCGACGGGTATTCATTGGAAGGCTCTCAAGCCATTGTTACGGTACATTAAACAGACAATTATTCTTAGTCTCCATTTTACTACGGATTCCTATTATCATCTTTAATGTTATTCTGGCAATGACTGGGATAGTTTTAATGATGATCATCGGTGTACAAGCAGATTTACTATTTATCTGAGTAAAAATCCGGTATCTTGGACAATTAAGAAAACAACCTACTGTATGTTCGCCCGTTGAAGGTGAGTATAAAGCAATTGTCAATACCACAGTGGACGTAATCTGGATTCAATCTCTTTTACATGAATTATAACCTTCCTTTTGTCAACCATTAACACTTCGGTGTGATAATATTAGCCTTACCTATATCACCTTTAGTTCAGTTTTTCATGATTGCATCAAGTACATTGAACTTGACTTTCATTTTATACAAAAGTGTATAAAATGAAAAGTTGCAGCTCAGTCTAAACAATTCATATCTATCATTAATCAAATAATTGATATTTTTGTCAATTCGATGTCAATAATTCAATTTCTATTTCTATAAAATAATTTATTTTATTGGAGTTGTAACAGAAAATAATTTATAAATATAATGTCTCCTCAATCTTATTATATCTTTTTGTATTTATATTTTATCCTTTTTCTTTATATGTAATCATGCGTTTAAACATTAATTATTCACATAATATGTATGGTAATCATAATTTGGATATTATTTAGAAATAACAACTACTTATATATGCTAATTTAATTCATCTATCCGATATCCTGCCCCATCATAATATCACAAAAGTTGTCCTCCCATTCCCAAAGAGGTGATGTTTCTATATCCAGTGGCACAATGTTACTGCTCTGAGAAGAGTGGCCGTCGACGTGGTCACATGAGTATTCTGTCTCCGATGAGCTTATTTTGTTCAGCACAGCTGTGGAGTTTCCATGAGATGTTCTTCTCTGATCATGCCCACGTTCTACTCTGCCGGTTACTTCACCTTTCCCTACCGTGAATGATGGTCTTCTATCATAGGAGCGCAAAACTTTAGAATCCTTGTAGACACGGCACAAGCTGAATTCATTCCTTAACTGCACAACATAAACACATCAAAATTATTGAAGAGCAAGGATTTAACTCCGAAGGCTGTAAACATTGCCTTTATGATTATTATGATAATTATAAATGATATACGTTCAGCTTATTACAAACTAGAAGTCTCAAAAAGTACGGTAACCTCATCTAATTTGTAGTTTGAAATCCTATTTTAGAGTATTGCACTAACTCGTAGGAACATTAGATGTTTATAACAAAAAAAAAAGAATATTTACAATTGGTGAGGATAAGAATAGTCATAAGAAAACAATTAGACCTTGGGATAAGTTGCTGCAATAATAAGAACTACAAGGTTACTGAATGTTATTTTATTGCTTACACTGTGGGTTGTTTGAGGGTCGAAACTAGTCGAGGAGGGCACTTCTTCTAAGACTTTGTATTCGTTCATCTTCCATTCAGTTTTTCGTCCGACTGGAGCCCTCCCATTGTAGAAAACCATAGTCCTTTTCTCACCGATACAGCGATTGTTGTTGGACGAATAAACTAAACCAGGAGTTCCTGTAGCTTTCCAATATCCAGTAGCAGTCTGTCTTTTTGGCCTCCCTCCACGAGCTTCGCTTTCTTGTCTGCGAACGAAGAAGAACCATTCTTTACTGTCTCCACGACACAGCTCTCCTGACTTTTCTGAATATAAAACAATTAAAGCTGTGAAAATGCACCCAAGGATCGATGTTGTAGGGACATTAGGTAAGACACCGTGCATTATGGAACCTAAAAATTTAAGCTACATATATATATATATATATATATATATATATATAGACAGATAGATATAGTGCCCCAACACAGAATCTGCACTTGATTAAGAACGACTGAAGACAGAAACATAAAAGTTCAATTTAAAACTAATGGAAAAGTGAGAAAACCTAATGTTTTAATAATGAAGACAATGCAGAAAAAGTAGAAAACTGAAATTGAAGCTCTATGAACAACAAAGTGATGGTTATTTACGTGGAAGGTCCCATGGATTGAAGCCACATATATCGAGGACCGGTATAACTCGGTTCATAGCCCGGTTCAGGTCCTCTCGCTTTCCTTGTAGCTTGTTATGCAGATAAAACGAGATCAGTTCTTCCTCAGTTGGATAAAAACGAAACCCAGGTTGTGCATAATTGCAGTCCAGCGCTTCACCATACCACTCAGGTTGTGAATTCTCCATATAATTTACTTCTGTTCTTTAACCAATACTGGTTTTGCAGGGGATTTGCACTTCACTTCCATGCTCCTATATATAGTAGTAATAATAATAATAAGGTACAGTAATCGATGTTGATAGAGCAAAACGAGTGGCAGAAAGGAAGCTTTTCTTGGAAGACTTTTCGTTAGGAAAAAAAATGTTATATATAGATGTGTTATAGTTACTCTTCTTTTTTTTTCCCTTCTACGAGAGACGGAAAATTAAATATTAATTAAACGATAAAAAAGATGTTATCAATAAAATATTATAAATAATATGATAAACAATGAAGTAACTGTTGTTACTTCATTTAGTAGTAAACAAATCTGCTTTAATAGTTAATGAATATGTACATTGTTATACAAGTAAACTTTGCGAGAATAAATTAATGTAGATCAATAATGATCCAGCTTTCCTAGTGCATGAAAAAGGGACAATGGCCTTCAGCACCAAGTACAACCACGTAGTTGAACAGATATCAAATTTGGAGTTATCTTCGGAGAGTAACAATCACAATATAATTTTCTTGAGATAGAAAACTATAGTTTTGATTGAACGTGACTCAGTTAATCAGTTTTAGACATCTTTAATAAAAGCTATATATGTTTATCCAATTTCTTAGTTGATTCAATGGTATATAGTTTTGCTAATGAGAGGTCAGTCAAAACTAAAGCAGCAGTCCCATTCAAATCTTACAAGATGATCTTGCGTGCAGTATACGAGAGATATTAACCAAGCTTATGCAGTCGTCTACTTCTTTTCTATGGTAAACCGATTGAAAAGAAATTATTCTATGTATCCGCCAACTGTCGCTTCTGCAATGCAAAGAAAGAAAACCTTTGAGACTGATTCCTCATATTTGTAAAAGTAATTTATAAACATAAATAAAATAATATCACAGTTTTTGAGGCCCAACTAATCAAATGCAATTCAAACCTGTATTTACTAGTACAACAAGACCTTGTGTTTACCAATACAAAGTTCGAACCAAAATCCTTTACCTCTGAATATTATGAGAGCTAAAGGATTTTCCAATTACATCCTCAAATTTGAACAGTAAGGAAGATGGAATCAAGTCAAAATATAAGTCTAAAATAAGAGAAAAGGTTGTTCAAAAATTCTTTTTGTATGAAAAATTGAAATTATTATTTTTCATAGACATATTACATAAATTTAAGCTACATATATATAATATTCTATTATTATTTATTTTTTAAAAATTGCATAAAAAACTAAGAATAACATTAAATAAGGAATTCGATTCAATTAATTAATAATGAATTTAAATACAAGACAAATATTATACCTTCTAATGTTTTGGGTTTGAGTTCCCAAATTCACATTAAAAAAAGTAATTATTCTACGTATCCATTACAATCTTTTCGTAAACGATGACGGTAGCAACCTGATTATTCATAATTACAAAGTGATAAAACATAAATAACATATCATAACAGTTTTTGAAATGCTTTCGGGCAAAGTCTAATTAAATTGATAGTGAACTTGAGTGCAGTGCAAACTTCAGTTCTATTAATGCTAAGCTTAAGAAACAATCCTAACTTTAGAAATAAAGAACTAGTAGGAAATGTAGAAATGCTCTCTGTATTTTTGTGTATAAATAATATGATATACATCCACTTATTTATACATTTTAGATGTCCCTAACTAAAGTAACAAATCAACACATCATTAATTTACATGATTTCGGGAGAAAATAAAAGCTAATTACAAGGAATAGTTGACTGAATAAAGATTATGTAAATATTTGTTGATATATGTTAATATACGTATCCCCCCTTCAAACTCAACGTGGTAATGAAGATGATAAATTAATTTTGAAGAGAAGATCTTGAAAACATCGAGGTGGATGTAAGTTGGTAAAAAATCAGCAATTGTGCTTAAGATGAGATCGAGATAAGTTGTACAGTTCCGTGAAGCACATGATGATGCACAAGAATATAATGGATCTTGATTTGTTTAGCTCATTCATAAAAGACATAGTGGGTAATCTGTGTGGCACTGATTATCACAAAAGATAGGAATTGCTAAAGAAAAGATGAAACCAATGTCTTCAAGTAGCCATCATAACCATAAAAGTTCAAAGGTAGTGTTAGCTAGGGCTTGGTCTTCTGATTTAGTGCTTGAGCGAGAGACAATCGTTTGCTTCTTATTACGCCAAGATATGAGAGATATGCTAAGAAAGAAACAATACCTAATGGTAGATCAACGATCAGTTGGGTCTCCAACTCAGTTGGCATCTAAGTATGCTCATAAATCCAATGAAGATGAACGAATGAAGTGAAGTCTATGAAACAAAGTGCCTTGAGTATATTCGAGTATACAAAGATCAACAAAAATGTGAGTAGTACAACATACACACAAACTGACTGATAATGTGAAATACAAAAGTGATATGTGGACGAGTTACAATAAGGTATATAAGACTACTAACTAGTTGTCGATAAAGTGTACCATCACTTGGAGGAATTATATCAGTTGTAAAGATATGATCATTATGGAGTGCTAGCAATCTTACTGTCAGTGAGACCAGCATGAGTGATATACTTGGCTTGAGATAAGTAGTAGCCTAAATCATCAAAAGATACTTTAAGGCCTAAAAAATAGCTCAATGGATGTAAATCTTTTATTTTAAATTGTTGATGAAGACAAGATTTAAGAGTAGCAATCCCTTGAGTGTCATGACCAGTTATTATCACGTCATCAACATATAGAAGGAGAAGAGTATATACTTGATATGTTTTTCGGATAAACAAAGCATGTTAATAAGAACTGGATGTAAAGCTAAGACGGTTGATGGTGGACCTAAATTTAGCAAACCATACTCGAAGAGCTTGCTTAAAGTCATACAATGCTTTGCAAAGGCAACAAACTTTTTATGTGGAGAAGCATACCCAAGTTGAGGTTGCATATATACTTCTTCATAAAGATCAACATTAAGAAAGAAATTATTAACATCCATTTATAACAATTCACATTGTTTTCTTGCTACTACGGCAATAAGACTACGAACTAAAGTTAGGCGAGCTATTGGTGCAAAGGTCTCCTTATAGTCAATTCCAAATTCTTGAGTAAACCCTTTTGTAATCAATCATGCTTTGTATCTTTCAATTGATCCATCAATTCAAGTCTTGATTTTTTAGACTCATTTATAGCCTATGACATACTTATCTAAAGGTAGGTCAACTAAGTCCTAAGTGTTGGTATCAGAGAGAGCTTGTAATTATTCCGCCACTGCTTGCTTTCATAAGGGGTTAGAGCTAGCCTCACAATAGGTGCTAGGTTCATATAGAGAAACAACAATGAAATAAATATGGAAGTCTTTAAGACGAATAGATGGTTGACTTACTCGAGAGGATCGATGGAGGGTTTATGAAGAATCATTAGATTCTGGTGAATGAATAAGAGAGGAAGAGTTATTTGATGAGGATGGAGGATCTGCAGCTAGAGAATATACAATAGAATCAGACATCGGTTGTGTTAAGCTGTTCAAGCTGTAAGACAAACCTGTAGAAGAAATATCAAGAAACAAAGGTATGGTCGGATTAAAAGCAAAATTTGTGTCAGGTTTCATTGACTCAAAATTTTGATATTGTGGAAAACATTTTAGGTTCCCAAAAAGTGACATGATGAGAGATTTATAGTCTTTGAGATAGTGGATCCCAACATATATATCATTTTTGTTATATCCCATACCTTAGAAAACAACATAAACATGCTTTCGGTTCAAGTTTGATTTGCTTATGAGGTTGTAATAGAATAAAACACGCACATCCAAGGCCTTTAAGAGACTGATAATTAGGAGCATGATTGAATAACCACTCATATAAAGAGATATTACCTATGATAGGAGACGGAATGCTATAGATGATATAGACAATAGTAAAGGCTGCTTCTCCTCAAAGGGTTTTAGTACAAGAAGATGATATAATAAGGACTAGAATAGTGTCAAGAATACGTTTACGTTTACATTTGACTCAACCATTTTGTTAAGATGAGATTGGACAGGATCTCTGAATGATGGTCCTTTATTGATTAAGAAAATTTATGAATTTTGTATCTTTGCTTTCCATTGCATTATTAGTTTGAAATACTTTAATCTTACAAGAGAACTGAATGTGAATCATATTAGCAAAATGAGAGTAAATGGAGAATAGTTCAAATCTATGGTGCATTAAACAAATCCAAATATAGTGAGAAAAATCATTGACAAAGATCACATAATATTTCACACTACCCATAGTTTCAAATTTAGAGATGTAGGACCCAAATATCATAATGAATTAGATCAAAAGGTGCTAAAGGGATATAACTATGGACAGAAAATGATAAAGCATGATTTTTAGATAGTTAATAAGGGACATAATCAAAATGTTCAGTCTTAACATGACCAAGGTTACCGTTAGAGATTAAAGACCCTAATTTAGAGGTAGAAAGATACCCAAACGAGAGTACCATATATGAGTGGTGACAACACGAACCACAAGTTTTAAAGGAAGATTTCGTGAAGTAAGCTCAAACAACCGTCCAACCTTACGCCCTTTCCTAAGTATTTTTCCCGTCTGTGGATCCTGTACAATGCAACCATGACTTAAAAAGGATAATTTATCACCAAGTTTACATAATTTTTTAACAAAAAAAAGATTTAATGAGAGTTCAGAGACAAGAAAGGTTTTAGGTAGGTGTAATGTGGACTTGTGAACAATATCTATATATTGTATATGCATAGTAAAATTATTAGCAGTGTGAATAATATGTGGAATAGATGGTATTGCTAAAGATTCAAGAATAGAAGAATCAAAGTTCATATGATTGTAATAGGCAGAATCGAGATACTAAGAGTTTGAGGTACCTTATGTGACAGTTAGGGTAGAAGAGGAGACTGTAATAGAATCTGGTTGAAGTTGTTGAAGAAGGGCGTGGAGCTTCTTTAAAGAGAATTTAGGAAAGGTGATTTTTGTTGACCCCTCAGTGGTAGTAGTAATAGTGGAAGCAAACTAGGGAGACTTGGAAGAATTACCTTGTCTAGAGTTGTGTTTTGTCGTTTTCTACATTCTAAGATATGATGTCGAAGCTTTTTTAAATAACTATAAGATCCTTTATAAAACTTCTTACCTAAGTTGTGAGGAATAAGTTGCAAGGACAACATCAGTAGATGTGACAAATCTTTCAATTAAGGTGACTTTCCTCTAAGATTACTCTTTAATAACAGTGTCGAGATTGGGTAGAGTTACTTTATAAAGAAGAGAAATGTAAATGGGTTTAAATTCATCCTTGAGATCATAAGCAAATGCCATATATGTTGACAATCTCGAAGATTTGGGTAGAGCATAGCAGTATTAGGACTAGGCCAGACAGGATTGTCAAGTGCTGGTTGATCCTAAAGTTCTTGCAATTCAAACATATAACTATGTATTGTCTATCTAGGTTATTATTGCATACAATGAAATCTCCTATACAACTAAAATCAATGGACATCATCTGATACAGAGTAATGATTGTTTAGGAAATTCCATACCTCCTTAGTTATGTCAAATTGTCAAAATTTAAGTTTGATGGCTTTGGCACATGTATTTCAATACTATGTTAAGATTTGGTAGTTCATTCCATCCCATGCCACTAATTTTTCAATGAATACGTCAATGTCTTCATCTTTATTTTGAGTAAGTTTAGGTATTTCTATGGTAACAGTACACTAAACGAGTCTCAATTTAAGAAAGCTACACATTTCCTGAACCCAAAGATCATATTTGGAGCCATCAAATATGGGAATGTATTAGAGAAGTTTAAAGGCATCCATAGTGAAAGAAGATAATAAAATAAGAGAAAACTTACTTATAGGGATTGAATTTGGTTATTCTGACCTCGGAATTAGATTCAGAGCGTTGGAAAAGCTTAGGATTTGGTCTGGTTTGTAGAGAACTTGAATTAAAATGCACTAAACAAGGTGGTCAAAGTGTCAATGAACTTCTTTTCGAGCCAAACCAAACTGAACTAATGGGTCTAAATCGAACAAAGAAGGAGACAACATATGGGAAAAAAAGGAAATGACACGTTTAAGATGACATGGCAATGAACTATGATGATGTGACAAATGACATGATAAGTGATGTGGCAAATGACAATGATTTTGGGTTATGTGGCAGATGATGTGGTAATGACATGTATCTCCCTTCCTGTATCTGAACAACATCATTTTGTCTTAGAGCAAAATGATGTCATTTAGGTAGTCTTCTTCCTCCAAAAAACCTGCAACTAGGATTTTAGGGATCAGTAGTTATCGATGGAGCGTGAAGGAGCATGGAGCTACTTTTGGAGGTGAAGTTTACACCGTTATGATCTACTCAAGAAGAGGAAAAATTTGGTATCTGAAATCTTTTTTTTGGAGTAGATTTAAGAACCCATAATACAAAAGCAGAATGCTTGAGAGGAAGAGTGGAGAAGGCTACAAAAGTTTGAATCATTTTGTTACAAAGGAGACTCTGATATTATATAGAAATAGAGAACGAATAAACGAAGATGTAGAAGTGCTTTCTGTATTTTTGTGTGTGAATAATATGATGTACATCCACCTATTTATACACGCTAGGTGTCTCTAACTAAAATAACAAATCAACACAGCGTTATTGTACATGATTTCAGGAGGAAAAAAAGGCTAATTACAAGAAATAGTTAACTGAATAAATATCTATTGATATACATTGATATACGTTAATATTAACTTAGAACCTTTCCCTTTAAATATTATTAGAATAAAAAATTTTAATTAGATTTTAATATTTAAACAATAAGAAAGATGTAACAAAATAAGTTGAATTATGAGTAAACAATCAGAAAAAATTTTAAAATTTGCGTTAAATAAATTATTGACTATATATATGTATATAATTATCTTATTATATCTTCTAAATAACTTACAAAATAAACTAATGATTAAAAACTTAAGAATAAGTTCAATATAATTAATTGATAATGAACTCAAACTACCTATCAGGATTCCTTTCTATTCCCTTTTTGCTTTTTGTGGAGAATGAGTGCATCAAGTTACGAGGACAATTGCAAGCTATTATAAGTTTTTGATATAAAAAATATAAATTATTTTTCAAATAAGATTATTTTTCAATTATATAATGATATTCAAATTAAATTTGTAAGATAGAAAAATAATATGATAAAATCAATATTTCCAACTCTAATTTTAAATTCTTCAAAAATACAATAATAGAATTAATTATTTTAATTATCTATTAGCAGCATCTTCTAAAAGATGAGCAAAAAGAAATATTATATTCTAAATATTTAGGGGAACAACATAGAATAATTTTTTGTGATAAAATACATTTTATGTTTGAGAGTATGCTTACGAAAGCATAATAATACGTTAAGGGTTCATTAAATATTATAATAGATGAGAACAATGGGACGATGGTACATTCCATATATAAATCAACAACTAATTTTTCCTTTGGTAAATATGAAGATTCTCGTTAATATTATAGAATATGTGGCCATATATTTAGGAATAAATCAAATCAAAATTTGTCCTAATTGGCTAATTCTATACACTAATTTTTCCCTTTTTTATATTCGACTATTTATATTTTATTGTATCTTTAGTATAATAAAGGAATGAGAATTACACTCTTAAAACTTTTTCATGGTATCAAAGCCTAATAAAAGCTCAAAACATTCAATTTTCATGGCCAATACTCTTGTTGAATTTGAATTTAAACTGAAACTAAACAATAATGACCCGCCTACTTTGGTGACCATAAATGAAGCAATTAATTCAAAGCATCAACATGGCTCATCACCTTATTGAAGGTAGAGAACCACACAGCGAAACAACAAAGGACAATAGTAAAACTAAATCAAATCCTAGCTATGTTATTTGGAAAAGTAATGATGGTCTCCTAATAGCACTTTTATTGAGAGACATTGACACTAATGTTCTGGTCCCCTTAAAAAATATTAGCTCAACACAAAAGATATGGAAATCCGTCGAAGAGCAAATTCTTTCCACTATGATGGAAAAGGAAATGGTCTAGAATGAAACCTTGATGTCCTTGAAAAATGAAAATCAAGCTCTTGATGAATATATCAAAATTTAATGTTGTATGAACTTATGGATGAAGTGAAGAAAGTGTTTTAATTAGCTAGAAGTCTTAGGTCAAATTTTCATGACTTCAAAATTGTCATGCTCATAATGCCTCCATATCCTTCCTTCCATCATTTTGTGTCAACTTTATAAGCATATAAATAGATGCAATGTAGCAACAACAATGACTAAGATAGTTTACTTCAACATGACCAAGCATTCATTAGTTAAAGGGTGGAGGACGTAGCAAAATTGGTGGAAGATTCAACTCTCGTAACAAAAGGGTTCAATTATATAGCTAGAAATAATTCCTATCCTCACTTAAGCTATCATTCAAACAATGGAAATACATGGAAACTAATAATTAATGGTTATAATCACAACAAACAATTGAAAGAACCTGTAACGTGCCAAATATGTGACAAGACCAATCACTCTGCAATTAAATGTTGGAATTGTTTTGACCACTCTTTCCAACCTAAAGATTAGCTTCATAAAACTTTTGCCATAATGAACGTTAAGAAAAATGATGATATAAACTTGTATACAGACTCAATAGTAACCACACATATATGGAAAATTATCCAAGTAAACTCACCAAAATTAAAAGATATAAACGTATAAACACTATTTTGTTGGCAATGGTGAAAGTCTTAATATTTCTCATACTAGAGAAGGAAAAATTAAAACTAACAATGGAACCTTAAAGCTTCAAAATGTTCTTATTATTCCTGACGTTAAAAAGAATCTTATATTTGTAGAAATATTGGCTAAAGGTAATGTTTGTAGTATTACAATGAGTGCTAGTAACTTTTCTATGAAGTATTAACAGTGCAAAATTCTAGCTATAGAGTGCTGATAGCTACTTCATGTTTAGCTCAAAATTTTTTAAATTAATTAAAGTTGCTATACTGCTAGTATACGACTCATATAAAATAATATAGCAAGGTATCGTTCCTTCAAAGATTGGTTAGTCATCTTGTAATTTACGTTGGTTTTTGTTTGAGTAAACCAAATAAATAGACATTGAAATTGCAAAAATGCAAAATTTAAAGGTTTGCAAACACATTTCAAAATGTCACAAATATAAGAACACAAATTTGGTTTAGAGAATAAAATTATAAGGTTAGGTTCATTCTTTCCATACCATATAATCCCTCACTTTGGTAATGTAATCATGATTAATCACAGGCATTCTAACGTATTGGCCCATTCTCTCTCAATACTCAAACCAATTAAACTCAAAATAACAATTAAGTTCAGTATGTAATCTCTCAACCTACACTCTTTACTTAACCGTTAAGTGGATATGAAGTAACCTATTGGAAAGTCATCAAAACATCAAGGATCTATATCTAAATTTCATTTTATCTTGATGTGTAAAGTGTTCTCAAGGTTGCCCACTCTCATGGTACATCCAAACTGATTTCCTAACTCCATTTCTCAATGTAAGCAAGGCATATAAAGTCATTGTATCATAAGCATTAAAGCAAACCATACATTAAACCATAGTGAGTTTTTATATAGTTATGGTAAGAACAACCACAAAATCTACTTAGAAATCCATTAAAATCATCAACAACATCCTCACAAAAAGTCCATAAATCTTCTCCATATAATAACTAAACAAAAACAAATGAGAGAAGAGAGAATAGAAGGCTTATGAGTTGAAGAAAAAAGTTGGAACTTGGTGTGGCAGCTTTGAGATTTTTTCAAATCACTAAATTCTCATTGAAATTCCACCAAAAATATCTCTATCTTCCTCCTTTTGTGTGCTTCATGACCCTCCTCTCCTTCTAGGGTTTAAAATGGGGTTTTTATACCCTTTGGGTGCTTGAGACGACTTAAAATGGATGTGGAGCAAGCTAAAAATGCTAGCTGGAAAGTTGGAAAAATCCAGCTTCTACCTAGGAAATTCCAACTTTCTCCTTTTGATACCTACATCAAGCCCATATGTAAGTAAGTTGATAATCAAGTTCACATGCTAGATATATATATACATCAAAACACATAAAAATCATGCAAAACCTAAGCTTAAAACCTTCATTTATAACCTAACATGTAATTTATCATATACAATCACAGAAACATGCAAGTTATATGAAAATAACATAATACCTAGGCTAGACATCCTAGTGTGTATGCTAAACATACACATTATCACAAAAATGACTTAGACAATCCTATAACAAATATCACTTATCAGGTGCAATCCTAAAACTTTTTATACCTTAGATGATAATTTACAAACTTTTATGGCATTTATAAAAGGAGCACCTTAAAGTATCTAGCACAAACAAATAGGACACCCCGTTCAAATTTTTAAAAGACTTTGCACTCCATAAACTTGATTAATGTCTCTAGTTCAGACAAAACTCAATCTGTTTTTGTTGGCTATCAAATGGGGAAAAGTTGTAAAATTGATTTTACTACATGAAATTTTAAATTTTCTTTTAGAAAAATTGCATTGTGACTTGTAGGGTCCTACCCCTTCTTTCATGTCAAAACTTCAAATATTATGCTATTTTATTAATGATTGCACCTGATATAGTTGGTTATTTGCTTTAAAATAAAAATATAATTTCTATGAACACTTTATTTAATTTCAAAAAACAAGCTAAAAATATTTGCAAAAGAAAATAAAAATCTTTCAAAGTGATGTTAAAGGAAAATTCACTTCAATAGCATTTGAAACTTTCTTGTCAAATTGTGGTAAATATCATCAATTTTCTTGCCCTTACACTCTCGAACAAAATGGCGTTGCCAAAATAAAGTAGCATGACCTTGTAGAAAATGGCCTAAGGCTTTTATTTTAAGCTTATCTTTCTCTTAAAATTTGGATTGATGCTTTTCTCATGACCATGTTTTCTATTAATAGAATGCCTTCATTTATATTGAATATGAAAACTCTTTATTATATATTGTTTAACTGTGATCCCGACTATATGAATTTAAGGATTTTTGGTTGTAAGTCCCATATTTAAGATATCATAGAAAGAACAAATTTTCCAAGAAGACATATCCTTGTGTTTTCATTGGGTCTAGTTAAATAAATAAAGGCTATCGATGCCTCTACTATCTTATTAACAAAGTTTATATTTCTCGCTATGTCTTATGTTGAAAATATTTTCCCTTTTGCTCCTATACAAGAAACTATCTCTCAGGAAAATTTAAAAGTTACCACCTTTCCTAATAAGATCGAATGGTTAGATCGTTTAACATATAAGGAAAAACATATCACCAATAAAGGAAATGAAGATTCAATTTGATCTCCCTAACAATGCCACCAAGGATCTTACAACTTACATTAAAGATGGGATAGAACAACTTAACTATATTAATCACGATTTAGAAGAAAAATTTACTTACATAGTGCCATCATCTAAGGAAAAAGAAATGCAAAATAGTGGAACAAAAAATCAAACTCAAATACTTGACTCTACCAACAAGGAAATATCTCAACATGACTAAGAAGGAAAAGAACAAAAAAAATATTTAAAAAGTATGATCACACCTCTGCTTAAAGATCATTTGGATATCATATATCACAATATATAACTATTTTTACTTCAATAATTTACCATATTTAATTCATAATTTAACATTTGAGATATCTTTGTCTAATGTAGTTCATGTTCAAGCAACTCAAGGAACAATTATGATCACTAGATCAAAATTAAAACAAAATCTAGATAGATTCACAACTTGCATTGGATATAATAAAAATTCAAGATAAGCATAACAATTTAGCTTTTATCACATGCATCGAGGCTGACTTCCCTAAATCTTATAAAGGCACCCTTTGTGTCCTGCATTGGAAAGAAGCCATGGAACAAGAAATTCAAGCTTTATATGAGAATCAGATATGGAATCTTATTATTAAACATGAAAATACTAACATAATTGGATTTAATTGGATTTTCAAGATAAAATTAAAAAAGGATGGCTCCATTGAAAGATATAAGACACGCTTTGTGACTAAAAGGTATAGACAAGTGGAAGCATTAGATTATAAAGAGACATGTATCCTAGTCATAAAAGCCACCATCATTTGACTAGTGATAGAAATAGCTATAAACTTAAATTAACAGATGAGACAGCTTGAGATCAAGCATGCCTTCCTTTATGGCCACCTAAAAGAAAGAGTGTATATGGAATAACCTCCTATATTTCAAGATCTAAATTTAATATGCTTCTAGAGCAAACTAAACAAATCTCTTTACAAACTTAAACTAGTGCAATTTGTAGGTTTAATAGACTATTTAAAAATTTAATTCATCTTAGTTTCTATGTAGCAAAGTTGATCCATCTCTATTAATTTTAAATAAATATAATATTGTAGTAAGCATGCTTATTTATGTTGATGATATTGCGCGTATAAGTAATAATCATGACTTTATTAATCTTATCAAGTAACTCAACTCAAAATTTGCTATAAAAGACTTAACAATCTACATTACTTCCTTGACATTGAAGTGCAATGTCATTCTAATGGTGTCACCATCTCACCAAACCAATATGCAAAGGATCTTCTCCATTGATCTAAGCTATTAATTAACTCATACTTCAACACCTCCATGGCACTTAAGATTTACCATCTCCTCATGATTCTTATCATATTGATGTAATTGAGTACCACAGTCTGGTAAGCATTACATTATTATTTATACTCAACTAGAAATTATTCAAGTTGTAAACAAAGTGTCACAAAAGCTTTAAAATGCAACATTAAGTGATATAAAAGTAGTAAAATGGATCTTTAGATATCTTAAATGAATGTTACATTGTGGAATCAAGTTTATAAATCAAATCACATTATCTTTGTATAGTTTTTATTATTCTAATTAGGTAAGATGCCTAACTACATGATGAAGCACAACTGGTTAGTATGTCTATCTCGGTGCAAACTATATCTCCTAATCTTTAAAGAAATAACCGACTGTCTTATGATCCAGATCAGAAGCGAAATATCAAACATTGGAATCTACAACTACAGAAATAGCTTGCATCACTTTTCTCTTCGTAACATTAGCATAAAGTTCCATGAAGTAACACAACTTTTTTTAGGCCAAAAGTATATTCTCAACCTTAATGTTTACACTAGAATACAAGTTGAATTTCAATATTTTGTAACATTCGAATTTAACCACAATGTTCAAAACAGACCTTAAATAGCCATAAAATATGACGAGTTTAACTTCATATTTGTTAAATGCCATGTTCAAGATAATATGACATTTATTTTAATTTTTAACCTAAAAGTGGGTGCCATTACCATAAGCAAATAAAACCCATAATATGAAATATAATAATAGGCCATATTGCCACATGGTTATGGGACCCACTTTCTTGTTAATTTAAAAAAGCTAATTACATTAGCTTTTGTTAATCCATATTAAAGTTATTAATAATATAATTAAATTCCTATTTATTATATTCTTAATTAACAGATAGATTATGAATCAATAATTAAGGATTTGTCTAAATACCTAATTTAAGTGCTTGTTTCCCCTCCTTTCATTAAACATACGCAGCTCCCCTGACATCCCCTCACTTCTATAGAAATTTTCATAGCTTCAAGTTTGATTCACTATTCAAGTTCATTGTTCGAATGTATGCAGCCTCATTAAGATCACCTGTACCTAACAAAATCATGTCACAAGGAATCATCTTATCAGTGCAGATCTTTACAACTTCACCAGCTCGGATCCTTTTCCATTTTTATTTGGAATTCATTAAATTGGAGAACTAGAGACTCTCTATTATTCTCATTCTTGTCTAATATGTTCTTTATCTAATCCTTGTATCCTTTTTTGATAGCAATGACAAGAAGCACAAAAAGAAGAGGAAAGAGGTATAAGGTTCCACTAAACACTAGTAAAGGAGGAAGCTGATTAAGGGCAGCAATGGCTAGAAAATAAAGATAAGCAACCTAATGAAACTAAATGAAAAGATTCTTTAGCAAGAAGGTAATAAAGGTATAATTTTTGGTTTAAATCTCATTCCTTACGAACTTATACTTGTTATTGGTTCTCCTCGGATCATTCATGCAGAAACCTAGAATCCTCTTCAGGCAATGTATCATTATCAAATTATGCACTTTTCTGATGATTCCTCCTTAATGACTTGTTTAACTTATTACAAATAGTAGACGTAGGCTCAAAGTCCAAATTACCATGTACTATTAATTAATCCCTTAAAATTTCAAAGGTACCAAAAGAAATGTTATTATTAGTGTTATGTGTAGTTCTATTATGATCCACAATCTTAGATGAGCAGCCTCCTATGTGGGGCATTCTAATAAAACTCGCTTAAAGAAATGAGATTAGACAGAGTGGAACCTTTTATCCAATGCAACAACATTACACTTCGCTTAGAGAACAAAATTAGCACTACTAAAGTTGTTGCCTCCAATACAAAGCTCTTCTTCACCTTTCTCCAAACAAGCTAGGTTGAAGGGGTTGATTTGAGCATCACTGAAGGTGGATGAACTAGTATAGTCATTAGGGCGGAGACAACCTAAAGAACCAAACCTACGAGAGTGATGAGGAACAATGCTAATGGGGATAATGGGGATCCTTTTAGGTTAAAAATTAATAATTAAAGCCATATCACCTTTGACGTGGCGTTTAACTGATAAGGAGTTAACTTTGTTAAATTTTTCATCTACTTAGGGTCTATTTTAAATATTTTGTAAATGTTGGGGTTCAATTTGAATACGTTAAAATATTAGGGTTCAACTTATATTATGGTATAAACATTAAGGTTAAAAATTCACTTTTGGCCCTTTTTTTATAACAAAAGTTCTTTATGCATGACTATTAATCTAGCTTTCCATTCCTGCTCTAAGCATATTGAAATTAACTACCATTTTTTTTTCGAAAGGTAAACAAGAAGTATATAATGAGATTTACTTGATTTTTTAATTGAACAATATACATTTAGTCAAATATATAAAGAAGAAAAAAGAAATTTCAAAAACAATACATTCACTAATATGCAAGGACTGTCAAATATATAATTAGACCCAATATAGCAGTATTGTCTAATAGTCATAAACAAACATAATGCTTATATTCTTTAAATGACTAGAAAATATTTTGGGCAGTAACCCCTTTGTTAAAGGGGTAGCTAATATAAGATTGGTGCTAATATACTCTGTTGACCCGCTCTATTTTTAAACATCATCCTTAACCACAAATATTTTAGTTCTATATGATTAGCACCTTTGGAATACTTATCATTTTTGGAGAAAAAAGAGTACAAAATTACCACATTAAATTTTCATCCGCCAGGCTATACTCCCAAGCCTTAAAATAAAGTTTCGTAGCCATTAGCCTGAATCATAGCCTCAAGCAAGTCACAAACTCAACCCCTATAGTAGATGCAACAATTATAGACTACTTTCTACTTTTCCATGAGATGGCTCATCTGGCTAATAAATAAATGTACAAAAAGGTATATTTTCTTATATTTATACAACCATTAAAGTTTGAATCTGAGTATTCAACCACCTTAAGGTGATCAGACCTCCTAAAAGTAAACATGTAATATTTAGTTCCCTGCAGATATCTTAGAACTTTCCTTGCAGCTTTACAATAATCTATAGCAAGATTACTCTATTATCTCCCTAATATCCCCACTACAAAACTTATGTCTGGTCTCTTATATGTCTAAAAAATAGATTAGGCTCCCAATTACAGATACATATGGGATTTACTATATTTCTTTCATTCTAAATCACTTTTTAGATATTATATAAGGTTAAATTGTCCCTTTCTGAAATGGGATTAGTGATGTTGAACACTTTTCCATCATAAATCTCTCTAACACTCTGAGATAAACTTAACAATCCTTGTGATCTATCATGGAATATTTCTATTTCTACCACAAATATTTCAAAATGACCAGAGAGAAATTTCTTAGTCTCACTTAATTTAACAAGATCATTAGTTGCAAGCAAGATTTCATCAATATACAAAACCAAAAAAAAAACTTACTCCCATAAACATTCATATTTATACATTGATCAATGGTGTTTTTATTTAAATCCAAAGGAAATAATAATATCACTAAACTTAAGATTCCATTTTCAAGAAGCCTGTTTAAGTTTGTATATTAACTTCTTCAATTTACATACTATGTATTCCTCTTTAGCTTTTGTGAACCTTATTAGATGGTCCATATAAAATTCTTCCTCAAAAGCCCCATTTAGAAAGGAGTGAATCCTTCTCAAATACTAGTGAAAAAGTCTCTTCATAATCAATGCCATCTTTTTGAGTAAATCCTTTAGCAACTAGTAGTCTAAATTTGTAACATTCTAGGTTACCAAGAGAATCATGCTTGTTCTTAAAGACTCACTTACAGCCAATTCTCTTATAACCTTCTGGAAATTTCACAAGATCCTAAACACCATTTTATTCCATAGATTTAAACTCATCTTGTATAGACTCTAACCACTTATCAAAATTTTCATTATTTATCGCTTGTGAAAATGTCACTGGGTCATTCTCAATTCCCATGTCATTTTTAGACTTATCAAGACATACCACATAGTTATCAAAAATAGCTGGTCTTCTTTCTCTTTGAGACCTTCTTAATGTTATTTATTGTGGTTCTCTATTACAGGTTCATTCACTTTATGATTAATTTCATTATGAATAGTGGGTTCACTAATTTGTTGTTCTTTATGATTATTAGTCGGTTCAATAATTTATGGAATAATAACTTGACTAGGTTTATAAGCCACAGGACTTACTCTCCCATTTCTTGAATATCCATTATAAATGGTATTTCATTTCCACTAGTCTCATTATGTTCAATGAACATAACATTCCCAATTACTACAATTCTTGTAGTATAGTTAAAAACAATAAAACATAGACCATTTAGTCTTCTCTAGATAACAAATGAAATAGCCACTCATTATTATTGCATCTAGTTTCTTTTCATGTGGATTACAATATCTAATTTCTGTCTAGTAACTCCAAACATACAAGTTCCTTAAACTAGGTTTCCCTCTATTCCATATTTCAAAAGGAGTCTTTGGAACCACCTTAGTAGGAACCCTATTTAATAAGCAAATGGTAGTTTTTAGAGCATATGTCCACAAGGAATTGGGTGAAGATGAATTGCACATCATAATCCCAAGCATATCTATCAAAGTTCTATTACGTCTTTTTTACCTTTCTATCTAATTTCCTTTAGACCTTATTAATACAAATTTCCAAGGTGTTTACAGCCTAAGATTTGTCATTTAGCAAATATACATATCGATAACGTGAATAATCATCTATAAAGGTGAAGAAATATATTTCTTTATTGAAAGTAGGCATATTAAATGATCCACAGACATCAGTATGACTTATTTAAATAAACTGAGTGCTTCTTGTGACTCATTTCTTTATTATGTGTTTTGTTTATTTACCTTTATTACAATCCATATAAATGTTAAAATCAGTAAAATGTAATTCAAGCTATATTTTATTTTTTACTAATCTTTGAAGTTATTTTTAAAAAACATGACCCGAACAATTATGCCACAAGTAAGAAAATCTATCATTAATTAAATTATGTTTGATATTAATATTGAGATTTAAAGTCAATAAAGTTTTGTATCAAAAGCGTCAAGGTTTAATTTATATAAACCATCATATAGTACACCATTGCCAATCATCTGATTATGTCTGTATAAACTAAAACTACTACTACCAAATTTAAATGAGTATCTGAATCTATCAAGTTTGGATAAAGAAATTAAATTCCTAGATAAATTAGGTATATAAAAAGTTTCACATAAGTACAAATGATATCCAGTGTCTAAGATTAAGCAATAAGCCTCGATAGTTTCTATTGAAACTCTCATTATGTTGCCCATATAGACAAATATTTCACTTGATCTTGTGGGCTGGATCATGCTTTTTGGAAATGCCCAACCTTCTTTCTAAAATGGCATCTGCATTTATCATGTTCCTTCTTGTGGATCTTAGAGGATTCCCCACTAACTTTCAAAGGTTCCTTCACCTTATTCCTATGCTTTTTTCCACCTTTCTTACTAGCTCCTTGATTCTTGACATAATCAATAAACTAGCTTCCTTGATTATTGAGTCTAGTCTCTTCCTAAACCAATATATTGTGCAACTTATGCACATTCCATTTGTCCTTCATAGTATTATAGTTCATTGAAAAGGACCATAATCAAACGATAATGATTTCAAGATGAACTACGCAAGGAATCTTTCATCCACTTCTACTTCCAAGGACTTAAGTCTTGTTGTAGTGTTTGTCATCTCAATGACGTGTTCATCTATAGTACATGATCCATCAAACTTCATAGTGACCAATGTACCATAAGAGTCCCAGCAAGAGACTTGTCAACATTTTGGGAGTGCTTTTCCACAAACTTAAGTAATTCCTTAGCACTTTCAGTTTTAGGAAGAGCAGACTTAATATTGCCAGCGATTGTCACATTTATATACATTAGACTCAATTGGATTGATCTTTCCTAGTTGTCAAAATGAATTTTCTCCTCGTTAGTGCTCAAAACATTCAGAGCATCTGGTTTCTCAATTCTGAGTCCAAATCCAATTCCAAAACACAAAGATAAAACTGGATTTGTTCACTCTAGTTAGAAAAGTTCAATCCACTAAACATCATAACATATAAGAGATTCAGACGCACAATAATAATTGCTATAGGAAATTAAAACTTAACATTGATTCTTTGAGTCATACAACAACATGCTATATAGATTCAGAAAAAACTTCATAATTGTATATTAATGTTCACCTTTGGGCAATCCATTAACATGTCATTTAACACCTAATGATTCTAATAAATTGTTTACTAATGTTTACCTTTGAGCAATCCATTAACATACCATACAATACATAATGATGCTAATCGTACATAATTTGGTAATCACACATATACCAACAAGAAATACTCATTAACTTTGGATATCTAAACACATCTAATTGTGTATATGTATTACCTATACTCATTCTCATTAACTATAAAAATAAACAAGCTACCTTTGGGTGATTTTTAAAATATTCTATAGCAATGAGTTTCAATTTGTCCATAAAACTAGGATTCATTAGCATCAAATTATGAGTAATTAAACTTTAATCATAATATTTGGAATTAAAAATAAAAATATTTAAAAAATGATGGTTTCCTAATTGTTAGCACTGGAAATCATACCCAGCACTTCGCGCTGGCAGCCGGCATTATCGCCACCAGCCAGTCGGATTATATTGCTAACGCTTGCCAGCAGTAGGATTTTTTTCCTAACACCTGGCATTAATGTTGGGAAGCTTTTTTACCAGTCATTTCATCTTCCTTTTTTCTTTTCTAATTCCTTACATAAAATTGATTCAACCTTCAAAATCATCATATTTTGCACATAATTCATAAACATATAAAAAAATATAATGTTTTTTCAAATCTCAAATTAGAGTCCATAAGGTTCTCTAAATCTTCAAAAATCTACAGTTAAATTTTTTATAACCATACTCTAATACCACATGTAAACATAATTTTCATAATATTTAGAACTCTATTTAGAACTCTATTTTCATATAAAGATAAAGCTTTAGAATACTAATCTTTTTTCATTGCTGAATGATGCATAAATGAATCATAATAAGCTCCTTATTCAATTTGTCTCTTTCATTGAACTTTCTATATCACTTTTTTACTTGATAATATTTTTGTGAGAAGACAATACTTATTAGGCAGAGCAGAACCTTTATATATTTAAAAAGTTGATAATCCTTAGTCAACTTTGAAACTCCCCATTATAATGGGCTAAGAGCTCGAAGGTCCTTTAATAATTATTAAATCTCCTAATTATCTTTTAACATGTGTCACTTAAAAGGATTAATTTCTAACATGATGAGGACAAATTGATCAGGCTATTGGAATTCAATGAAAATATTTATTACTTTATTGGCATTGAGAACCTACATTGTCGATTCCAAGTATTCAACCAAAAGATCTGACTATGAGTTTCTTACCTTGGACTAAGTAGACGTATGATCATGTAACATTAACATAATCTTTTAATAGTACCTTAAACTTCCTAATTATAAGTTAAAAACAAAGAACAAATTGACACATGCCAAGAATATCTTATCCTCAGGAATGCGGAAAGATTCAAACAAATTTTTATTATAAATGACAACGGTAGTTTTTAACCTATTCACACGCCAGCTTTATCGCTTATACTAATAATTTGCAAAGACCATGTAATGAAATAAGCATATAACAAGAGCAATATCTCACTATAAGAAAAATATCATTTTGCGATGAAAATTACCGATGAAAAACATTAACATTCTGTCGATAAGTAAGCTTAGCGACGGACTTACCAGCGGATAAAGGTATCATAGAAATGGTCGAATCTAATAATTCCTGACCGAAAAAAATGTCCATCGCTAAAATTACCAACGGACAACTAATGTACCGTTGGTAAATATGCCGACGGTTTCTTGTACGGTTGACCATCGACAAATATACCGACGGAAAATATTATTCCATCAGTAAATTTACTAACTGAAAATATTATTCCATTGGTAAATGTACCAACGGTTTGCGATTTTCCGTCGGTAAGTTTGTCCAAATATTACCAATGGTTACGTTTTTTCCATCAGTGAGTTTACTGACGGTTAGTTTCCGTTGCCAAATTTACCGATGTAATTGGTTATTCTGTCTGTAATTACCGACAGTTAGTCATCTTATGTCGATAAATGGTATTGATTTTACCAACGGAACTGTAAATTTTTGTCTCGATAAATCAACCAAAAAATTTTAAAAAAAATATACTATCAATAAATTTTATTTCAAGATGTTATAGTTGATGCATAATTTAAACAGTTATGAATTTAATAATATACATTTAATTTGTTTAAACAGAAATTTGATTAATGATATAAAATTAAAAATATCTTAATTGATAATAAAAACATTAAATTGTACATAATAAGTTTTTGAAATTCAAATGAAATGACCAAAAGCACACTATTGATTTGGAGATGGAGAATGCTCTGATTGGTGCGATGAGGTGCTACCCATACCCTTCAACTCATCCACCTCATTACGAAGCTGAGTTATGTAATCCATCAATGTTTGCATTGTGCTCCGAAGCTCTTGGACTTCATTAGTCGTGGACCGCCTACTAGATGCTGCTGTATTGGATGTGAAGGATTGCAAATAACATGTATTCGTAAATGAACCTAAGCTGAATATCCTTCCACGACGGTCCCTACCACCCACTGCATAAAGATAGGTTTGAGTCTCATCAACATATTTAGACTGTTGAGAATATCGTTGAATGCTTTCTTATATTTGGTCCTATCAAAAGGCAATGTTTATATTAGTAAGTGATAATTATTAAGCATTAATATTAAACCATAATTTCATATGCATTCAGTTCTCTACAATGACTGTTGATGAATATCACACTATCATGTTTCTTAGTATGAGTGTGCAAAAAGAGCTGACAAGGTGTAGGCCTCATAGCTATGGATTTTTCTTGCATAAGAATAAAATGTTATAAGTGAACTAGAATTTATAAAAATTTCAACAGAATTTCCTCTATTTTTATGATATTTACCTCCTATTGAACAAAGAAAAGAATTCAACAATAGAGCCATATATGGCACCAAACATTTATAACATTATCATTCTCCAGAATACACATTTTCATTTTAAAATTCACATATCAAATTCAATTGAAATATAGCAAAGTAAAGTAATCAGAATATAAATGTAAAGTGTAGATACTTACAAGTCTCTCTGTATGCTCGTGGTCGGTAATAGATCCTCCCGTATGTACGAGAAGACTCTCTCCCCCGATCCTTCATGTCTATTGGTTGAATTACGCTCTGAAATAGATGTTGCCTCAAGTGATGTCCAATACTACTGCCAACAACTTAATATTTGTTCAGAAATATAAGGCGGCCATACATCGGCCCTATGTATCGCAGTAACACAGTCTCGATAACGTGTACATGCTCGTCTCTCTCATACTTTATAAATGATCGCGTCAAATCCAGAATCCAAAAAAAAATTCTTTCTGAAACAAAAGGAAAAAAGTTCGATAAATACTTATAATGTAATAATATTTATCTAATTAATGTATAAAAATTAACTAAAAAGAACATTATTTTTGTTGTACCTCAACTTCCTGATAGTAAAATTCCTTTGTGGCCTGAGAGGTATTCTTCCATACATAACCCTCAAGATCAATCTTCTCCTTAAATTTGGATGTCATGTTTCTTGAGCACGGTCCAGATGGAATCAACCCAATATAAAAACAAATAATTTTATACCATTTTTAAAATTGAAACCTATAACTTAATTATAAACATATAGTGTTTTATGTATTTTCACTTACATATTATAGACAATTGTAATGTAAGCTCTTCCATCAGGTCCCTCAGGTCTACGCTCGTACCCCTAATATCTCTGTCGGTATAAGGGTAGTGAATGATGTAGGGGTGGTCGATGGTGTAGCAGCAGGTACAGAAGGTGATGCCTCATTTGCAAGTGTAGTAGCTGGAGGGGGAGGAGGTGATTCAGTTCCAGCTGCTACACCATAAGATGCTTCAGCTGTATAGTAAGTACCTCATCGTGGTCCAAATCTTGGTCGTATTATATCTTGTCTTCTCTTTGGTGGCATATTTCAACATAAAATTAATATTTGATTGAATTTTCTAGAAATATCACAATTTGAATTTAATATTTTATCAATATTACTCATTTCTGCAAAACTGTTAATTTAAAACAATGATTCCATAGTTAGTATCCTTCATGTTCCCCAAAGTTTACAGAACATTAAAACTTTACACAACATCCCCTAAGTATTAACCAATTGAATTAATCACCTACAATTGATTTCAAAACTAAGGTACGTGGCATTGTTTACACCTGTGAATCAAGAAAACAAGTTCTCGCTGTGACTCCTAGGGTCGTGGAATTTTTCACTGATAAGCCTCATGGGAGCTGCATCATAGGTTTCCAGTCTATATACTGTCTTAAGGGTTTATTATGGAACGAATTGTCTTGTCTATGAAATGTATTAATTCCTTGTATTAATATTAAGTTTGCATTAATCACATCGAAGTTGAAGTATTAATCGATCGAATTAATCACCTACACTTGATTTCAAAACTATGGTAAGTGACATTGTTTACACCTGTGAATCAAGAAAACAAGTTCTCGCTGTGACTTTTAGGCTCGTGGAATTGTTCACCGATAAGCCTCACGGGAGCTGCATCACAGGTTTTCAGCCTATATACTGTCCTAGGGGTTTATTATGGAATGAATTGTCTTGTCTATAAAACGTATTAATTCCTTGTGTTAATACTAAGTTTGCATTAATCACATCAAAGTTGAAGTATTAATCGATCGAATTAATCACCTACAATTGATTTCAAAATTATAATACATGGCATTGTTTACACCTGTAAATCAATAAAACAAGTTCTTGTTGTGACTCCTAGGCTCATGGAATTTTTCACTGATAAGCCTCACGGGAGCTGCATCACGAGTTTCTAGCCTATATACTGTCCTGGGGGTTTATTATAGAACAAATTGTCATGTCTATGAAACATATTAAGTCATTATGTTAATACTAAGTTTGCATTAATCACATCAAAGTTGAAGTATTAATCGATCAAATTAATCACCTACAATTGATTTCAAAACTATGGTATGTGGCATTGTTTACACCTGTGAATCAAGAAAACAAGTTCTCGCTGTGACTCCAAGATTCATGAAATTTTTCACTGATAAGCATCACGGGATCTGCATCATGGTTTTCCAGCCTATATATCGTTATAGGGGTTTATTAATGCCTCAAATCATCCATAACATCTCAAACTCATTTCACATACAGTAAATACTTAGACTATTAAAGAAGAATATAAAAACTCATCAATGATTATAAGAATATTCTAAACAACAACAAAAAATCAAGATCTCATTTGCGTTCACACAAAATTCAAAGGTATCATAATCGTATTATTAAAGCAATACATATGGTAAACATTAGTTAGACGACTAACCTAGATGGATGGACAACTTCAGACTACAACGAAGAAAGATGAGCAACGCTCTTCAACACAATATAGGGCTTGCGAAAAAGAATATGCAATATTTAATATAATACACTTCTTCTAATACAACATCATAAACTAATATGGTCCATCATGCTATAGGAGTAAGATCATGAACAAACTTTCATCGGCCTATTTAATCCTTTTACTAGAGTAATATTGAAGGAGACATTTGCAAAATGCCATTTAAATTTCCAATGTTGGAAGCTTATAATATGATGACAAATTTGAGTAACTATACATGTAGTTAAGTGATGCCTTCTAGTTTACTTTGGTATGCATAACTAAAGAAAGGTACTAAATCCTTCTTGTAGGACACATTATTTTGAGCAACAAGGGTAGGCTATATGATTTAGTCCTTATTTGAAGTCACACAAAGGTTAGGAGACATAATTTGGAAAAAGATTCAACTTTGAGATCATATAAATATCCAATTTTAGCATATCTATTGTAGTTATCACTTTTGAGAAAGGACTCAAAAAACACTATACACTATAGAGATCCCTTCAAATGAACAGAGCTCAAAACTTTGAGGAGGTTAAAGTAAGGTGCCAAAATACATAGTCTTGAAAGAGGCACAATTTATCCTTGAAGTGATTATCAAAAAGTAGATCACATCATACACAAATAAAGTCTTAAACATTATGTAATAAAATAAGTCCAAATTATGCAAACTAATGATCATCATCAGGATTAAACCATATAAACTTGAATGATTGGACAATTTTAAAGCCTAATGATATGGAATATTCAACATACCATGCTTTAGTATTCTTAAAATTGTAAGTATCATATTTTATAGATATTTTAGTTTTATGTCTTCTCAATCGCTATTTGTCTTTGCAATATACAAAAGTCAAGCAAAATATTAGAGTTGAAAGGTCTCACAAGATATCAACAACTCAAAATATCATACCTCAAAGTTCTCAGAAAACATCAGAATTCAAAGGTCTTTCAAAACATCAACAACAAAAGATGTAAGACCTTAGAGATCTCATAAAACTTCAATTTCTCAAAACTTCAAACTCAAAGTCTCACACAACATTAGATATTAAAATTCTCATAAAACATCAGCAACTCAAGAAGTTAGATTTAAAGTTTAATAAAATGTAAAACTTAAGTTTTCTTAAAACATTTGACACCAAAGGCCTCTTAAAATGCCAATACTAAAATTATAAACCTAAAATATCAGTAATGAAAAATATTAGACTTAAAGTTTTACAAATTTAATAATCATAATTGAAAAAATTAATTCAAAATATCTTATTCAAAGTTTTATCAAAATGTTAGATTCAAATTTTCATAAACCCTAAATATCTAATTGTTAACTACTCAAAATATCAAACCTCAAAGGTCTCCTAAAATGTTAATACATTAAAACTTCAAACCTTAAAAGACTTATAAGAGTTCAACTTCTTAAATGTCAAACTTAAAGTTTTACAAATGTTAAACTCAAGTTTTAAAAAATGTTAGGGTCTAAAAATGTCTTACTTAAATTTTTACAAAATGATAAGCTAAACACCACATGAAATGTTAGATTACAAGTCTGGAAAAATGAAAGGCTCAGCAACTTATAAAATAACATACTAAATGCCTCGCAAAATGATAAACTAATTTCCTCACAAAATGACAAGCTAACTTCCTTACTAACTTCAATCAAGTCCCACAAACATCATAACAATGCCCTTACAGAAAAACATACCAAATGCCTCACAAAATAACATGTTAAAAGCCTTAAAAGTGTCATATTAAAGGCCTTACAGAAAAGAGTACATATATTGCAAAATGACAAGATAAACATCAGGTAAAACTCCTCAAGAATTAGTATAAGCGAAACACATCACACCTAATGTCAAACAAAAAACTAAGCCTAATACCACTTGAAAAACTAAGCCTTACACAAAGTAGAATACCAAGCCTAATGAGAAAGTAAAAGACCTCAGGCCTAACAAAAAACTAAATTTCTTAGGCTTAACACCCAACAAAATACTAGGCTTGACATAAAGTAACATCCTAGGCCTAATAATAAGGGAAAGACCTTAGACCTAACGACGAGTGAAAGAACTCCGGTCTAACAACAAGTCGAACATCAAGTAAAACACCAAAAATAATGACAAGTGAAGCATCATAGGCGCTAATGACAAGTGAAGCATCTTAAGAACTAATCAAAACAAAATATCATGCTTAATGATAAGCAAAACACAATAAAGCTAACACCGATTAAAATGACAAATTAACAAACTTCTATAGCTATATTGCCTTATAAAACAATGTGTTAACACCGAGTAAAGTGACAAATTAACAAACTTCTATAGCTATATTGCCTTATGAAACAAAAAGCTTATACTATAAGATACCTACATATTTTCAAATGTATATAATTTCTAACAAAATGCTCACATTACAATATACCTACTTAACATTATGTTTCAAAGTGAAAGCTTCAACCTAAAAACATGCCTATAATTGAAGCATAGGAGGCTATTAATAGATATATATCAAATCTGTTTAGCTTTATGGTTAAAAGAGAACTTAAACACCTAAGATTTTCTCAACATTTGCATAGTATAATGATAATTGGCATCCTATACACTCACATGCCAGTATAAAAAGCAATAAGTATTTTCAAGAAAAAGGACTTTGTTCGTACTCATTTTTCTTGCTAAATATTTTATTTTGTCTCTGTAACTTTACTAACTTGTATGTTTGAGGTCAAACATTGAAAACACTTCAAGATTTAGTTCTATACATTTGTCGGGAGGAATACTATTCCAGACTCATTCCAATTGTCCAACTCACTATAGCAAGTCTAATCTTCAATGTTTGAACCTAAATTAGACCAAAAATTAAAAACATACAAAAATTACACTATATGATAAGTCAAATGGATTTCTTTATATCTAAGCTATTAATAATTCTGAGCAACTATTATATTTATATTTTTCTGTTAAATATAGTAATAAACTTCAACACTTTTATGGATCCTATATTTAAGAACAAACATCATCAATAGAAGAATGCAGCAACCTAAAAATGCTGGCCATTTACATTAAAAATGCAGCAAGTTCAAATGATAGGTTCAAACCACAAAAAATACCAAAATTAAACAAAGTACACAAAAACTCAGTAAATAACAAAATCGACCTACCTCAACCAACACGCAGAAGAAGTCACTGAAGCACGTGGAGGAAGGAAGAAGATGACGTGGGTGACTGACGATGACGAGAGATGGCGATGAGAAATGGACGAGCAACGGCAAGGAGAGGAGAAGCTGCAGATGTGCGACAGTGAGGAAGGAGAAAACGAGGGAGAAGGTTCGGGTGATTTTAACCCTAAACCGAAACAATGTCATTTGGTATTAAACCAAACGACGTCGTTTTTTATTTTTTAAAACGACTAATCTAAATTTAATGACGGAGTGGGCAAACCGTCAAAAAATCACCGATAGAATACATTATCATTAGTAAAAAACCAACGCTGATTATTAAACCAAGAATTTTTGCATAAATTTATCGACAACGCAGCTATACCGTCAGAAAATCACCAACAAAAAATATATCCGTCGGTAAATCTCAATGCAACTTAATTGCGGAGAGTTTGCCCGCCTAATTTACTGACAGGTATGACATTTTTATCTCTATATTTTATCGGAAATTTTGCGCATGTGCTTTCCCTCCACCTTTATCGATGAAAATTTTGTCTGTCGCAAAATGAAATTATTCACGACAGTTTTACCGACGAATATTAATTTTCCGTCTCTAATTAACTACGGTATTTGTTCCATCGGTAAGTTTCTGTTGCTAATATATAGTTTTCTTGTAGTGTCTAGAATACGTAATGATAAGATGAAATAGTTTGTGAGGTCTGAGTGGCTGTAGACTAGTATTGACGATATACATTTTCAACAACTCTAGTACTATAATTTGAAGAAGTTGCCACAGACCACCATTTGCATGCCATTTTATTACGAGCAATTTCTTGTTAGTTGTCAGTGGTTCGAATGTGCAGAGAAATAGGGCTTACTTGGATCCCACCAGGAAGGCAGATTCAGGAAGTTGACCATTGATCCTTAAATTGCATAAGACTCAATTATGGCCTAGAACATAATAACTTTCTCCAAGCTTTCAAGACTTTGACGAGAAAATTTTGTCCAAGGTCATTTGGGGAACTTTCACAACCTCACCGAGAATTTTATAAGGAGTCCGAAACTAGATCCGTACTCTTGTCCATACATCAAAGAAACTACACACTACAAGAAAATAGCACAATTATTTGCAATGTTTAAAAAATGTCACAAACTGTCAAAAAACGTCACAGAATACAATTTGCTACGTTTTAAAAAATGTCACAAAAAACATCACGAAATGTGGCTTAGTCAAAAGATTTTTGCGACGTTTCCCATAAAACGTCATGGAAAACACATACATTCCGCGACGTCTTAAAAAACGTCACTAAAAGATTAGTCTTTCTGCGATGTTTTTTGGAATGTCGCGGAATGTATTATTTATTAATTATTATTTTCTCCATTTTCTGAAAATCATTTTAATTTAACAATTTTTAATTTTAATAATTATTTTTTAAAATACAAAATTTTTAAAATCTTATTTGTTTAATAACTATTCAATATTATTTATTAATTTTATTTATTTAAAAATTCTTCAATTTTTTAGCATATGATTAATTTTAATAATTATTCATGTATCACAAGAATTTGATACCTGCAGACAATGTATTATTTAATTGCAATTCGCAAACATGTCATAATACATTAATTAATATCAAAAGTACGTCTTAAGTGTATAGTAAATAGTCATAAGTATATAATATATCAATATGTGTAAATATATCTATTACCCATTCCGATATCACTTGCCCAGCCTTTTTTTTAACCAAACCCCACAAAAAGTTAAACAACGATTGTGGACAAAAAATTCTACATTATATAACAATGAAAGCATTTGGTATATTTCACCAAGAAATGTTCTCATTTACTTCTTTCTAAAACAGCAAATTGAAGGAACCAAGTTATGCTTTTTATTCAAACAACAAAATTAGTAATATGAAGATAAAGTTCCGGAACTGAAAGGAAAAATCCAGCCCTAATCCTTTCATAAGCATTCACTACGGTGTTATAATCAAGACCACCAAGTTCTGCAATAGAGATTGCATTCAGGTTATGGACGATGTTTGCCTACATTTTCAACAACAATAAAATCTTCAGTAAAATACAGTCCTAAGTTTCTATGAAAGAAAGAACCCAAAAGACAAACAAAACATAAAGCTTACCACCAATATAATGGCAGGATCAGTTTTTGCAAGGGTATCAAGAAGATCACAAATGCACAAGCGCATATCCAATTCAATAGATACTAGGAGTGGAGATACAATTTTAAGAATCTTTGTATTGCATTCCTTTCCCGATATTGGAATGAGATCTCGAATGACTTCTAAAATCTCAATATGGACACCTGAAGAATTTAATTAAGCATCATATATCAACACAGAAGCCATGTGGTGGTAAACTCATACTAGATTAAGGAGATATTCTTACCAAAATTCTTTGAATTTGTTAATAATGGAAGCTGGACATCTAGAATCTTCAATAAACTCAATAACACAAGATATAATTGCCTCGGAAGCAATCTTGATAGTTAGAATTGAAAAAACATCAGAAACAAGGTTCTTTTCCCTATTTAACAAGGGTAAAAGACAATGGCTTTTTCTTATAGCCAAAAAGCACGAAAACAGTAAACTTGGCCTCTCATTACTAGACCCCTCATGCTTGAAACTGTCAACTAAAGGTTTCACTGATATAAAAACATGTCCCAAAATTGACAACCAAAGCTATGGTCATCATACTTATTTAGTACCAGACAAACAATTTTTAGGCACAAAGACCTCATGTCCTTAAGTTGCTGGAAAGATGTGTTGGCTTGCAAGTGGAAACATTTTTCATTAACACTGCCAGTTGTGACATAATAATTAAATTAATCAATGAAGTATATTCTTTGAAAATGAATTTTTTGATATAGAGTTATCAAGCAATACATAAAAATACAACAGAAAAACTAAAATCCTCCTTACCACCACAACTAGGTTATGGATACATGACCAATAAGAAACTATGCTTCCCATACGGTAGAACATGCAAAAGAAGAAGACTAATATGCATTGCACCAACACTAGCAATTTTATATCTTCTTACTAATCAGTAATCGGTATACTCCATGTAATAGGAATTACCAACATATGATTTTCTACTGAAATCTCTTTTTCATGCAATTCCAAGTTGGTTGAGGACACACTTTGCACTGCAGAAGTTCAAGCAGCCTTTGCAACATAAAGACTAGAAGAGCAGCTTTCCAATATTTGAACAACACATGCCATCAATAAATCCAGAAAAGGTTTGACAAGTTATTCATCAGAAAAAGTTTGGCAGGCAACTTACAGAACCATATTTCATATTAACAAGCTTGCTAGTGAAATGCTCATACACGACGTTAGAGCTACTCCTCTCAACATCAACAAAGAATTTGACTTTCTCTGGTAAATTTGCAATAGAAGAAACCATCTTTAAGGTGGACTTTCTATGATCAAAACCTATCACCCTATAGACCGAACAAACCACAACATGACATAAGCTACATTGCCTTGTTGGAAACTGATCACAACATATTTGAGCCGAAGAATTTAGCTTACTCACACTTAGATTGCCGCGAAATTGTCGAAGCAAACCCAGGCGGGCCAAGAAAATCAAGGAGATAACACCTTTCTAGCCCTTCCATTTGAAATCCTCAATCTTGATAATAACCCACAACAAAGTTAACATCTTTTTCTGTTTTTAGGTCTAAAGTAAATAGATTTAAAACATCTTTGATAGCCCAAAAAAGCTAGAGAAAGAAAGGATATGGCAACCAAAAACCTGAGAGGTTCAACAGAAGAGAAAGGCAAAATAAGAGAAGGAATACGACATCGTAAGTGGAAGAGATGAGCAAAGAGGGCAAAGAAAGCTCCCGAGAAAGATGGGTAATTGTAGAGCACCAAAGTTGCAGTCTTTTCTTCTCTTGCTTTCGCCATGAGTTCCAACGTCGCGTCTGATCGAAACTCTCCAGCTTTGTCACCATGGATCAAGGGCGCCGGTGATAAGAGAGCCCTCCATTTTCTTCAGAGGTACAAAGCCATCAAGTACTGTTTAAATAAATGAGATTTGCTTCTTGTTTAAAAAGTTCTTCTGCTGGAGAAAAAGGCTCAGTTGGATAAGAAGCTAGTATTGCAACCTAGGCAACTGGATTTGTGATTCTAGAATAGAAAGGCTCGATAGAAGGTAAAGCAACTTGAAAAAAAAATGATATGGCGATCACCAACAAAGCGAAATACAGAGCCCGAGCGGCGTAAATGTTACGTTATGTTTCACTTGCTGTAGAGAGAAGAAACCAATTTTGGGTGGGAAGAAGGCAAAGAGAAGAAACCAGAGAAGAAGAAACGTCAGGGAAGAAACATAGTGGGAAATGAACGCGCGAGAGGAAAATGTTTTAATTAAACAAAAGGCAAACGCGACGTTTTATTTAACAAAATGTCACGGATTTTATTTTGTGACATTTTAATTAAAAAACGTCGCAAAAAGTATTGCAAATTCGCGACGTTTTACCAAAACGTCGTAGAAAATTTGAACTTTTGTGACTTTTAAACCAGTGATGTTTGACAACCAACAAATTGATGAAGAACAATAGATTGATAATTGATTCAAGAGCTTTTAAGGAAATAATTATCACTGGTCAGGACTTTTATTTTACGATGATCAACGGGCCGAGCTCCTTAGCTACTAAATTTATAGCTTGTTGCTGCTTACTTTCTTTATTCGATTTTTGTATCGCATTGTTTCTTGGCATCAGAAAGTTAAAATTATATGATCAAAGAGATATTTAAGTTCAAATCATGTTGCTCTTGAGACCTCTTATAATTGTCTGCATCTTGTATACATACACATGTTCGAGTAATATTTAAATTATTTATTTGACTTAACCAATATGGTAATCATTTACAATCCATGGAATTTAATTACCTAGGTTACGACCAAGTGTGAAATGCATTGCATGTTGGCTTCCTCATTCACAACACGGTACGACCATGACCATTCGCATTCTATTCTGAGAACGACAACCTGGTCAAGTAAAGACTTAATCTTTCTAGTTTTTCTGGTACAGCGGATACAATTCAACCATTAACGTAAGTTCTTGTTTACCTCTTATGAGAATTCTAACTACAATTTAGTTCATTCTTCTTTTAACTTTGACGTGGACTTGTAGTTCAATTAAGAAAAGTTGCATTCTTTTGGAGAAAAAAAACCTTAATAATGTTGTACTCTTTTTCTTTATCTGAGTTTTACCTTACAGTGTTCTAAAACTTATTTATCAATTCTAAAAGCATAATTAACTGTTTATCAATTATGAAAACATGTTCAAGTGCTAACTTTATTTCATGTTAATGAAAGTTTGGGTGGAGATTCTCTATGCCAGAGGAGGATCTGGCGTAATGGATCATGTGCCTGAAATTTTACCTATAAATTAAAAAGCAATTATTGAAACAACAACATTCGTGTAAAGGTGCACGGTGCACCTGTTAAGTCCACCGTCATTTGCCCTGACAAAACTTTGTACGAAAACAGATAGAGCTGGACTTGACTTTGCACAAAACTTTTGTGTCTCAAGACAGCTGCCTCCACTAAGCCACTTGGCACCCAACATATAATCTCGAAATGTATGGTCGTGTTCTTTCTGGTTGTTCTAAAAGAATATCAGGGAGCCTTTCTTGGCTTTCCTGTCCCCTCACTGCGTAAGTGTACTGACCACGGTGAATTAAAGTCCTAGTATAAGACAATTGTTTGCGAGATGAGACGATTTCTAAAACCGAGAATCGACTATGCGCTGTTTTTTTGGCTTAGCATCTTTTGCCGACACATGTAAAGCTTTTGCAGATTGTAAAGGGTCGTCCCTTGTCAAATATCAATTGTCTGAGTCCCATTCCCTCAATTTCGTTGAAACAGAAAAGCTTAATAACAAAAGACATGCACCTGAAATTAAATCTCAAGATAATAAAATCATAATTTACTACAATAAAAATCAAAAGCACGTATAGCAATTATTACAAATAAAATATTTCCATATATCTATGTTGTTACCATATAAATTTGCGTTTTCATTAGAAAGTCCCTAAGTATATGGTCCGTTAACAAGATCATAGTATGTTATATATATGATAGGAAATTAATTCTAAACATAAATAGTTTAGACTAATAGTCAGTTATAATTATGAGTTGTTAGGCTAAAATGGGACTCATAAGACTTTGATTTTGCTACCAAAAAATAAAAAACCATGAAGAATTCAACTTATATCGGTAAAAAAATTTAGACTGTCCTAATTGCTGTAACTAATATGAGAACTAGAACTTAATGCGTATTGTAATATATTCAATAAGAATTATACATATCAGAATGAAATACTTGTTTTGTCTCTTTGAATTTTGTTTCTATCACTTCTTTTATTTCTTTATCGTTGATATTGTATCGTACGTGTTGATTACGTTTTGTCTACTAATTAATCCTTTTCATAAATAATTGTTGATAATTATTCACTAAGTAAACAGATATGCTTTTGGATGTGGATGTAAATATGGGGATGTGAATGTCAAATTTTAGATTAAAGTATTAAAAAATTAATATAAAATTTGATAACACTTTATTTTAACATTAATGTATAATAGTTTGCCGCCGCAGGGGTGATCGAGTTAGTGGAGTGGAAGAGTATGAGGTCAAAAAGTCCTGTGTTCGAATCCTCCTACCTACACTCTCTCGATCAATCCTGTCGTACAGGGTTTACCTAGTGTAAAGTACCTAATTGGCGTGATTTGCAGGCTATTGTGTCAATCCGAAAGTTTAAGTAGTTCCTTAAGCATGTTGAAATTGTAATAGAAAATAATTGAATATTGTTTATATTTTTCATTAAGAAAAAGCTTGGTTTAAAGAACTTGAATGCAACTGATAAGTAACTTACCAGTTACTAACCAAAAAGTTTGCAACCCATTTTCACGAAGAAGTTAGGAAGACGTTACCATCTTGACTTAAAAAGACGTCCAACTTTATTTAGCGATTGCGTCGTGTCTTCATGCATGTGGAATATTGTTGAGAATAGTTTCTTGGAACCAACTTTTGTTCTAAAAAGTCCCTTTCTGCTTTTGCCTTTTAGCTTTGGCATTTTCCTTGGACCTTCCAAGTAATCGTCACATTGTCTATAGAAAAGCAAACAAAAGTCTATACATTGAAAAGACCAAGACAATATCCAAAAACGGTCCAATACTAGTGCTAAGTTGTCACATCACTAATATAGAAAGAGATTAATTTGATGTTAGATAATTATATTTTATAGAAAATGTTGAAACACTTCAATATAACTAAGCTTAAGAGCATAATCTATTTTGATATTAACTTACAATTATAATAATGTTTAAATAATTATTAGCCCTTAATTTATGCGTAGGAGAATTCTGTGCTTGTATTGGAATACTTTGTCTAAAAATAAAGGAGACTGCAATTTATTGTTAGATAAAAGGGAACAAGTTTGCAAAAAATTTCATTATAGTTAACGAGCGGCTCAGTGATTCCTTGAAGGCATTTCGTTATCTGCATCTGAACCTATTTTTTAAGCGTTTCCTTGGCTCAGTGTGAAACATACGCGCATTTCTGTAAATAATTAATATTATCTTTTTGTCAAATTTATGAAAACTTACATTTATGTGTTTATATTATTTCTCCTTGTGCATTTCCTTTATAATTTAATTTTACAATGTTGAGACCCTTTGAGGTTTTGTCAAATTTGAATTTCAAACTTGATATATAGTGATACGATATATTGTTGGGTTCTAAGGGAGAGTTGCTTTGAGAGAGAACTCGAACAAAATCCTAATGATATTTTGGGGAGAAAATGAGGATATAGTGTAATAGCCCATTTTCTACGTTAAGGGTTAGAGCTTTAGATTATTGCATATGATTTAAATCATTTTAGCATTCATGAAATGCATTTCATTCACATGCATTTCATTAGCATACACAAATAAATTATGATTTTGTACACATTACAAAGATAGTATAAGCACTCAATTGATATATTCCGGGGTATGAAAGGTTTAAAATGATCATGAAGTGAATTGTGTATTATTTATATCTTGAATTTTAGTTTGATTGGTTACAAGTAGTAAATTTGGAATTAATTGTTACCATTAAAAAAGTGATGAATTAAAATGTATATTTACGCTAGGAAAAATGTCAAGTGGCAAGACAAATTAACACATGAAAAATTATGATGACTAAGCCTATGAAATAAGTGACAAATGACATAAATAAATGAGTGACATTTGGCATGGGTAATTAACAAATGGCAACAATGATTGAGTGACAAATGGATTAGTAACTAAGTAACATTTGGCAACTTAAGAAGGGGATAAATGACTTACATGCTTAAGGACATATGTTAATGTAATGTGGTGACATCTAGCATCCAAGGTGTAACGTTTTTGCATGGTGTAGTTTCAGCCTTGCTCATTCTTCTTCTTTTCTCATCTCTCACCACCGAAACTTGCTTCTATCTCCCATTCATGTGTTCTTCTTGAAGCTGAGCTCAATTACACACCAAATACATGCTTTTACCCTTCCTAAGATAGCTAAAGAACCATATTCTTGTTGTCATTTATCATAGTCGAAAACCATCCAATTTCTATCTTAAATTTGGGATGGTTTTGCATGTATAGAGGGCTAGGTAGACTCAATAAATTAAGCTGGAATTGGAAGCTAAATAAGTAAGTTAAGTGTTGTTCTTTATGGCATGTTAATATAAAGATTATGATGATTGAATTGGGATAGATTGTATATGATATTGATGTTGAATATGGGCTGGAAAAAGGAGAATGAATGAGTACTTTTCTCGTATGTTTCTGCATATACGAAAATGGTATATGCAAAAAAGAGAATGAATGAGTACTTTTCTTGTATGTTCTTTATGGACTGTTGTATAGATGATTTAAGTTGGGAGTATAATTGATAAGGAGTTCATGCTAAAGATAGGTGTTATTAAGGTGTTTTCAAATCTAAAAAGTTTGAGTTGTAAGTGTGTTTGTAAAACAATGAATGTTAATAACATAAGTGAGCAAAATTTTGTAAGCCTTAGTGTAACCAATATGGAAGTTAAATTGACCTTAAATTAAGTAACCTTAAGGGATATGAAATCTAGAAAATTTCAGGTGTTAGTGATGTCTTTAAGCTTGTTAAATTCGTGAGGTATTAAAGGTAGAAAAGTTACATACATTAGTGATGTTGATGACAAATTCTGGAATTTTAATTTCAGCCTTATGTATTTGTTGAATCAACTGAGAAATTTCACTCTTAATTGGTATATTTGGATTTGATTAAGGCTATAAGTGAACCTAGATTGTTGCTTGATTAATTGGTTAAGATCTTGATAAGTTTATGTAATTAGTTGATGTCATAATCTAAAGAATGGACTGTTTTGATGTAGTTGCTTCAAATCTGAAAATTCTAATTTGTTAAAGGAATAAATGAGTTCTTTTAATGCAAACATGATCTTTAGGACATGAATAATGTGTATAAGGTATGGACGAATGATTATTGAAAAATATAGGGTAATTATGAATGAGAATTGGGTGAATGTATGAGTATATGTTGTTGGAAAAACTTTGGTGAATGTATAGATTTAGCTTGCTAAAATTCTAGATTTAAAGAACCAATTGTATGTGTATTATAAGAGGCTTTGGGATCATGGAACTGTTCAAGGATAAGTGTAAAGTATAATTGATGAATTTGGAGTAAATCAAGTTAATTTAAAAGTACAAACATGATTGCAAAATGGTAATATACAAAGTATGATGTTTGAAATTGTCAAAATTTATGAATAGTTACATACTCGGAAAGGTTAATTGAGCATACATTATATATATACATATATATATATATATGCGTGATTGAATATTCATATGATTGATCAACTTAGTAATGTGTGAACTATATGTATGTATTGCATGATAAAAGAAGCACAAATTGATTGTCTGCATCTAGACATTGCTAGGTCATCGAGGCAATAGCTTATTTGGAGTATACTGCGAGTTAACCTAGACGTTTTCTCAATATGACTGAATTGTTTTCGATTAACTTTTAGATATTGAACTATTATTAATATGATTGTGATAATTTTAGATATTAATGGTCTGAGGAGTTTGATATTTGAGATTGTATTGGAAGTGCTTTTTAATTGTACGTGAATATGGAAAATGTGTACTCAACTGAATGTTGAATGCCGGACTTCGATCTAATGAATGTGATAAATGACTATGCACATTGAATGAAATTTATTGATAGCATATTATGTAAATTGATGCATTTCATCACATTGTTATGCATGATCGGATAAAGGAGTTGTGATTGGAGTGACCATTGTGGAAAAAAAAGAAGCTTAAAGCTCAGAAATATGTACAAAGAGCCACAGGCTCAGTTATTAATGAGCCAGGTATCCATAATGGGTACGGGATAGAATATGAAATGAGCCCAGTATCCACAACAGAGACGGGACAGTAAATAGGCACTCGGTCACAACAAAGTAAAAATGAAAGTGAAGTCACATGTGCATTTGCATCTATATATATATCCTTACGTATATCATGTGAATGATTGTAAAGAATTACTGAATTGTGATGATATAGTGATATGTAATGTTTGTATACATGTTGATGATATGAATGATTGAGATCAATGATTGGATTATTCTGAACTGATTATATCAAATGTTTGTAGTTCATGATGGATTGCTAGAATATGATGTATATTGTGTTCTAACTTAAATGAGTACATCGATGATGGTTCACTCACCGAATTCGCGAACTTATCAAAATTGCAACATTGATTTTTAGGTATAAAAGTGACCTAGCTACTAAGGCATTCTAGTAAAAGTCTAGTACTGTCAATTTTGGAAACAAGAATGGTTCAAAGGTCTGGTCAGCCGATATCTGAGGAGTCTAATAGATTATGTTTACTTACTTTTCTCATTTCATGTAGAACATTTTGTATTTAAAAAAAAGCAGTAAACTCTCAGATGTTTTTGGTAATATAAATATATGGATTATGAAATGCAACGCTACAATGTAAGTTATGTTTATGAATGAAATGAGAAAAGTTGATCTTTTGAATACTTGTGTTCTGTATGATGTCATAATAAGTTAATGTAATTGCTCTAACATATCATTTTCATAGGGTATGTTCTTGAATGTCCTCTAGATGTTTAGGCATATGCTCTATGGTAGTGGTATGTTACATATAGTGAACAACTCAAATAAGACTTTAGTAAAAACTAAACCAAATTTAAACAAGAATTTTTTTTACAAATAACCAAATTTAAATAAAATACTATTTTCACTCCAAATTTTAAAGTACTGAGATATTGGTCCATTTCATTATAAATTTATGACTTCGTTTCCTCACCATGATGATTCCATCTAAAATCAAAATAGTTTTTGTTAGTTCAAAGTTTATGATTAACTATTTTGATGATAATTGTATAATATTTCAAAATTCAAATTGGATTTATTTCCTTGTATACTTAACGACCTAAGTCTCAAAAGAAAATAAAATCATAAGAAATACACTTTCTTTCTTGCAGGAACCTTCTTTATGAACTTACCTTATTAGAAATGGTTTGTCCGAAAGGATCTTATTATAAACGTCATATATTAGCCCCGAGATTATTGGAAGATTTTTTGGCAAAGATAACATCGAAGTTATTTAGATCTAAATCTATCTAGTTGACTAAGGATGCAAGATGAAGCAACAGCTAGTTGAAGAAATTGGCTATTTAAAGAAAAGCAACAACACTTGTGAAAAAATGAACATACTCAGACTTTCGAAACATTTGAGTAACATCTATATTCTTAAGAGTCTTATCATTCTTATTGTACCTTAGAAAGTGAAATCATTCTATCAAAAGAGAAATTGTTATTTGAGAACTTACTTTTGATTTTACATTTTATTCTTCTATGAGCTTTTAGAAACTTGTTATACACTTCAAGTGTGGAAGATTGAAGAACCTTGAAAAATATGTACTCGTGATCAGCTTGTAGAGGCTCGTAAAATTACTACTTGGTTTTTATAGTGAAACACTCAAGTTGGATACTTGGGAACTAGGCGTAGGCTTGGGATGTAAGTCGAACCAATATAAATAGATTGTGTCCTTCTCTCTCTCTCCTTATCTTTTATATTTCCACATTATATTGTGTGTCTGTTCATTTCAGCAAGAGACTTATTCACTTTTATAATAAGCCCCTTTTGTTTTCAACTTACTGACGGTTTCTTTCATTTTAACAGATGTCTTCCTTTTTATTGTTTTCAACAGGATTTATACTTTAACAGGCTCCTGTCGTTTAACAAGCTACTATCATCTGATAGGCACATACTATTTTATTTTTTAACAGGCCCTTGTTTTTTATACAAATTGAAAGTAACTTGCGAAATTTTTTTAAGCCACACACAATTCACCCCCCCTCTTGCATGTGTTTGCTTTATCATTTGGTATCATAGAGAGATTTCACATTTATTGTATTTTACAACACGTGATAGATCGTGACAAACACCTTGAGAAGTTTTGAAGGACAATCTGTCTGAAAGCCTTCTTATTTCAATGGAAACAACTACTCATACTAGAAAGAGAGAATGACTATATATCTCTAATCTATAGATATTGAAGTATAGCAAGCAATTAAAGTTAGAGCTACAATTCTCACTTCTGATAATGTAGAAGTATAGATTGATGCTGATAGGAGAAATGAACAGCTAAACGCTAAGGCAAAATATCACCTAATATATGCGTTATCTCTAGAAGAATATGACAAGATATCCTACTGCTCTACAGCAAAAGAAATGTGGGACAAAATACAAGTCACGTTTGAAGGAACAAATGAGGTAGAGAAGCGTAGAATAAGTCTTTTACTGCATCGATATGAAACAATTGGCATAAAATAGGGAGAGACCATAGAAAAGTTCTTCGAATGCTTCAACAACATCATCACAACCTTAAAAAACTTGGGAAAGATATATCCTAATGATGAGCTTATAACGAAGATTCTAAGGTCACTTCCAAAGGAATGGAGACTTAAGGTGACAGCTCTAGAAAAGACAAAGGATCTAGACACTATTTCACTCTACTGGCTATGAGGAAGTCTGATGATCCATGAAACTGAGCTTAGGGGAGATGAAGGATCCTCCTATAGAAAAGGAATGGCACTAAAAGCAACTGACGAATCAAATGGCTATGAAAGTGAAACTGAGTTGCAAATAGATGGAGATGACGAGTTCAACTTTATAGTTAGGAAATACGGCCTCTTTTATAAAAAGAACTTGATGAAGAAAAGAGAAGAAAACAAGAAAGCTGGAAATAACAGGTTCCTATGAAAAGGCAGCAACAGCAATAACAATACATAAAACAATCAAATCATATGCTATCACTACAGAAAGCCTGGACACACAAGACCAGAGTGTCCTTTTCTTCAAAAGGACAAGTTAGAGAATAGAAAATCCAGAAAGCAAGCAATAACTACAGCCTGGTCAGACGAGGATCCTAAAAACTTTGATGAAGATGAGCCAGAAGAAATCAGCAACATTTGTTTCAAGGCTAAATCAGGAGATGATGAGGTATATTATTTTGACTCTGATATTGAAGTTGATGAATTGAAAAATGCATATCATGAATTGTATGATCAGTATAAAAGGTTGACAGTGAAGTATTTCAAAGAAGTTGAGAAGTCCAAGAGCAATAATACATCTCTAAAGAGTAAGATTAAATCATTGGAATCTACAAATGAGAATTTGACGACCAGGAGTATGTCTCTTGAGGTTGACTATACGCAAAAGGTTTCTGAAAAGGAAGTTTTGGAAGAAAGAATAGCTAAGGTGGAAAATACACTGCTAAAAAATGATTAAGATAAGGTAAGAAAGTTAAAAGAAAAAGTCGCCGCCTTAGAACTTAAAAAGGAGAAAAGTGCTGGAAAGATCTTATCTCTAAAAAAAGATTTAGAAAACTTCATTAATGGAAGGAGGAATCTTGATGCATTGCTGGGTAGTGGTAAATGCATTGTTGGTAAGGCTGGAAGATACAATAAAAATAACAATATTAGGCCATACAAAACGTCTTTGTTAAATCTAGTAACAGTTATAGCCAAATTAGCAGGAACATACTAAGTGGCAAAAATCATAGCAACTATCATTCATTTGTTTTGTGAGATTACTGTGGTAAACATAGTCATATTAGTCATTCTTGTAATTTTCATAAAAAGAAATTATCTCAGATGTATGTTTAGAAACTGAAAGGTCACTACTAACCTGAAAGGACCTAGAAAATTTTGGGTACCTAAAATTAGATAATGCTTTCTGTAGATAAGTTTCATAACAGAGACAAGGGAGAATTAATGGATAGTTGATAGTGGTTGTTCGATACATATGATAGGTGAAATATCACACTTCAACTACATTGAAAGAAAAGACGGAGGTAATGTTGTCTTTACAGACAAAAATAAAGTAAAGGTCACCAGAATTCGTAAAATTGGTAATTCTGGCTCTACTTCTATTGATAACCATCTCTTTGTTGATGGTTTGAAACATAACCAGTTGAGTGTAAGTCAGCTATATGACAAAGGTTACAAAGTCATGTTTTATGCATCTCATTGTGAAATTGTTAATATTTATAATGATAATATTGTGTTAGTTGGTCCTAGAAATAAGAATATATATTGTGCTCAACTGGAAAACATGTCCTCACAAAGTGTTAAGTGTTTTGTTCTCGAGAAAAGGATTTATTTATTTGGCGCAGAAGATTTGGACATGACAGTATGAGCATTCTATCAAAATTGTCCAAAAATGAGTTAGTAAGAGGACTACCAACCTTAAAGTTCGATAGCAATCAGGTTTATGAGGCTTGTTTAAAAGGCAAACAAGTCAGAAGCAACTTTTCTCCTAAAAATATTGTGTCTACTAGTTATCCACTTGAACTTGTGCACATGGATTTATTCGGTCCCACTAGGACTTAGATTTTGAGTGTTAAACATTACGGTTTTGTTTTAGTAGATGATTACTTCAAATTTACATGATTTTATTTCTTATCAAATAAGGATGATGCTTTTGAAGTGTTTGAGAAGTTTTGCAGAAAAATTCAAATAGAAAAAGGGTATTGTATCACTTCAATTCGAAGCGATCATGGAGGAGAATTATAACTCACAACTTCTCTTGTCCAAGGATGCCTCAAAAAATTGGAGTTGTAGAGAGAAAAAACAGAACTTTGGTTGATATGGCCAGGACAATGTTATGTGAAAGTGGATGATAGCCATTTAACTATCCTACTTGTTTTCCTAAGTACTGCAAGTGCACTGGTTATCTTGTAATATACTTAGTATCGAATCCCATAGGAATTGTGTAGTCACCTTAGTATTTTAAATTAAACTTTGTTTAAGCAATTGATTAATGAACAATTAAAAACAATCAAAATAGCAATTGGGAGAAAAATCATAGAATTAAGGTTGCCAAAAACATGAGGAACCGATGCTGAAATTGGAAAAACTGAATTATTAAAGTTAGGATTACCCTTACTACCCTATGCAATCTTTCAATTTTTGTCAATATGATCGTGTTTAGTCTTAAGTATTTTCTAATGTCTCAGCCCTTTCTCTCTTAATACTTGGACTAAATAATCCCAAAATAACGATTAAAATATAGTATGTGATCTTTCAACCTCCATTCGTAAACTAATCATTAATTATATTTGATTACCACGTTGGATAGCTACATAACATCCCATATCTCTATGTAAGGTAACTTGATAAATGGACTGTCCTACATAAATGCCCACTCTCATGGTACACTCACAACATATTTCTCAACCCATATCTCTATGTAGATTAAGCATGAGCATCTAAATACCGTAAACACCCCATATCTCTATGTAGACTAAGCATGAGCATCCAAATACCATAAACACACATAAATGATCATAACATTACACAAAGTGAAGTCTTATATGGGTTGAGTAAGAATAATCCTAAAATAGCCTAGCAATCCATCAAACACAACTCAATCATCATCAATACAGGTTCCAAACTTCTACCCATACAATAAACAAAAAAAATCAAAGAAAAAGATGAGAAAAAGATAAGAAAAAGAAGCTTATTGCGTGAGGAAGCAAGCTAAAAATCTGGATACCTTTGGTGTAGCCTTGGAATCCTTAGTGTGCTCCTACAATGTGTAACTCCAAATGCCTCCTTTCTGGCCCTCCTTTGTTCAGCTATGTTCTCCCATAAAAATCCTCTCTTTTTAGCCTCCTTTCCTTGTTTTTATGCAGCCTTAAATCACTCATCACGTGGCTGGTACACCAAATTTGGACAACTATCATTTTTGCTCCCCTTTCTCACGTTTTTGTCACCTTTTCTTCTTATGCCGACCCACTCACATGATTCTTCTCTTGTCCTAGCCTGCCCTCCTGATTTTGTGCAGTTAATTGTCCTTAAAACATGGCTAGCACACAACTTGGCACAAAAGTTGTGTGCCAATCATGTTTTTAAATCATAGTTGTGACTAGTAAGATCACAACTGTGACCACCAATGTCAAATTCCTATTATAATTTCCCAACTTTTATTCCATTCTTCCTTCACTCAATTGCACCATTTAACCTGCCAATAAAACCATGAAAATAAGCACTTAATTGTGCATTGACACATGCTAATTAATACACAAAATAACAACACACATAATGAGACTTATACATGCACACATTGAATGCAATGGTAAGGTTAACACACCAACTTACACAAAATGTATGTACAAACATACTAGAACATAATGAAACACTAACATGGCCACATGCAACGTAAAAATACCTAAAACAAGAATAAAATATACACAATCATGCAACGTTAAAATGAAAATCCTAGTTCACACGTACTTTCTATGCAATAGTCACACATAAAATATATGTGAATCTACACTTATCAGTGGACTACTTTATGGTTACTGGGCAGAAGTAGTATCCACGACATGTTTTGTACTTAACAAATGCCTTATAACACCTCTTATGAAAAAGACCTCTTATGAGCTGTGGAAAGGAAGAAAACCAAATGTTGCTTACTTTCGATCATTTAGCTACAAGTGTTTCGTTCTAAACAATGGAACAGACAACCATGGAAAGTTCGATGAGAGATCAGACAAAGCTATCTTTTTGGGCTATAGTACCACTAGTAAAGGATTCAGATTATATAATAAAAAAAACAAAAAGATAGAAGAATCGATACATGTGGTATTTGATGAAGCACTACCTTCAACAACAACAACTGACTCAGATGATGAAGAGCATCCATTAGTACCTAAAAATACATATGAGAATCAAACTACACCTATAATACCTTTCGAATTACAAAATCAAGAAGGCCCCTTTGAAGGTAGAACAGAGCAAGTTCCTTCATCTCAACAGGAGCATATGCAATGAAAAAAACTGAGAGAATGGAGAGGTCTTAATACACATCAATATATTCTGGGAGATCCCTCTGAAAGTCTAAGAACAAGATCATCGTTCAAGAATAACTTTTTTACTGTCATCTCACAAATAAAACCAAAAACCGTAGAAGAGGCCCTTATTGACAAAAACTAGGTTTTAGCCATGAAAGACAAACTGAATCAATTTGACAAAAACAAAGTCTAGAATCTAATACCTCATCCTCAAAACAAGTCAATCATTAGGACTCAATGGGTTTTTTGAAACAAACTTGATGAAAATGGTAAAGTAGTAAGGAACAAAGCTAGACTTGTAGCTCAAGGTTACAATCAACAGGAAGGTATTGATTTTGATGAAACTTATGCACCTGTTGCTAGATTGGAATCAATTAGAATTTTACTTCCCTTTGCATACTACAAAAACTTCAAGTTGTTAAAAATGGATGTTAAAAGTGCATTCTTAAATGTTTACATTAATGAAGAAGTATTTGTTAAGTAACCCCTAGGTTTTGAAGATGAAAACCTTCAAGATTACGTGATGAAGTTAACTAAAATTTGTGTGGTTTAAAGCAGGCTCCTCGAGCATGATATGAGAGGTTAAGTAACTTTTTGCTTGAGAATAACTTTGAAAGAGGAAAGGTAGATAAAACCTTATTTATTAAGAAAAAGGAAAATGATTTAATCATAGTGCAAATATATGTTAATAACATAATATTTGGTGCTACTAATCCATCCTTCTGTGAAGAATTCTCAACATTAATGCAGGGGAGTTTGAAATAAGCATGATGGGAGAATTATCATTCTTTCTCTAATTACAAATCAAACAAACAAAAAAAGGAATCTTCATTAGCCAAGACAAATACACAAAGGAATTCATCAAGAAATATAATTTTGATAATGTCACCCCGTATACACTAGAACTAAACTTGATAAAGATGAAGAAGGCAAAGCTACGGATGAGACAAAGTATAGAGGAATGATTGGATCACTATTATATCTTACAAGCTCAAGACCAGGCATTATGCTTATTGTGTATCTTTGCACATGATTTCAATCAAATCCAAAAGAAAGTCACCTTCAAGCAGTCAAAAGAATCTTTCGATATCTCCATGGAACTATGGATTTTGGACCATGGTATCCAAAAACTGATTCATTTGACATAGTGAGCTATTGTTGTGCAGATTATGCAAGTGATAAAGTTGATCGAAAAAGAACAAGTAGTCACTATCAATTTCTTGGAGGATGTCTAGTATCTTGGTCCTGTAAGAAGCAAAACTGCACAACGCTTTCGACGACTGAAGCAAAATACGTAACATCTACCAATTATTGTGCTCAAATCTTATAGATGAAGCATCAACTATAGGATTTTTCTCTAAACTTTTCTCATATTCCTATATTATGTGATAATACGAGTGCTATAAATCTTTCTAAAAATCCTGTACGTTATTCTAGGATTAAGCATATAGAAATCAAACATTATTTTTTTAGAGATCATATTTTAGAATGAACCATTGATCTTTTGCATGTTAATACTGAGAATCAAGTGGCTGATATTTTTACCAAGCCACTCTCTAAAGATAGATTTTGCGTGTTAAGAAAAGAGATTGGTATGTGCAAACTCATTGATATTATTTCTGCATGAATATTCTCTTCTACTTGTCTTTCATTTCATTTAGCGGGCCCCTTTTATTCTGATTCTTTAGAAACTCCTTCTAGTTTAGAAGGACCCTTCATTTTAGAAGGCTCCTCTCGGTTTAATAGAGCAAGATTACACATGTACTAAAAAGAATATACGCAAATGACCACACTTCCTGTATTAGCGTATGATCCTTCATCTTCACACGAGATCAAAGCTCAAGAAACTCCTAATATACTAGAAACAAACTTCTCTCATCTACTCACCCTCATTGTTCTTCAAAGCATCGCTCTTGACTCTCTGCATTCCAACTCTTTGTTTCCATCTCAAAACTTTAAACCTTATCCATCGCTCTTATAATGGCACGAACCAGATCAAAAGGATAAAAGAAAGCTCCAACTTCTACTAATAGTAATGGTGAAGCTCATGTTACTAAACCTATCTCCTCTAAGCCCCAAGTATCAGAAGTGCACTGGGTTATAAATGATGATGATTTAGAGAAATAACATTCTTGATTGATTAGACAAGCACGAACCAGAGGAAGTCTTGCAAAGCAAGACGAGAAAATTTCTGAGCAAAAGGAAAACCCTGATGCTGAAAAGAAAGAGAAAGAAGAATCCAGAAAAAGCAAAAGGGAAGAAATAAAGAAGGGAAAAGCGCATGTGAATGAAGAAACTATTAATAGAAATAAGTTGTTTCATAAAGAGATAATTCCTAAAGAAAAAAGGGCAAAGAAGATAAAAATAGCTGCACAAAAAGGAAAGACATCAATACCACAAAATGTTTTTCAATCAACGAAAGCTAAAGTTCACTATAAAATGCAATACAAGAAAAGAAAGGCGGTTACTGGGTGGATCTTGCCTTCTATGATGTTTGATGGCATAGGTATACCTATCTCTCCTTACTTTGTTACTATTAGTTGGGAAAATTTTCTAAAATTAAATGAGACAGTATGTGATGAGTTAGTCAGGATATTCTACACACATATGAAAAAGGAAGAAATTAATGGAAAACTAGCCATTGTCTCATGGGTGCGTGAATGTGAAATTTTAATTTATGAAGAAATCTTAAGAGATATACTGGAAGTAGCTCCTATAGGGGAGAACTAATTTTTCATGTTATAATTGGGATGTTGATGATCTGGAGTTAGTCAAAGTTGTCAAATTCATCTGCCTTCATGTTGAAAACACCCAATACAGGAGACCTTAAAGCAGACAATTAAACTTAATACCACGATGTCTTGCATCGCTTTCAGCTACTTCAATTTTTCCCAAGAGTAGCTCAGCTGAAAGATGCAGCCTGCTGGACACTTATGTGGTGTATAATTTGCCAAAATCCAGCTATGATCTTGAGGTTCATGGTGGATAGAATCATAAGAATACCACCGGTTGCCTACCTTATGGAATGTTGCTCACCAAGATTTTTCAACCATTGTGGAGTTCCTTTTGCAAATCTGAATTGGTATGCACCGGCTAAGTTTCACCCTTCCATGCCTTATCAATTTGGATACAAATTGCAAAATAATGTCTGGGTAAACAAAAGAGTAGCAGAAAACTTATATCCTACTTTAGACCAACAAACTCCTATCCCTCCTCAGGACGAAAATAGTGCAAATCTTCAACAACAACTGAAAGACATTCAAGCCAGTCAAGAATAAATGTGATAACAAATAAATAGCATGCAGAATCAACTTCTTGACATGCAGATTTTGCTGAAAAGAATCCTTGAATCTCTTCAATAACTCTATTGCTATTTGCTTTTTGTTTGGCTTATTTATACTAATGATTTTGTTTGATGCATTAATTACTCTTTCCATCTATTTCATTCTGTTTTATTTCACTTCCTCCCCATATATTATTATCTTTTATAATGACAAAGGGGGAGAGTTTATGTGGATATATTTTTTGCATTTTTGTATATTTCTGCATATATGATGATATATTTCTCAATGCATATTTCTCAATACTGCCTTGATTATATATGTGGTTGATTATGCTGTTGAACTTGTGAAAATCTGTGATATATAAATGATAGGTTCCTTTTTTAAGAGACGAGCTCCTTCTAGATGTCTGAATACATAAAAGTCATTGGTATCTTTCAAAATCATCTATTATCTCTTTGAAGTTTGAAAAATATATCTATTATTGCTTGTCATCATCAAAAAGGAGGAGATTGTTAGCTCAAGGTTTATGATTAACAATTTTGATGATAACTGTATAATATTTCAAAATTTAATTTAGATTTATTTCCTTGTATAATTAACGGTCTAATTCTCAAAAGGAAATAAAATCATAAGAAATACACTTTCTTTCTTGTAGGAACCTTATTGATGAACTTACCTTGTTAGAAATGATGTATTCGAAAGTATCATAAAAATTATAAAGGTTATATATTAGCCCCAAGATTATTGGAAGATTTTTTGGCATAGGTGACATCGAAGATATTCAGATTTAAATCTACCTAATTGACTAAGGATGCAAGATGAAACAACAACTAGTTGAAGAAATTGACTATTTAAAGAAAAACAATAACACTTGTGAAAAAACGAACATACTCAGACTTTCAAAACATTTGAGCACCATCTATATTCTTAAGAGTCATATCATACTTCCGTAAGCTTTTAGAAGCTTGTTATACACTTCGAGTGTGGAAGGTTGGAGAACCATAAAAAATATGTGCTCACGAGCTTGAATAAGCTCGTCAAATTACTACTTGGTTTCTATAGTTAAACACTCAAGTTGGATACTTGAGAACTGAATGTAGACTTGGGTTATAAGCCGAACCAATATAAATTGACTGCATCCTTCCCCTCTCTATCTCCTTATCTTTTATATTTTCGCATTATATTGTGTGTGTGTTCATTTCAGTAAAAGACTCATTCACTTTTATAATAGACTCCTTCCGTTTTCAACTTACTAACTGTTCTTTTCATTTTAACATGCACCTTCTTTTTTATTATTTTCAACATGACATAAACTTTAGCAGGCTCATGTCGTTTAATAGGTTACTATCGTCTGACAAGCACCTATTATTTTAATTTTTAACAAACACCTATTTTTTTTATACAAATTGAAAATAACTTGTGAAATTTTTTTTAAATCACGTACAATTCAACCTCTTGTTTGTATTTACTTTATTAGTTTTCTTCGTCTGATTCAAAGTCGAACGAACCTTTTCTATACATCATCAAAGTTTATCTTCAATTGTCTCACGTAACCTTTTTTTTTTTTTGGGGTGAACCTCACGTAACAATTTTTCTCGTTCTTCAAGGCAGTCTATTCCTGCTCGTTGACGGAATTTAATCAACTAGGCTTTGTTTCCATGTCGAAACAATACCATTGTTCAGTCAAAAGTAGTGGTATCGGACTCAATAGTCGTACCTTTAAGAGCAAAAAATACGAAACTAACATTAGATTTGGGGGAATGTAAAAACATTAAATATAACTAATCGCAATCATAACATTTTTATTTTTCATGTCTTTTTGTAGTAAAAATATTTGCTTTTAATTTTTTCTTAATCATTGCTCTTTTTCTAAATTGAAATATTTTGTGAAACCTCACATATTTCACCATTTTTTTTATAATTTTAGAAGTAGAATGTTTTTGTATTTCAAGCTATCTTGAGCAATCAAATTGAAAAATGTCAGTGCAACATCTAACATATAATGGTTATGCTTCACTATTGCGTCTTCCGCGCGTCACTCTTCTTCGTTAGTATCTACCATCCAATGATCTCTCTGCTTTATTCGTTCTCTGGCGCAATCTTTACAAGTATATTTTGCTCTTAAAAGATTTGAACTAATATCTTTACAAGTGCACTTAAGATTTGCTTGGCAAGAGTACGTACTCAGGTGCGTGTTTTAAATTCTGTTGCCATCCTAGCGGATTCTACCACTCTCACCTTTCTTTCGCTAATTAGTCTTCTTCAGATAATTGTTTTTTCTTATGCTGATAGCTAGAATGATTCTGTTGGTGACATAGAACTTACATTTGGTGTTGATTTTAGGATCAACACCTTATCCGTACACCAAAAACTATACAAATTATTAACACAAGTTTTATTTTCTTTATCATGGTAGCTCAGAAATTTTTACTGTTCTATAATAACAGTTTGAAGTCTTTTCACGAGAAAATAAAACTCTTAGCTGTATTTCTGGGCTCAGATTTGACTCTTGGTCATCAGATAAAGAGCTAAATATCTCTCATTTTACCAATGAAAATGAAGCTGAATATCGCCCTTTGACAACTGTGGCTTCTGAAGTTGAGATTTGTTGTCTTTGATCTACTCCATCAAGGTTATGGTGCAATACACTGTCTTTATATCATACCCTAAATTCTTTTTTCCTCGCTCAGTCGTCTTGGAAATCTGTTTCGAGTTTAGAGCAGGTTCAAGTCTCTAGGAACTTATCTGAAAACGGGTCTAAAAGACTAATAAATTGCATCATTTTAGTATAATTAATCAAATTCACTTTATGTTAATTTGTACATTTAAAATTTTAAAAATTAAATGAACTTTGTTTTAGTAGTAACCGATCCGAAGCAAACTTTGAATTACACTGAAGTTAATAAAAATAGGCATTAAATTAGGTTAATTTGATCTTTAAATCGACCTAATTATTTGATCTATTGCATCTCTAATTATAATATCTCAATATATCATTAGTAGGATTTGCAGACAGTGATTCCTTACACATAAATGGGATTTGATATTGATGTTGTAATAAACTAATCTCTTATTGCGTTTATGTGTAAATTTAACTTTTCAATATTGTAATAAAATAGGAGAGAGATTTATCAGTGAAATTAATTATAATTATACTCATATCATTTCTCTGTAATAATTCACAATCTCAACGTAACTCATCATTCCCAATTTTATTATAGTAGAATATAAGTGCATAATTCTCAGCTTTATTATAATAGAATATAATTGTATGCATTAGCCTTTTTCACGACTAATCTATAACATTTTACATTCTTGAACTAACTTCAAGTTATTCTCATCATCAGCATGGGTTAAACAAAACATACAAAACCTAATACTAATCGTCGTACGTAGAATTACTTGAACTGTGAATTCTGAGCTCAGCAACACCAATCTAATCTTTCCCAGTCCCATGAAAGATCTTCGTCCATGGATACTGGCATGTTGCTACTTTCAGCTAACTTTGAGGGATTTCTCTGATCTCCGGATGATGAAGTCTCAGGAGAACTTTGTGTCTCCACAACCGGAGGGTTATGATGACGGTGAGCTGATGCTGTCCCATCACAACGGACTGTTGTACCGACCACTATCGGTCGTCTATCAAATGCCCTCAGGTTCTTCGATTTCTTGTACACGCGGCATAAACTGTATTCTTGCATCAGCTATACCAGTGAGACAAATGAAAGGTTAACAGTGGAGTTAAATGTTAGATCCATGCACCGAGAAAGAAGCAAATTAATTTAAAATTAACAAAGCATTTAAAATGCACATCCAATATGAGCTTTTAAGCCTAATCTAAAATAATCGAGCCATAATTAAGACAGGTTTTTATCAAAAATAACATAATATTGGTGGGGCTAATGTTTTCAGAGGAATTTGATAATTGCCCAAGTGGAACACTTAATAAGATTTGAGTTTAAACCATTGTATGTGCGGTGGCAATGGAGGAGGAAGCTTCTCGTAATTGTATGGCTTTGTACTCATTGATTTTCCAGTCAGTTTTTCGACCGATAGGAGCTCTTCCCATGTAGAAGACCATGGTTCTTTTCATGCCGATAATTTGGTTAATGTTGGAGTAAACATGGGAAGGAGAACCTGTTGCTTTCCAGTATCCAGTATCTGTGAGTCGCTTGGGTCTTCCGCCTCTAGCTTCCTTCTCTTGTCTTGGGACGAAGAAGAACCACTGCTCAGGGTCTCTATTGCACACTTCCCCTGAAAATTCTGGGCAAAACAAATCAAATAAAATCCAACTGAAACATAATATACCATGCATGTACAATCGCTAGCTAGAAATCAAGTAGAGAACAGCATGCTATATCAGTTCCAAACCAATATCATGCAGAACCAGAAAATTGTAACACTATGCTTGTATGGTAAACACTTTGGTTTGTATGGTAGACACTGTGTTTGTAATCTCCCAACAGAAAAAGAAAAAAGAAAGCTATCAAGCGAGAATATCAACGAAGTTAACTAAGGAAATTTTACGTGGAAGATCCCATGGGCTGAACTCGTAGATATTGAGGACAGGAATAATCCTATCAATGACCAAATTCAAATCATCTCTTCCGCCTTCGAGTTTGTTTCGCAGATAAAAAGAAACTAGTTCTTCTTCTGTAGGATAGAAACGAAACCCAGGTGACCACTCCATTTCAATCGGCTCTCTCCCTAACCAATGATAATATGCAAATTATGGCACTAATTGGGGCTCTGAATATTGTTTCTTGTTTATATTTATATATTCACGTGTGCTTGTAATTTTCACATTTGTATCATCATGGATCGAGTTATTGATCTTGGAGAGAAAAATCCAGGAAAGATCGGAGAGGGAAGTACCTGGAAATCCTTGGACTTCCAACGCGCTTGTCCGTCAGAAAATCCACGTGTATCTATGCTGTACTTAAGTCATGTTTGGTTCATCCATCTGCATTAATTGCCCGGCATTTTTGGTTTTTACTTGTAGCTGGGGGCGGCTTGAACTCTTTTGGAGACTAAATATAGAATCATCAAAAGCTTTTTAAGTTTCTTATCATCTGTTCATAAATAAGAATATTAATCGTCTGGTGCCAGACATAATTCTACATATGAATATTTTCATATCTACTACGTTGGAATTGTTTTGCGTCATTCGTAATTATATCAGTCATATGAATATAAATCTTCTCCTGGTACGACACTAAAGAATCCAAACAAAAGTCTTGTACTTCTATTCACATTTTTTCTTGATTAACCTGTTAATTACGTAATTACCTTCTCTTGAGCTATATCAAAGCCAACTCTCGTCTTGGTCAACAAAAATATCGATGTTTCTCCTATAAGCTCTTTGTGGTATGTAGTTTTCCGTACAACATTCCTAATTTTCATTTCACCATCGAAAATTTAGGCCTGACTTAGACCAATGCGGTTCATTTCTTTGTAATTCTATACATGTAACAATCAGGACTTGATGATGCGACTAATAATAGAAAATTTTAACATATTAAAATATAAATAAAGGATTCCTTATAAATAGGTCGTACCTATTTTTTAAGTATTTATCCAAAGCTTTTTTTCTTAGCTAGCTTGTTTTTTTTATTATTGTTATTACTTTTTTATGTGAATTATTTGAAAACAATTTTTTTATTAGTTAAGAATAAGATTATATATTACTAAACTTTTTTAAATTGTATAAATTAATGAAACTTTTACTTATTGGTGTGGAGCTGTATTGAAACTTACGTAATACAATAAAATAAGGCATTGGTGATTAGAATTTATGAGAAAACTTTTACTTTCGGTTTTTTAAATTGACAAAATTTTGTTGTATTATTGTATTCTTACGTGAAGGCAATTCATAGATTAGACATTTTAATGATGAGTTATCTGAGAGATGACATTTCTGCCGATAACATTTGGAAATTAGTAAATTCAAAGTTCAGCTTGTCGTTGTAGCCCAAGTAAATATCCACACCGAACTCCGCAATTTCCGTAATTTTTCGTCGAGTACTGCACTACTGCTTGCTAGCACTTCACTGCACGTGTTAGCGTATACCGACTACCGAGAGGTAAGGACCTAAGAGGTTTTATGAGATAATCCTATCTATAATTGGATGAGAATCCTATAACTTAAGTTTTATGAAAGTAATATTTCTTGCAGTTGGGAAGAATATTTTGTTTTGTTAGTCTATAACAACTATATATCATAATTTTATGATAGTTAATATCTTAATCACATATAGAATATTCATTTATAACGTGAACAATATATCACTAATTGTAACATATATAGATCTTCGAGTTTAATCACCAATCCTAACCAAGTTTAATTCTTCATAACACGTATTTTAACCTATTTGATTTACTCTTTTCTATTGTTAATTTGGAGAATTATGTGGTGATATGTGAAAAAACTTGGTGAAATGGATTCATGGAGTCTTAGATTTTTTTATTCCAATCAATATCTATCATCTTAGGATGTTAGTCTTTAATTTTATTTTTTATACAAGCTCCAAGATTATGAAAAATAACTACCTTAATCAAAATTTTGTAAACATGTGTATATTATTTTTGAGACATTGATCGTGTATCATTTGTACAAGAGTTCTTATATTTATATCCGTGGTCACTCACATAAGGTAAGATTTATCAGAAAGCTTTGTAGTTTGAATATTACGATATAATTTCGTAACTTCAAAAATGAAATTATATATGAAAAAAGAAATAAAACCATCTCTTCCCGATCGAGCTAGCAGTAATGTCATATGCATTAAGTTATTAATATCTACACCTAGAAATAAAACCTACATGCCTTTTAATTTACTAACTTGGTAATTAATAAACTAAATAGGTATTAAGAATGAAACATTTGTAAAGAAAAAATAAATATATATAAATAGCCTAATGGGTACAAATGGAAGAGAATGTTCTGAAAACCCTTGTGCCATTCCATAATGTAATAACTATTATAGTTTAAGGTGTATTAGTATAGAGTAGTTTCTTCCAAATGAGTTGGTTGGACTTGATCGATGTCAAGTAGTCATCAACAAAACACCAGTTTGATTTTTAATTGGACCAAAAACACTCGATCGTTTGAGATCTCATTCAGACATAAGATAAGAAAGCAGAAACCCAAGCTACTTAAATTAAATCATCACTTTTTAACGTGGGAAAAGGTTAAGTTGAATCAGAAATCAAGTCAATTAAACGTGTTAAGCAGTACAAAGTCACGCAATTTTCACCACTTGTTATTTAGAAACAAACTAGTCAATGAATACGGTGGCTTCAACAAACTCTTATTTTTTGTTATAATTTGCTAGCATAAAACGGAAACAGCCAAAAGTTACCGTAGAAATTGGTTCCTTATAGATGCTGTGTGGACAACTTTCAATGACTTCAAATGTAAATTTTGGACAAAAATAAACTTATGAGTATATTATTTTCCATTAGAACAAGTATAAACTTGCAATTAGCATTAATTTTTTTAATACTTCAAAAGGTGTGAATGTTGGAAATTTTACCATTAAATTTTAAAATAAAAAGAAATATTTTAGGTAAAATTAATCATATCAAAATAAGTTAATCCGGAAGAAGCTTGAATTTTATCAATTTGGTTTACATTTGTAATTTTAAGAAAGGTAAAATTAATTCATTTATATTTAAGAGTAAAATTATATAAGTTCGGTTGGAAGAGCACATAATGAACTCTAATTAGGTTCTACATCTTTTTTCTTATGCCATTTTTAGTTTTTATTTTATTTTTCTTTTAAATGAAAACAAAAACTTATTTAATTGTTGATGTCAATGTAGTTATATTTTTACTATTGATGAAAGCTACATATTATATCAAACTTAAAGATACATTTTTTTGGTTAACTAAGTTTATTTTAATGTCTTATATGATATTTATTAATGAATTTTTTGTTTTATTAAAATAAAGAATGCATAAATTAAATTTTATTTATAAATTAATATTTATTTCAAATATATTTTAATTATTAAATCAAATTTATTTGAAAATATATAATGTAAATTTAGTTATATTTATTAATAATTATTAAATTTATTTTATTTTATTTAATTGTAAATATTAAATAAATTGTTAAATTAAATTATTCATAATTTTTGTTAACAATTAAATATAATATAAAATTAAATTATTCTTTTTTTATTAATAATTAATAAATATTTAGTTAATATTAAATCAAAATATAACAAACAGACTTTTTTTTTTCAAAATTTGAAAAATAAAAATAAAAACAAACGATTTCTTAAATTAAAAAGAAGTAAGGCTAAAAAGTTAGTATTGAATTATTGGATACGTATCATTTTTCTTTTTTAACAGATCCAATCCAATCCCAATGCTTTTATGTTTATTTTAGTTTATTAATATCCAATCCTATTGGTTTACTTATTTGAGTAATAGAGCCGGTCCATATAGCTAGGTCAAAAGAGACCATGTGATGAATCAAGCAAAACATAGTTTGTTTTCAAAACAAAACGGAGACTTGCACTAGTCATGTTGATAATACAAATGTAGAAAACGTGTATATTTAGAATTAAAAACCGAAGTCGAGTCGGTTCAAAGTCACCATGGTCCCCTCCAAAATGAGAGACGTTCTCATCTGTTAGCAACTTTATTGGATTTATTTTATATTGCACACCACGAAATTGCTCCTTAAATTCTCATATTTTTATGCTTAGATGAATATTTCACATATAAGCTCAAATTATATAATGATATTAGGAATTAAGTATCTGATTGAAATACCTTTTTTTAAAGTGCTACAATTGGAAGTGTTATAATATGAAAACTTTTACTATTAAATGAATAAAAGCATTTAATTATTTAAGAAATTGCTTTCAAAATAACGCGACTGTACATAGAAATAAAAATAATAAACAGTATTATTAATCAATGTCTTAAAAATCAGATAAAAAATTAAATTGGTAAGATAAAATTTTTAAAAGTTTAAAGATTTAACCAATGTTTTGAGGGTTGTTTTCCAAAAAATGTTAATTAAACCTTCTATAAACAACATTTTAATGCAAACCCGTTTCCAGAAACTTGAGAGACGGTTTGGAAAGCAATCCCAAACTGGACACTACCATGCTACTACTACATTAATCAGGATATAATTGCATTACCCTTTTTAACTAACTACGGTTTGGTTTTGATAGGAACTTCAAGTCTCAATGTGGATAGATACATCGAACTTTGGTGTCACAAATTAAATATCAGGACTTTGATGTTGACCAGAATTAAATGTTAGTAGAGGGAAACGATGAGTGAGAGGGAGTCATTTTTCACATGTATGCTGGAGGACGGTGTGTTCACTTGAGTACCGTCTTTTTAGCCGAAAATGATATGCCGTAGCGGACGGATTTTCCATCTTGTACCACCTTCCTTCAGGCTTCAAGCCTTGTTTAGCCAATAGATCACATGTACAATCTTAACTCATAAGATGATTCTCTCAGACATAGACCAGGCGAAGCCCATTCAAAACTTAGCAAAAGTCCAAAATCCACTTAGTCAGGTACGTACCGCCTTTATAATGTAGATAAGTGGATTGGATCTCTAAATCACAGGCCATTCAAAATCCAGTACAGGACCACTAGGCTCAGGGTTTTCACTCCCCCTATTAAGATTTGACCTTCTCATTCACACGACGCAGAGCTATAAATTCTCGTACACGCACTCTACCTAGCGCAGCCAACGTGTTGGTGGCCTGGCCGCAATTTGCCTTTCTTTTGTCTTAAAAGATTTTGTTTTTCCTAGTTATGGGTTCTTTCAGCTTCAGGGTTTTGTTCGTCTTTCCTTTCGGCGCAGCCCTTAATATCGCCTTCCAGTTAGAAATGGAAGCGTTTCGAGTCATAGCTGCGCAATAGCAGTCTCTTTATTTGGGGTGTTTCTCTTTCCCGCTTGTCCCACTTGGGTCTTTTTCATGATCCATCTATTTTTTTGCTTGGGTCTAATATGGCTTCCCCGCTGTCTAGATTTGGTTTCGTTGTGAGCTATAATGTCTCTGGTGTTCCGAGTTGTGAAAGCTTTCCAGCTTTTGAAGCCCTGTAAATGGTTCATTTTCTTGTCAGAAACACTTATAACCCCCTTGGAGGCATACCCACGTAAGGTGGATTAGTACATTTTGATAGCCTTTTCTATCACCGTTTCTCTGATGGTTAACGAAAATGAACTGGCAAGAATGATGAAATAATTAGATGGGTGATTGGATTCGATCCATTATGATCTCAACATCTGAGGCATGTGAGTTGCCTGACTTGTCTGTTTGTCGGTACCTGTGGAAAAGATGTTGCTTTTTCATATTTTTATTTTAAATCAATTTGCTTCTAATAAACTGTAGATGATTTTGCTTGGTGTTAATGTTGCTGGAATTGCATTGGCAAGGATGATGAATTGATTAGATGTGTGAATGGTTTCATCCATTTTGAACTACAACTTCTGAGGCATGTGAGTTGTCTGACTTGCCCCTTTATTTTTGTTGTTCATCTCAAAACTGGTAGCTTTATTATTGCTGATTGTATTTGCAAAGCTTTGAGGAGACGTCTTCCATTTATTCCATAACTCGTGTTTTAAGTTGATGATGACAAATCCAAAGGCTTGTTTCTCAAAACATTCGCAGTGGCCGCCTAAGAGCTTTCGCCTTCGCCAGGCTTGAGAGCTGGTGCTGCTCTTATCCTTCCTTGGATGTCTGAAACAATTGTTAACACTTTTAAATTGTGTAATCTGTTGCTGCTGGCATTAAAATGAAGAGTGATAAAATGGAGAGGATTGAAAAGACAAGGAAACTAGATTGAATAGAGTTCTTCTTCTTCCCCGACCCGATAACACAGTTACTGAACTTAAAATTCTTCCTTAATCTATGAGAAATAGGAATGGCCAAAGTGGCCCGGCCCGGCCCAACCCGAAGTCAACAGGTTTAGACTGGTCAAACCAGCCCATGGGCCGGGCCACGGGTAAAAAACTTGGCCCGTGAATTGGACGGGTCGGGCCAAACTTGTTGACTTCGGGTCGGACCGGCCCACGGTTCGGCCCGTAGCCTGTAGATCAGAATACTTATAAAACGACGTCGTATAATTCAAGTTGAAACGGTAAAACCTCCCAGCTCCCTCGGCCTCAGTCCCTGTCCTTCCCTCCCGCAGCATCGCTCCCAGCCTCCCAGATTCGCCAGTCTCCCTCACTTCTTGAAGGCGTGACGCCACCGTCTCGCCTCGCCTCCGCCTTTGCCTCCCACCCTTTGTCTTCGCCTCTCTCGTCGTTTTCCCTTTGAAGATTAAAACCTCCCAGCTCTCAGTCCCAGACGATGCGAGATCGCCTCCGCCTCCCGCCCTTCTTCTCCTACAAGCGGCAGTCCGACTCTCAGCCTCTGGTGCTCCGCCTCCGACTCTCAGCGTCTCCGTTCGCCTCCGACTCTCCTCTTCACTCTTCAGTCGTCGCTCTCGTCCTCTTCTCTCCATCTGACCCGTTGACCCATCGTGAGTCGTGAGTCAGACGCTGTCCTCCGTCGCAAGGGAGTCGTGACCCAGACGCCATTTCCTATGTTTTTCGGTGAAGGTAGGTGTGTGTTTGTTGAATGAATTGGTGATTGTTGGTGCGGTGATTGTTTTTCCCGTGACCCAATCGTTGTAAAATATATTCAGAATTGGTGATTGTTGAATTGCTGCTGATTCAGAATTAGTGATTGTTGAATGTTGGTTGAATGAATTGAGA
>JAOQMS010000004.1:30435468-30446999 GCA_027563885.1 Erythroxylum longipes
ATTAATTTTAAAAAATAAAACAACAATTTTTTAAATTTATTTTTAAAAATTTTTATTTTAAAATTTCGGGCCAAAACGGCCGGCTGGTGGCCCGAGTCGTCGGCCGATTCGGCTTATTAACATCCTAATGAGAAATAGAAAAAGGAAACAATGGGATGAAGTATTTTCATTATTCTTTCGACGTTCATATATATAGAGCATCTGAATCTGACTACTAGATGATACATTCAATGGCCGAGGCGGATTAATGTTCTTGTCAGAATATTTATTTATAACTCTGATTTTTTTTCAGTCAGCAGATAGCAGTGTTACTTTATTAATAAACTATTGCATTTTTCTTAGGCAATAGCCATCCTTTGGGTTTCCCAATGAAAACCGGTTCATTGAAAGAACCGAAAATCATTACGCAGTTCAGTACAAGTCGGTCAAGACTAGACAATCCAATTATAAGTTCTAAGAACGAAATTGAAATTTTTTTAGTGAAAGAGGCGGGCTGAACCCGAAAGAGAACAAAAGTAGAAAATTATAAAGCACATAAACGGGACATGGCGACCCCTATAACGTCTCCAAACAGCAGCGCTTCAAGATTCGAAGGGCACAAAACAAGCTGGTGAGTACCAAAAGAGATGGTGAGTGCATGGTTAGCTAACACAATAATACTAAAATATGCTAAACAAATCATCACAATGTTTCAATCACCAATAAGAGTCCAACTACCTTTTAAATTTTGTATCAGATTTTGGCAGGAGTTGGTATTGAATGGTATTGATTGGTATCATCTTTTTGTCAGTATTGGTGGGTATCGTCTTTTTTGTTGGTCGGTAACTAGAATACTAGTTAGGATTATAAATTTTAAAAATTTTAGGACTAAATTGAAATTTTTAAAAATTTCTTCTATGTAAAAAATAATTAATTATCTTTTACCAAAAAAATAATTAATTATAAGTAAAAAAGAATATGATAAAATTATCTATAATTTATTTAATAAATAATAAAAATGTATTAAATAAAGTTGGTAATTTGTAAGAACGAAATTGAAATTTAAACAATATCAAAATAAGACATAAGACCTAGCATTCTTGACAATTATACTAAAACATATCTCAATTAGCAACAGGAGTCACAACACATGCTTCAGCCAATAGCAAGCACTAATGGAAAAGGAATTGGGACAGTAGTAACCGTTACAAAATAACCCCTCTAATTCCTAGTAGTAATTCTACAACAGAATTAAGATCCTAAGTTCAATCAATGTTTATTTTAAAGATACCTTCTGACGGGAGATTCCATCTATGGGGAAGCAGCTTTCCATTCATTGAAAACACTTGAGACCAAAGAAGGAATAGCTACTGTGTTCTTGCCATGCCCAATTTGGTTTCTATTAAAATGGAGCGTGTGACAAAAAGAATGATAAAATCCTCATAATAAAAAGTAAGAATCTATTGAAACCATTACAGTCAACGCGCGTATGAAAGAGGAAAAAGGAATCCAAATGTATTAAGTAAAGTGTGAGCACATGAAAAATGGACTCATCTCCCACCTTACACACGTAACATGCTTGGCTTAATAAAGATAATGCTTCAAAAATTCAATTTTGTTTTGTTTCTTTCTATCTCTTGCTCCAACAAACCTCAAATCTTCTACTTATTACTTCGTTAAGTTCGGCACAAAAAACTTCAAATTGGAGAGATCTAAGTTGGAGGCTAGTGAAAGTGAGGTTTAGGGAGATGCAGCTGGAGATAGAAAATGGCAGGAAATAGCATAAGCTCCACTTCTCAACCTTTGATTCAAAATTTTAAAGGTAAAATTTATCATTTTTAGGGTCTTACGAAAATTATGTTTTATTTTATTTATTTATTATATCTAAAATAAATTTTTATCCCTACGTGTTATATTTAAAGCGGATAAACACTTGCAATAAATAGGCAAAATTTGAAAAATAAATTAAACACAATTATTAAAATTGAAAAAGAAATATATAAAAATAACGTTGGAGGGATGAAAGAGTTAATGAGCATTTAATATAGAGAATGTTTGAAACAAAGTTTTTCGTGAAGAGTAATTAATGAATTCATTAAACTAGCTCAAATTGTTACTGAAAGTTAGATCCCTAAGTTCTAAAGTAACAACATGTATTAAAATAGCGAAAGATCTTAATTAGTAGCATTCTATTAGGATAACAATGAACAATTACAAAAAAAGTCTTAAGTGAAGAAAATCGAAAGCTTATCTTTGTTGATCCTCTCTGTCAATCTTTGTGTAACAATTTTCAACATTAGATTCTCTATTGTTGAAAATCCTTTAATTTCTTTCAATCTATATACAGTAAACCACTACTCCAAATGTTAATCTGAGCATCTTTAGACTCTTTTTGACTTGGTATTGAATTTTAGTAGCCTAGTAGATGACATTAGACCAAAGGGAGCAGTCACAATGGGATTTATTGAGTTTAAGAATGTGAATCTAGAGAATGAGGGCAATGCTATAATTAAAGAACAAATAGTTTAATTTCTCATTATTGGCATGAACTAACACACATTTTGGATCCCCCTGGAGTAGTTGGAGAGCATCCTTAGTTCCTAATTTCCCTTTGACCATAAGCCACAAAATAAAAGAGTTATAAGGGATCTATCTAGAATCCCATACTAATTTGTGCCAAAAGGTCTTGGTTTGAAGTCTTACGAGCAACTACCTGCATAAAGAGTTTGTCAGCTCAAAAGCTTTGTTATACAACCATAAGATTCACTCCTGCTTGGAAGGATTAGGAGAATACATATAAAGATTTTTTTTATGATTTCCTTAATCCGCAAGTGGTATGACTAGGCTAGCTCCACTTGCTATTGTTAATGATTGTTTTCACTTTGGTGTTAACTATAATACTTACTTTAAGAGGCTAAAAATCTTGTAATTTGTACAAAGGTCCCAAGTTATGTCAATTATCAAGCCAGAAGTAAGTATCCTTACTATTAACAACTTTATGCTTGATGGTTAGGCTTACTAGCTCCCTTACTAGAAGTATTTTTCTTAGGGTCCATAAAGTGTTGGAATTTACCCTCACCAACCATATGCTTTCCCTTTTTAAGAAGTTTAAATACACTTGTTTGACCTAGAGAGACTCTTTGTCAATGTATAGTTTCCAAAGTCTCTTGATACGTAAAGAGGTGCTCTTAATGCTTACTGAGATAATTTCCAAACCTTTATTCTTATTTGGTAAACATATATTTGACCACTTCACTTTAGGCATGTTTATTTTATTCTCTGATCCATCCTAAAGGAAATTCCTAAGCATCTTATCAATGGTCTCCATTATCTCTTTTGGAAAAATTATATGAGAACATTAATATACATAGAGATCACCTAGCACTGAAGTTATAAGTTAAAGCTTTCCTCTATAAGATATGATTTTATTGTACAAGCTATTCAATCTTTTGTAAATAGAATCTATATGTAAAGAGCAATCAAAGTAGGTACCCTAGATAATTCAAGGGGAGTTGTTCATGCGTAAATCCTTTAGAGATAACTAGAAGTCTTGCATTGTCACTAGATCTAGCATATATAGACACACACACACACACACACAACGAACTCTTATTTGGATTGAAGCACAAGCCTAATAAGGATTTGAATTGCTTAAGATAATTGATCAAGAGCTTTTATTAATTTAGGTGTAGCTCCAAAGAGTAGTAATAAATCACTTGCAAAAGTGAGGTTAAATATGCCAATTCTAATGCCTTTACAAATGAAATTTATACCTAAGCTCTATAGTGATTTTCATTATGTGAGTTTGGTGAACATTTCCATGTTAAAGGAAAATAAATAGGCTAGTAATGGGTCTCTCTCCATGTTAAAGGAAAATAAATAGGGAAGTAAGGGGTTTCTCTATTTAGTCCTTTATTTTCTTTGAAGATGTTTGTAGGTTCCTCATTTACAATATGGAGAAGGAAATAGTTGAGACGTATTTCCTGATCTAGTTGATAAATTTGAGAGGAAAAATAAGAGCTTCCATTGAGAAAAACAAGAACTTCCAATGTGCCTTAGTCAAGTAAATCTTCAAGGCACAACTTCTAATTTTCTTCTTCTTCTTATAACTTTTGAAAAGTTCTTAAGCAATCAATCCTTTATACCTAATGCTCCTTCTTTAAATATAAGCATATTGAGAGGGATTGATAATATCTTAAGCACTCCTTTCAGTTTGGTGTATAATATTTTGAAATGACCTTATAAAAAATATTACAACATAAAAAAGGGCTATAATTATATAATGATGATGAATTTGTAACTTCAGGAATTAGGAAAACGTAAGTTTTATTCAACTCTTTAAATAGATTCCTATTATTGAAGAATTTAATCACTAAATTGATAACTACGTTGCCTATTAAATCCCTTTTGCTCTATAAGAGCTTTAAATTGAATCCATCCGGACTAAAAGCTTTGTCAAGGTGCAAACAAAACATTGTTTCCGTAGTTTCTTCTCTAATAACATCCTTAACAAGTTCAACTCCAAAGTGACTAGGAAAAGAATTAGTTAAACAACTTTTGAATAAACCAAGTAAAGGGTTTACTGTCATCTCTACTCCCAGTAGATTCTTGAAATGCTTATAGGTTTCAATCCTTGCTGGTACTGATACATGTTAATTTTTGATACTTTTTTATATTAATGTTTTAAATCATGAAATAGTTTATCACTTTTTATCTAATTTAAATTTAGTTCATTGTTATAATTGAAATTAAAAAATATTAAAATTTGATTTAATAACTCTATTTATTAAGATTAATATAAAATTTCATTTTTAGGCATAATAATAATTTGAAAGATATTTTTATGTTTAAAATATTTAAACATAAATATAATTTTTTAATTTAGTCTTCAATTTTTTGATTTATAAATCTGATTTGATATTTTTCAATATTTTGGTGTAATTGAAATACCAAATTTTTGTGTGCAATAATTTAGAAAGGCACAAAATAATTTTGTAATAATTTTTGACTCATAACATATTCATAAAATTGACCGTCGTCCTTCATGAGTGGGCAACAAAAATCATGCACTGTTGAACAAAGGTGTTTGAAGAACATTATGGTACTAGGGAGTTGCATGTACCTCATATGTGGTCTAAGGGGGCGCTTGGTTCATGTGGGACAATGATAATAAGAATGAGAATGAATATAGTGAAAAATGAAAATTAATATAATCATTATAATTATGATGGTTGGTTAGGATGAATGAATGATTACCATTACGATTGATAATGGTTGGTTTGTTAAAAATCTTAAGAAATAAAAGTTTGTTAAAATTTTGTTCTACATCAAATTTTCATATATTATAATTAATTTTATTTAATTTTGATATATTCTAATTAATTATATTTAATTAATTATATTATTTTGTTAAAAAGGGAAAAATTAAAATTTTGTTTTGCATCAAAATTTAATATATTTTAATTAATTATATTTAATTTTAATATATTCTAATTAGTTTTATTTAATTAATTATATTATTTTGTTAAAAAAGAAAAAACAAATAAAACATAATTGTCATAGGCGTGAGGTGTGACAACGATCTCTTACGCCCGTGACACTTGCTTATTACCTAAGAATGACTTTCATTTCTCTCATATTCCAAGGATGTGGAGTAATCCCCAAAACTTGGATATAAAAATAATGTTAATGTAATGATAATATATAACTAATTGATTGATTTAATTCCTTACCTATTGATATCTTTCTAAACCCATTAACTAAGTACCCCCTAAGCCTTTTTTTTCATGTGGAAAGGACACACTAAATTTTGAACATTATCTTAACCATTAATTAATGTTTCATTTTTAAATCGTCCCTAGACAATTAAGAGATTAAGGTCCCATGAGTTTGACATTTCTAAAAAGAAACCAGTTGATTTGAGGAGCGTTCACTATCAATAATGTTCTAGAAGTGTTGCAAGATGTGCGATCTAAGATGAGTGTTGATGTTATTGGGAAGAAAAAACATTTTGAGGAATCAAATCTTGAATATTAACAACTGAAATGTACATCTCTGAGCTAGACAATCATTTGGGCTAAAGCGTAGAAGAATGCGTGTGGTCTTGTGAAGAGGCACAATGTGGTAATAATAATTGGAAGTATTGGTGCAGTTATTTCTCTCATCAGAATACTCTTCTATTGTGTATATTTTTCTTAGTTGATTCTTTTTACTTGACCAGAGTTCGAACATTAAAGTTTGGAAAGGAAGCCAAGTTCCTTTCGTGCCTATAATAAGAGGTTTTATCGATTGATATACTAAATGGATTTCTTTTAATTAATAGGCCGATCAACTCTTGATGAATTTTGAACGGATATGTTTGTACAATGCAATCTATAAGGGCATTTTGCATGTTCAGCAACCACATATCTTTCCTTTTTATTTTTGGTTATTACTTGCTTGTCTTAGAAGCTGACTTCCTCTTCTATTACAAGAATTAGGCCCCAATAGTAGAGAGGGACCATGAGTCCAGACATTATTATGACCTGAAAATTAAGTAGAAATAGATAAATCTATGTTCTCTGATCACCCTCGGGCTAAAAGAGTAATTTAGGCCCAATGTTTACACTGAAATTTTGGCCATATCTAAATATTTTGGAGCGTTTAAAATAAACCATAATATTAAAAAATATTCAAAATGAACCATAATATTTAGAAAATGTTCAAAATAATCTTTGACTAGATAGAACAATGGGTTAAATTAGACCTTTGTCAATTAAATGCTGAAGTGGATTTTTTTTTAAAATTTATTAAAGTGGGACTCACATAAGTGGCATTTTCTTATTCAGACTTGTGAGGAAGTCATCTGGGTTTGATGAAAACCGTCAAGCAACTCATAACTTGTCCAGTCAACCAGTGGTTAAGTTAGAATCTCTCTTTTCAATATTTGAAAGTGAAATCAAGTAGCTAATTGTTGTATGTATCTAAGAAGCTGAATCTTCCTTTTGAATACTTTCTTTTTTCATCTTGACTACTACTTAACAAATTCTCCCTTCTTTGCTTTTGTTAGGTGGACCTTCATGGAGAGTACTCTTATGCTAGGATTGTAGCTTGTTTTGTAGCAACTCTTAGACTTGTTGCATGGAAATTTGATTCACAAAGGATTCAATAAGTATTGCCTCCTGGATGTAAGTTTAGGGCCTCCTGGATGTAAGTTTGGTCAGGGTTGGGTTGGAGAATATGAGCCACTTCTAACCCTAGTTTTAATACTTGAAACTCTTGTTTAGAAAGATCCTATTAGGTTGTAACCAAACCCCGGTATTGCTAATCCATCAAAAGAAAATGTACCTCTAAGGACCTAAGTTGTTGCCAAGGATCATCCTCTATGCCTACTTTGGAAGGAAGACCATTATTCTTTCAACCAAACAGTGCAACTTTATTAGAGGGAAAATCTTTGTCCTTGTCTATGACTAGAGTAAGATCCAATGTACGTCGTATTGCTACCTATAATTAGAAAAAACTGCCACCCAAAAGTTTTAGTGAGACTTAGAGTAAGGCTGTAAAACAAATTGAACTTAACTTAACTCCAAGCTGTCAGCATGATACTAATGCTATTGCAGACAAGCCACTTCCAAATAATTCAGCAATGACAACTTCTAAGCTAAAGGAGTTGTCAAGGACAAGGGTTCTTCCACAATCTATACCTCTGAAGGAGCAAGACAAAGGACTTACTTCAGGGTTGCCTAATGGAAAAGATACCAACAGTTCCTTGAATGGTGGGTTGGTTAGTTCATCTTTTGATAATGCTCAAACTAAATGACCCAAGGAGCTATACATATTGACCAAAGGCAAGAACAAGGCCTTACTGACCTTATTGAAGCAATGATAATCTCTGTTGAAAAGGCTCAAAAGTAAGAAAAACCTTTTAATCTATCCTTAATAGAGGCTTCACCCACTATTCCATCTGTTACATCTGAAAAAATTCTAAAAATGTTTCCATCGCTACTACCAATGCATAGATGTTTGCAAGTGTTGCAGGGGTCAAACTACCCACTAAAAATCCAATAACACCCAAGAATCAGATATATGCTAAGTCATTGTATAACCCTACTCGTCAACTCTATACTTAACTTCCAATAGTTCAAAAGAAGTTTCCTGTTCCTACAGGGATGCAATTTATTAATGAGAAGCATTGTTTTCCATTTCAAACATTCATGAGACCACTTACTTATGTAGCAATTGAAGGGAAGTTCCAAAATAGGCTTATGGTCTTCCCTCGATTAGTGGGGAATGATTTGAAGGTTTCAAATTCAATCTCCACGTCAAGGGCTTAGTTCAAATTCACATCCAAATAAAAAGTAGGAATTACTTACTTCTAATTTGAACATTAGTTTTCAATCTCCAAGGTCTCCTGCAAAATAGTCTGTAGGTATGATGGTTGATTCATAACAGCTAGACATGGCATTATAACTATGAGCATTGATGGCTTATTTGATGGCAATGCCTCATGCAAGTAAGTAGATATGATCTCATAGTCAATTAGAGATTATAGAATTCACTGCTTAAACTACAGCTAAATTTGAGAATGTTGATATATCTTTTGAGATGCAATTTACTAGATTTGGTGGTGTGCAGATTTTAATCTTGGTCTTTGACAGGATATTAAGAATCTATTATTGAACTGGGATTTGTTTATATGAAGCACATATTTTTATATATTTGATAAATGTAATATAAATTCAAAATGGGCATAGCATATCCTCTTGCTCATGTTAAGAGATATCTACGTATATGTAGGTGAATAAAAATGAAAATTTTCGTTTTTTTTCTTAAATGGAGTTAATAATCTCATTTTGATTTTTTACGTTTCTTTTGTTTATTTCCTATACCATTTGTTTGGTGTGTTCAGTTGTGAAGCTTTGAATTTGGAGGTTGAATTTGTTTTCTTAATAAAGTTTTTGTCATAAAAAAATGTAAGCTTCGCAAACACCACATAAAACCATGCCTAAAAGTTCTTATCTTGGAAAAGAACTGCCTAGAGCCCTAGACCTAAATGCCAAAACTCTCAAATATGGCTATAGAGTTGTTGTTGCTGGAAATATCAAAGAAAATAGGGTTAGAACCTTTGTAAATAGAGAACAAGGTTTCACTGTTGGTGGTAGGGAATGCAAGAGTTGTGAGCAAGTTTTATTTCTAATAAAACCCCAATATTTGCAAGTATATGGATCGTAAACTTTTAGTATTAAAGGTGTTGATCCTAAGATTAAATAATTAGAACTAAGTGAATTTAACTTTGTCAAAGGTATCGAGATATGAATTGAATGAAAATAAAATATCAAAATTAAAAAAATTAAATAAAACTAAATAAAAGTCAAATAACAAATGAGCTACCACAAATATGTGAGGAACATCAAGGATGAAGATTAGGATTCATTCTATCATTATTTTGCTCCCCAATCGCTATTTATTCAATTATGTGTCAATTCTAGATTTTCTAAGGGATTGACTACTCTTTCTCAAGACTTAATCAATTAACCCTAATTAGTTCCGAAATTCCAGATTTTACAATCTCTCAATTCACAAAATCCACTTAAAGTTTTCAACTAGTTCTTAAGTGATCTATAGAATAATTCGGTTTTCACACAAGATCTCTCTTTATATGATTACTAATTTGATATTTTAAAGACTTATTAGGTCACTAACTCTCATTTGCCAACCTAATCGGATTACTTTTGACTCACTCTCTTGATCTATTATCGAAGTATTAGCATACCTAAACATAACAAGACCAGAAAATTGAATTGAAATTAACAACAATCAAGTCACAAAACAACTAAAGAACAAATCCAAATATGAAAATTAAAGCATCCTAAATGTGAATAACATATTCAAATCCAATTTACATATCAAGTTTAATGAAATGAAAAAAGGAAAGAAAGAAAGAACTTGTTTTGAACTCAAACTTGAAATCTGGAATTTCTGGATTGCTCTTTTTGCTCATCCTTCTTGCTCTCTCACTTTGGAAGATGGTGGCTGCTGTTTTTGATTGTTTTATGTTCTTAAATAGTTCTTGAGGCTTCTAGGGTTCTTTCTAGGGTTTACCCAGTTAATTTGTCTCCAAAAATAACCCCAAAACGTTTAAATTACAAAAAAGAGGCACGTACTGGAAAAGTTGAAATTAGTTGGAATAGCTGTCAGCGGTCTCTGCCACAATCGTGGTATGATAAGCCATGATCGTGGTGGTAATGTTGACACCTACAGCCAAATTAATACCAACTCTTTTAATGAAATATATCGTTAGTAAAGAGTTGAGATCATTCCCATCTATTGGTAAATGTTATACGAGTTGAAATTATTCACTATGGGAATTAATAACGAACCTTAGTTTTGGATCACCTATGTCATCAAAATAATATGGATCATCGATATAAAATTAAGTCTATTAACAAATACTCTTTGAGTGATGTTCTCTTTTAAGATTAAATGAATAGAAACATGTATTCTAAACACTCTCATTAGTCAACAACTTAGATACGATTTTAAGTTTGATTGATTAATAGCTTTAAGAATTAAAAGAACCAATGAGCATAACAATACACATACAATATGTATTTAATCTAAATAAGTATCTTTTTTAGAATTTCCAATCCTTAACGTAAAGATGGTAATACTAATTGCCACTTTATATTAGCAAAAATGAACGTCAAATTCTATTAATCTAGTTGTAAATTAAATCAATCAATTCCTTATTGCGCACCTTAAAGATCAATAAACTCAATAATAAAAAGCAATATGGAAGACACTTAATATTCATCAATGAAATAAACTTTATTCAGAAAATCTCACACATACTAGATGATAACGTGGTTCTCTTCAACCAAGAAGAAGGATTTAACTACTCATAACAGAGGTAAAACCCAACAGAAAAGTATCAGAACACATACTATCCATATATGCACTTTTCCAGAAAAATCTGAAAACTTTACCAAAAAATAAAAGAAAAACAGCTGCAGAAAATGTAAAAGATGATCTATCTAGAAGTGTCTTCTCTTCTTTCTTATCATTATGTTATCAGATACACCTCTCCTCCAAATCAGGTAGCAGATCTCCCACCTAAAAATAACTTGATTTCTAAAATAATTAAAATCCTAGGTGTATCAAATTTATTTTCAAATCAGATTCTGCAGATAAACTTTTTCCTTGCACGTGCCCACGCTTAGTCAATTATTTTTCTACCAACTGGAAATTCGAATTGCATTTACTTTTCTTGCTTATTTTTTATTCAAATTCTTCTCCTATGTGTTGAAAATCATCTGAGAACAATTAAAAAATAAGTTCATTAATTTTAAATAAAAATTTCAACACATTGAAGAAATTTATATCCAAAGTTAACACAAAAACAACAACTTATCAAATTCCCCCACACCAATCTTTTGCTCGTGCTGGAACCTCTTCCCGGGCGGGTCACAGGCCCGACGTCCTACGTGACATCTGGATGCGTGTCCCACGAGGGAGGAATTCCCCACCAGGTCAAACTTAAGCAAAACAAATTCGTTTAACCTACCTCCGAACAA
>JAOQMS010000004.1:30447099-30478286 GCA_027563885.1 Erythroxylum longipes
TCACAATTGCATGAGCATGAGACGCGTTTTCCTAATTTCTCACGTGCACCCGTTTCTATAATTCAACCCGTTATTGGAAAACGGGATGTTACAAGTTGTTCCAATGACAGAGATGGTTTATATTGTGAACCAACAATGATTAATGAAGGTAGGAAAAGATTTATTGAAGTATGGCTTCTTGACTCAAGAGCGACATTCCAAATGACCTCTCGAAGAGAATGATTCCATCATTATGAACCTATCTTTGGAGGATCTGTGTACAGTCGCAATGATCAGCCTTAAAGATTGTTGGCATTCGAACTATCAAGTTGAAAATGTATGATGGTACAATTCGTACTATTCACGACGTGTGGCATCTGGAGGGTTTGAAGAAGAATCTATTGTCTGGAGGATAATTGGATGATCTTGGGTGTAAGATAAATGGTGAGAATGAGATCATTAAAATAATAAAAGGAGCATTTGTATTTATGAAGGGAGAAAGATAGCTGCAAATTTATACATGGTAAAGGGAGAGACTTTGCAGGAACCTGAAGCTTCAGTTGTCTCAAGTAAAGTGAAGGATCAGCAATAATGTGGCATTAGAAACTTGGGAATATATTTGAACAAGGAATGAAAATCCTTGCAGATTATAAGCTAATTCCTGGACTTACAAAAGTATCAATTCCTTTTTGTAAGCATTATGTTATAAGCAAGAAACATTGATTGAAGTTCATCACATCAAATTCTAGAAGCAAATCAATTTTATAATTGGTGCACTCTGATGTATGACAAGCATCAGTTCCATCCTTAGGAGGAGTAAAGTAATTTGTGTCTTTTATTGATGATTATTTTAAAAGATGTTGGGTGTACCCAATTAAGAGGAAGTTAAATGTGTTTCCAATCTTCAAAGTTTACAAAGTGTGGGTAGAACTTGAATATGGAAAGAAGATCAAGTGTCTAAGGACAGATAATGGAGGAGAATACACTAGCAATGAATTTGATTAATTATGCAAGCAAGAAGGCATCAAAAGGCAGTTCACAATAGCATACACTCCTCAGCGGCATGGAGTGGTAGAGCGGATGAACAAAACTCTATTAGAGAGAACCAGAGCTATGTTGGCAATTGCAAGCTTAGACAAAACTTTCTGGGTAGAAGCAGTAAGTACCACTTGTTATGTGGTAAATTGGGCCCCATCAACTGCAATTGAGTTGAAGACACCAATAAAGATGTGAACTGGCAAGCTAGTTGATTATTCAAATCTCCATATATTTGGAAGTCCTGTGTTTGTGATATACAATCCTCAAGAAACTATGAAGCTGGATCCAAAATCTAGGAAATGGTTATTCTTTTTTAACTAAGGATGGGGAGCTATCAGCTCTTCAGGAGGCAACGAATAGTTCAGATGCATCTCAATGGATGGCAATAATGCAGGAACAAATTAAAGCTCTTCATAAGAATAAGACTTGGGAACTTGTGTCACTACCACAAGGAAGGAAGGCCATTGGAAACAAATAGGTTTCTAAGAGTAAGTGAAATAACGAAGATCAAGTGGAGAGATATCGTGTAAGATTGGTGGTGAAAGGATATGCTCAAAAGGAAGGGATTGATTTCAATGAAATATTTTCCCCTGTGGTTCGACTCACTACAGTCTGAGTAGTCTTAGTAATGTGTGCTACATTTGATTTACATCTTGAGCAGTTAGATGTGAAAATAGCTTTTCTTCATGGAAATATTGAAGAAGAAATTTATATGCTCCAAACATAAGGTTTTGAAGAAAAAAGCAAAGGGAACTTAGTTTATAAGTTAAACAAATATCTGTATGGTCAAAAGCAGGTGCTCGAGGTGTTGGTACAAGAGATTTGATTCCTTCATTATAAGCCTTGAATATAATAGACTAAATGCAGACCCTTTTGTATATTTCAAAAGGTTTAGTGAAAATGACTTACGTTATCTTGCTATTGTTTATAGACAATATATTGGTATCAAGTCTCAACAAAGATCGTCTCAAAGAGTTAAAGATAAAATTGGCTAGGGAATTTAATATAAAGAAATTGGGACCAACAAATAAGATTCTAAGGATGCAAATTTACCAAGATAGAAGTAACAAGAAGATTTGGCTTTTTCAGAAGAAATATCTAAAGAAGATCTTACGACGTTTCAACATGCATGATTGTAAGCAAATTTCTACCCCACTTCCTGTTAATTTCAAGTTATACTCTAAAATGAGTCCTAGCAATGAAGAAGAGAAGATAGAGATATCTCAAGTACCGTATGCATTAGTAGCGGGAAGTTTAATGTTTGTTATAATTTGTACAAGACTAGAAATTGCACATGCAGTAGGAATGATTAGTCGATTTATGACGAATCCTAGTAGAGAGCATTAGAATTTTATAAAGAGGATCCTAAAATACATTAAAGGAACTTTAAATGTTGCATTATGTTATGGAGGATCGAACTTTATTGTTAATGGATATGTTGATTCAAATTATGCAAGTGATCTTGGCAAAAGCAATTCTACTACAGGCTATATGTTTAAACTTGTTCGCGGAGCTGTAAGCTAGGTTTCAAAACTGCAATCAATTATTGCTACGTTGACAATAGAAGCAAAATATGTAGTAGCTACACAAACCAATAAAGAAGCATTATGGTTGAAAATGCTTTTGAAAGAACTTGAGCACAAATAAGAGAAAATTTCATTATTTTGTGACAGTCAGAGTGCCTTGTGTCTTGCAAGGAATCCAACATTTCATTCAAAGACCAAACACATACAAGTACACTATCACTTCATTCATGAAAAGTCGAGAAAGGATTTGTAGATATGTAAAAAAATTCATACCAAAGATAACTTAGCAGATTTCATGACAAAGGCAATCAATACTGACAAGTTTATTTGGTGTCGATCCTTTTGTGGCTTGATGGAGACATAAGTAAGATGGAAATATCAAGGAAGAAAGAATGGTGTGAAGATATGATTGATACTCAATCAAATCTTCAAGTGGGAGATTGTTGGAATGATAAGCAATGGCGCTAGTAAACAATTATGGCTACCATAGTCAAAAAGGAAGGATGCAAAAGAGGTTGGAAATTAACAGATGCAGCTTGAACAGCTAATCCTTAGCTGTCTAAAATTGCATGAGGGAGGCCCATAAATAGGCATCCTCAGTTTATTTGCATAGCATCCTAAATATCTTATTCGTTAAATCCTTACAAAAGTTTAAAGATTGTTTCTCATATTTTATGAGAGAGTTCAGTGTTTCTCCTTGTAAAATAGAGACAGGTTGTAACTCATATTTTTCATAGAAAAGTTTCTTCATCTTGCCCGTTGTTTTTACCCTAATTTGTTTGAGAGTTTTTCAATCTATATGTTTATTTCTTCATTACTATTCCTTTCAGTTCCAGTTAGCTACAAACTTACTCTAATCCGGTCACTTTTCTTAACAGAAAATACCTAATTGATCCAAGAGATAAGAAGTTGACGAGGAAAAATATATCAAACCCCTTTTACTTTAAAAGTAACAATTTTTTACTTGGTCTGCAGTTATTAATGACAATACTTGGCAAAGACAAAATCTTGCCTCCGCTAGAGAAATCAAGGGCGGGTTCTCAACACACTCTCATAAGATGGATTTCCCATTGCTTGCCTCGATAAGAAAGATGCAACCTTGATGAATGTGAAATCTTCTCTGGAATATTTGGAAACACATTATGGCATGAAAATGTGAGCCCAACAATGCACCATTGACTGAACAACAAAGCTCTACCAAACTTCCTATAGCAACATTTCCTCACTTTAGAATGATTTGTAACAAGGGATTTATTGTCGATAGCAATAGGAATGATTCATACTTGATTCATCTTGAAAGAATGGCACTGTCAGTGCTTTATATTTTAGGAGAGCGGTCTCTACTTGTAACGCCTGAGACCTTATTTCTAGCCAACAAATATATGATGATGCACCAACCTAGTTTCAAACACGAAAGGGTAGTTGTAGACAGTTTCATACACTCAGATTTACTGATTGGAGAGACCTTTTGTTGGAAGGTTTTCCTCATATTTTATCTCACATAAGTTTGACTGAACATGAAAGAAATTGGCAGATGACTTAAAAGAACAAAAATTTCATGGATTGGAAGGATGATCTCCATAAAGAATTTGGAGGATTTGGAAGTTTTGGTTCTCTCCTTCAATGGTTGTCTTCTTGCTGTTATCATTTTTATCGTTTCTAATTTCATTGATCATGTGATTCTATGGATTTAGGAAGTTGCTCAACTATTTGTCATTCCATATCTAAATTTGATCACCCTTCGTTTCACGAAATGTGACTGTTCTATAATTAAGAATAAACTTTATACCCCATATCAATAAAATATCATTTGAATCTAGTTTCCATAGTTTATTATGTTAGTTTAGTAGTTTGATTAATTTATTTTTAGTATCAATTTATTCTTATTATTTTTAATTAAGCATGAAAAGTGAACTACTCAAAACATATATTATCTTCCAATCAGATTAAAACTTTGTTGGAAACTATTTCCTTATCTTCCTTGAATTCCATCTGCACCACTAGCAAACGTATTTTATGTAAATGAAAAATGAGTAATATAAAGGACTAACAAATATATTAAAGGATATGCTTTGGCCTTAGAATTACATGATAGTATTGTATATGTAGATATAACTTGTAAGATGATGGGATATTTATATGAACACTTCTCTCAGATAAATGTTCCACGCATTCATGAGCAAGTTCTATGCATTCTTAATTTGAAAAGAGCAATTTGTTTAGTACAAAGATATTATTGTAGTAGCTAGGGAAGGGAAAAGCACCAAATACGACTTAACATAACCCTAAGTCAACAGCTTAAACCTAAATTGATTGAGTTTAAAACTAGAATTAGATTTATTTTTAATTCAAACTTTGAGGTAGACTCAAGCTTTTATTAAAAGTTAGATTTTAGATCAGATTCAAGCTTGACCTCAATCTTCTCGATGTAGAACTTCTCACATTATACTAAATGACATGTTTTACATATATGAACAAAATGAGTATACATTATTAAAACAAAAATAAAAAGTTAAACTATTGTCACTGTTTTATTGATGAACCAATAAGTCCATATACCTACTATATTACCTTGTTCTTTCCCTCTTTGTAACTCTGTTTTTATACCTTTCTAGTCTCCTCTTCATTTCCTTCTTTTATTTTATCAGGTTTGGCCTATAAGATTGGAAACTTCCACAATTATCAGATTAAGTAACTCATTATTTGTAATTAACTTGTACTTACTCTATTTAGAGGAATTCTTCTTGTATTTAAACGAAGCCAATATGGAGTGACTATTCTTATTGCAAGTGATAAATGATTTTTATATGATTTAGATCAGAAAATATAGTTTAAAGCATATCAGATGTTTAAATTTATACTACAATGATCCTATTGATAAATTGAAGATTATTAAGGCTCTAACTCATATTATAGAATAACAAAAATTAGTGTATGATTCACTAGTTTTTTTTAGAATTTCTTCTATTTTTTTATGTGTTTATAAAACCCTTAACTATTTATTGGGTCTGATAAGGCTTTCAGGGGGTTTTGGATGGGCTTTGACTCGAGTTAAACATTCTAAGCCTAATTAGGTATTAAATCAAAGCTGACCTAAATGAATTTTTAAATTAGACTCAGATCATAAGCGGCCCAAATTAACCCAACTCATTGCCACCTATATAAGGCAGCCTACTACACCAAAACTAAATGTATTTGGGATGAGTTAACAACCTATTATACCAATTCTTCATGTACATGTCGTATTGGTAAAAGATATCTTAGCATAACGGAAATAGGAAAAAGGTCATCAATTTCTCATGAGACTAAATAATCAATATGGAATCATTTGATCTTATATGTTAAACTTAGAACCTTTTATGAAATTTTTGATAGATATCACTGGCTAATACTTAAAAATGTATAAACTTTGATATTTATATATCATACCAGAACTATTTAGATACATGATATATTTTGTGTTTAATACCGTTATTTTCATGTTAAAGTCAAGGTTAGTGCTAAAACCTATAAGACCAATTTTGTAACACATTAGTGGTACTAATATAATGTGGTTATAGTATTATATACACTAAGTTATGTTATTTTTTGTATAGAACCTTGGTATTCTTAAATTATAAACTCATAATTTAGTTAAATAACTTCATAGGTGTTCAAATATTATGGTACTGCATCATATTCAATTTGTAATAATTTATGACTATGAATTAATAACACAGGCATGTAATTCTCTATGTCTAATAATACTTATAGTGTACAAAGTTTGGTACAAGCCCATATGCGGAGATTAATTGTTCATGGATTCTCTAACGTAAACAAAGTTAATGACACAAGCGTGTAGGGCACCATGTCTAATAATACATATGACTTATATTGTTATATGCACTCCTGTGAATTTAAGCCTATTCATTCAATTAGCCATTTATGGATTGTATAACGTAAAAATCGTTGACCATATAGACATTTTGTAAAGTGTGTTTAACAATGAATGACTTATAATGTTATATATATGCCCGTATATTTGTTTATATTCTTTTAATTAGGCATTTATAGATTCTATAATATGAACGCGGTTGACCATACAATATTTATGCTTATTCTTACATGAGTTAACCACTTGCAATTGGGGTTCATAATTTTTTAATAATGACTTATCCTTACTCTCATGGAAAATGTATTTATGAGGTAATATATTCTTCAACCTTTTTTAACCATGAATAATTTGATTACCTAATCCATTCATATTTGGTTGTTGGTGCAACAAAACATTTTCCATTAGTTATCTTTTTTGGAAAATTGACGCCTAATTTGAAACATTTAACCAACCAGTGATTGTGGGCAATTGTTGAATGGATAATTGTTATGTTAGTAATGCATCAAATTCATATCTTAAAAGACTAAAAATCATTATTGATTTGGTCCAGTTAGAAAAATAAGATGGCATAGAGAAGAGAAGGTGAGATGGGGTCAATTATGCCCCTTTACATGTTGATACTAATAATGTAATGCAAAGGATTATACTAAACGAATGGAAAGATACTAGACAACCTTCAAAGAGGTCGAAGAGGTGAGAGAATATTAGCAACATTACTTTGGAATTACAAAATCCCACAAAAGGGAAGAAAATAGTAAGAAATTTTATAGACTATTACTTAGGAGAGTAAAAAACACACTGAAGAGGATAAGGTGAATAGAAGTATTAAGTAATTCCATGTTAGACAAATAAGGAAAAGAAGAGTTATGAATGGTGATCCATGTCATTTGAAAAATGTTTTAATAAAGTTATCCGTCAAAAAGAAGTTGCTCATATTTGACATTAGCGTCCTTCTTGCTAATATTAATCTAGGTCACCTTATGATCCATAAGCCTAATATATTTGTATTAAGATATTTAGATGAACTACCATATAAAGTTGTAAGGTGATTTCTAAATTTGTAGTCCTAAACAATTATTTCAATCAAATTATTTCAATACTTGTGTACTTTGTTCTTTAATTTTCAAAAGGCCCTACTACAATAATTTCCTCATGTTTTTCTTTAAGAGAAATAATGTTCATATCTGAACAAAAAAGAAAAAGTTTAGTTCTAATGATGATCTTTATATACATTTTTACCTATTGACATTTAACTTATAAGGAAAAGTTCTAGAACTAATGCAACAATATTTTACATGCAATGTCCTTTAACTTTAATTATATGTCCATTAGGTGCAACTAATTGAGTTCCGCTTTAAAAAATCAAAAGAAAATTTGCTATTTTGTTGGGTGAGTTCAATCACATGTTGAAGAATTAGCATTTTTTTCATTCATCTGTAATGAATAAAAAAAATATCCATATCATTTAAATTAGTAAATGTTGTGTTTTAGTAAAGATTGATTGTTTCTTCATTGCAAAATCAATCTCATTATGCTAATGTGACTCACACCACTATTAAGAACATGAGTAAGCAATTTTTTTTAGAGGAACTAACAATTTTATAGATAAAATGTGATCTTTATATTCCATGGGGATTATAACAAGTTAAATACATTATTGTTAGATGATACATCATATATGGCTTTATATAATCTAGTATACTTACTTTACTATATGTCTTATGTCTTAACTTTGGTATCATAATCAATTTCCTAGTAACAACCTTCTCTAAAATAATTATATTTATATATAAACCTTTCATTTAAGCCATATACTAAAGTATTTCCATATTCGTATAAATAATGGAAGAGTAGCAATTATAGTGTTTTGCATCATGTTTAGTGCATCTATCCTTATCTTCTTTGTCTAATCTTATATTTGGGGTTATGAGCAAGGCTGAATAGTGAGATTTGAATGTATCTAAATCAATTATTGATGTTTACCATGTCCTTAATTTTTTTATTGACAACCCTTATAGTCAACCACTAATAACATAAACATATCCTCAATGGATTTTTTATCATAGGATTTATAAGTGATTTATATTGTTATTCCTAACATCAATATCCTCCTTTCTTCTTGTAAATTTAGTACAGGACTAAAATTAAATTTTCTTATAAGTAAGTTTTTTATTGATTGAAATAACCACATGATAGTACAGGACTAAAATTAAAGTTTCTTATAAGTAAGTTTTTTATTGATTGAAATAACCACATGATCATGTGATTAACCCAGATAATGTTTGGTTGGTATAATAAAAATGAAATCATTGCACTATTCTTCCAATCCATAACAAAAAAAATATGTGAAATCCAATCTTAGAACAAATGTATGTTCCATTTAATGATGTTCATTTGTACATTTTTTAGGGTAGAGCAAAATATTGCATAACAAAAGAAAATATGAAGTCTAACACTATCATCTTCTCTTACACTTAGGAGGAAAAATTCCTAAAGCATTAATATTTTATCCATATCAAGATAAGAAAGTTGCTCGGTGCTAGTTAATATGCAATATGGGACCAAATTTCGTTCATATATGTTCTATCCACCCTAATTGGATGTTATAATCCTCTTATAGTTATTACATCTCTATTTATATTTTCTCTATTATTTTTAAATTCTTTAGTATTATTCTCATGTCCCTCTTATTATCCTCGAAATGCTTTTGTAATAGGAGGAATTCAGACATTTATATTTGCTAGATCCTCTTCCTTATGGTGTTATGATGTTTAACTGATGGTCTTATTAACATCATCCATCTTTTGATTATTAGCATTGACCCCAAAATCTTTGGTTTCATTTAAAACGTATTATATCCTAACAACCTTAACAATCCTCATATGGTAAACAGCTTCAACATCAAGGTCAGGCATTACGAATATAATGTTCATGTAAGGAAGTGTATGAAAAATCCTTAGGTTCTTTACTAAGTATATTATGAAGGACCCTCTACATATCGTGCTCTTTTTTCTCATCATTATTGTATGTAAATAGCTTTCAAAAAAGAAAGCCAAATTATAATGGTGACCCTTCAAAAGCACCATAAATAGAACAATTCTCATAATGTCATCACCCTCTATTCTCTCTTATTATAAAAATGGTGTAGGTAACTAAGCAATGCAAAAACCTTAAAACTAGTGAATAAATGTAAGAGGCTTTAGTTTATGAGGGATTGTAGTAATAACTTTTATGAGAAATTTTTTACCAAAACTCTAGGGTTACGTTGACATCCTCAGGGAAGTCAAACTTAGAAGTTTGATATCTAAATATTTTCACGGTCCTAAAAATAAAACCCATGCTTCATATAAAATTTAAAGGTTGACATCATAAAAATTTCCCCACTAATTCAAAAAACAATACCATTCAACTCTTTCATTCTAATAACTCTATTAAACTTAAAATTTGTTAAAATTTTCGAGCATGAGTTTAATATACTGACATCTTTATGGATTTGAAAAAAATTATTAAAACTCAAATTATCAACCATTTCCAAAAGTTTCACAATAAAGCATATTTGTACTAGGCTATATGATCAGATAAACCTATTTAGTTCAAAATCCCTATTTCTTAGGATGTCATACCTTTTAAAGTAACACCTTCTAGACAACTAAAGAATAGGATGTTTTGACTCTTTCGATGCTTGCCTTTTAGAGGCTAAACCTTCCATTCTTTCCCCAAGGCCTTGAATCTTGCTAGTGGATGGTATATCACCCATTTTCATAAAAATTTTACTCTGACAACCAAAATTTTACCCATCTAGGAGAACTCTATGACCTTCCCAATAAAAATGTTACACATTGGAGGTTGGAAAAGCATTTAAATTTAAGAAGCAACATGCTCATATATAAGTTTCATATGGTCATATAGGAAATCGTGTTAGTTAATTGAAACAATGATTTAAAAACCACCATAAACTGAAATATTTAACTTAAATAATAAAGAACTAACAATTTTTTTTAGCTTAACCTATATTATAACCTTTGTATAAAAATTTGGTCAATTAAATGATAAATCACTCAGTTTTTACTAAATTGTAAAAAGCGATTTAATGTTATTAAACTATAAAGGCTCTTCTTCTTCAATTCTACATGTAGAAGGAAGAAGTGGTAATAGGAGTTGCTAACATCTTTAATAGTGTTAACATTATTGTTGAATTTGTGTCTACTGCCATTCTCTCATCATCATCAGATGAGGTACTTAATATAGAGATAATTTGATAACTAACTTTACTTTTGAGATAGGTTTTAGAATTTAATATTCGAAGGATTGACTTTGAATTTATATAGTTACTACAAAAGTCACCAAGTTAAGTTTTATTATTTTTAACCATTACCAAACTAAAGACAATAGTGTTATTTTTTTTCTCAAGGAATGTGATGATGTGATCATGAACCCAAATTCTTTTTCCCACCACATATTTTTTTTAATTCATTTTTATACTAAGAAAGGTTCCAGTCGATGTTTTGATGTTAACAACATATAATTACTACTAATGAGTTTATTCTTTTGATGAAAAGCAATATAAAAACAAAATGAAGTTATAAACTCAAAAAGATAGCTTATGAAGTTGATAAAAAAAAGTTACAATTTGCAACCTTCAAAATGAAGATCAAACCAATAACAAAAGAAGTTCAAGGCTTATCAAGGTCATTCTTTAGTTTATCATGTTAATTGTTATCTCATTTAATCATTTAATGTTATAAAAGGCTCATCATGTATAAATATTTTATTTCATTTCATTGTAAGAGTCTTTATATTCATCAAGAGGCATTAAAGCTTTTGGTTTTAATAGAAAAACCTCTTAATCTTTCAAAAAAATTTTAGGGAACATTTTAGGAAGTGTTTAATTTATAATTTTTTTGAACAAATTAAGTTTGAGCATTTAATATTGTTAAATTCGTGTTTTTAAGGTGATTAGTTGACTTATATAGGTTAGTGGTTGATCAATATAAGTTAAAGCTGTTAAATTTGATATACTGAGGGTTTATTGTAACATCAATTGATGTATTGGTTTAGCAATGTTTCATATTGGTCAACTAATGTCTCAATAGATAATGAATTTGGTGCTTTTAATGTATACTAGTTGATCTGATGTTTTTAATATTGGTGAACCAATATGATATACTGGTCAACCAATGCACTATAAGTAAACATTATAATGGCTAGTTTTTGGCTCCAATGGCTAGTAGGGATCTCAAAATACTATAAATAGGTGTTTTTTTTCATCAGTTTTATAATCTAGGAGTGTTTAGGTATATTATACACATATGTCTAAGTGTTTTTAATCATTTGAGCATCATTGTTTCATATTTGTATGAGTGAGTCACTTTAGAGTTATCAAATGAAATATTTTGAGTTATAATATTTAGTTAGGGCATTATATTATTATACTTGGGGTGATCCAAGCAATATTAAATTCCTCTTCATTTTAGAAGAAGATTGTAAAAGGGTTCTTCTTTTCTAAAAAATTGTATGAGGGTCACTCTTAACCTTAAAAGAAGAATTATAATTGAATTCTACGAAGAGTCTTAGGAGTGGATGTAGGCAAAGGTTGTTTGACAAACTATTATAGATTGATTTACATTTTCTCCTCTCTTCGATGCCATTAGAGACTAATAGGTTGTATTATTTATTAGGCTAGCATTTTTAAAGAAATCCTATAACAAAGATTATAATGGCATATTTAGGAGCATCATCATCATCATTCAACCAATAAGATTAAAGCATTAATAGAGTACCTTTCTTTGATGACAATGATATTTTTTTAATAGTTAAAAGTGTTGACCTATGGGAGTTAGTTTCAAATGCCCCTTTTTTTCCAACAAAAATTGTTGATAGAAAATTAAATCAAAGGAAAAATGGTAGCGTCAAGATAAGTGATTGGTTTCCTTGAATAGTAGGGTTGTATATAACCTAATTTTTTGCATTAGGAAGAAATGAATTCATTTAGGTCTCTATGTGAGAAGTAGCTCATAAAATTTAACACACTTTAGAAATTATACGTGAGGGAACAAATCAAGTAAAAGAGAGTAAAATGAGCATACCAACACATCAATATGAATTATTTAAAATGAAGCATGATGAAAGCATATCTAACATGTACATTAGATTTTTTGATATTACTTAAAGGTCTTCATACCACTCATACTAATGTCAAAATGATTATAAAAAAAGTTGCCTAGGTAATTTCTGAAGATGTGGGAAGCTAAAGTGATAGCCATACAAGAAGCTAAGAACCTAACAGCACTTTTAAAGGAACTTATTAGATCTCTTCTCACATATGAAATGAGGCTCCAAGAGACATAAGAAGAAACAACATCCCAAAGAAAAGGAATTTAGCATTTAAAGCCTCAGAGGAAGAATCAAGCTAAGAGAAAGAGACATCAATTTTGAAAGCGATGAATAATAAATTGTCTTAATCACTATAAAATTCAAGAAATTCTTAAAAAGAAAGGATTTTAAGGAAGGTAAAAGTGGTTTAAAAGATAAGTCCTCTAACGTTATTTTCTTTAAATATAGAAATCTCGATCACATGAACTCACAATGCCCTCTACTCAAGGATGATGACAAGTATAAAAGAACCAATAAGAAAAAGAAGAAGGATAAAAAATAAGAAAAAAGAACTTAAATCCTCAACTTGGGATGCCACATGTTAATCCAAAAATGACAAATAGGAAGAAGAGATAGCTCACATATGCTTCACTATTATGAATGATGATAAGGTAACATCCAACTTCAATTTCTGTGATAGTGATAGTGATAGTATTTAACATATGATAAATTAGTTAAAATTTGAAAAGTGATGATTAAGAAAAGGAACAAAAATTATCTTCCAAACTCAATGAACTTCACGAAAAGTTAGATGCATGCACGAATAAGAATAAGAAGATGAAAATTGAATTCTATAGCATTAAAGCATCAAAAAATATGATCATTGATGACAATCATTCATTAGACATGTTAAATCATGAATATGAAACATTGAAAAAGGATATCTATACTTTTAAGGAGTTGGCCCTGAGTCTCCGTTCCTATTTCGTGGCGTTAAGGCCCCAAAATCGGGGTATTTTTAAAATAAAAATAATTATATATAAAATTAATATCAAAATAAAAGAATTTAATTCCTTGGTGAGAACAAGAACAAATACACAAACAATTAAAATAAAATAGCCTAGAATAAATTGGACATGAAAATAAATTAAAAGAAGTCATGAAGGGACCCTTTTTAATATAAACAAATAATAATAAAATAAAATGATATAATGAGAAGTCGAAAATGAGGAGTAAAACAAATAAATCAACTTATGAATTAATGAACAAAAAGAAGAAGAGGAAGAAGTAAATGTCACAGGCGTGAAGCACGATCGTGACTTTTAATGAACAGTAGCGAAATTTTGTGGTTTGTCGCGATCATGCTTTCCTGAAAAATTAAAATTGTTGCGATCGTGCTTTGACTTTCCAGCCGCACACACCAACTTTAAAACATCATAACTTTCAATCCCAAAGTCCTAAAATTATAAACTTTATGTAATTAAAAAGTTAAGAGAAAGATCTACAATTTTTGTGAAGATACTTTTGTCAAATTATACCTAGATCAATATAGTTTATTCCTTGAAGTTTCAAATCACAATATATATATATATATATTGACAGTAGAGAGAAAAGAGGAAAAAGGGGATAAAATGTGATCTAAAACTTCAAGGAATAAACTATATTGATCTAGGTATAATTTGACAAAAGTTATCTTCACAAAAATTGTAGATCTTTCTCTTAGCTTTTTAACTACATAAAGTTTATAATTTTAGGATATATATATATATATATATCTGCTAACTATAACAAAAGACCCGAATCCAACAATATAAACCATACATACAAATTCCCATTGCAGCAATTTCTTCAGATAAGTCTATCCAAAGGTCTTCCAACATCCAATAATTTTATTTCTAACACAAAGCCATCTTAACATAAGAGAAAATTTCTACGCATATACAGAAGAGAAATTCTGCAATCCTTACTGTCATTTCTCTAACAAAGCAAGGAGTGTATTTAACTTCATATTAAATATCAGAAGCCACATCAGTAGCATAATACAAACTTTTCAATTTCGAATGCTCATACATGATAGGCTTCTAAATACCAAAAGTTTCTGAACTAACTAGTTGCAAAAGACTGAAATCTTGGAGTTGCCAAAGCTTTGCAAGGGCTCAATAATGATCTAACTTTTCTTTACTCGAGGAGTGGAAATTGATGGAGTAAGTCGGGAAGCTCAATAGCTAATATTTTTGTAGTTATCAGTGATGAGCCACACACACACAGTTAAGCATATTTTCATATTCATTCCCAGTTACAGAACACTTTAAATTTCAGTCACATAATCCATATCATATATTTTACCAATCATCAAACACAACATTTAATCACATATCATGGACAACAAATCACAACAAGTACATAGTAGGATGGCTTGAGAGAATCCCATGAAACAGAATGGCTAAACTGAAGTTTGCGCTAGGAACAGAATGAGTCCATTTTTCGGAGGTCATACGCCACAAGCGGGCAGCCAGGAGAAGGCTTTAGGTCAACGTGCACGTGACAAACAGAATGGTATCTCTCTTACCTACATAAGCAGATTTTCTGATGCATACATATTTCATATCCTATTCATATTTTTCATGCTTCTTCAATTTTCTGTTTTTCAACAATACCAAAAGCAGTAGAATCCTTACATAACAATCATGACATTAAATTCACAGAACATTTTTACCACATTCACAATTAGTAGAAGCAAGCATTTAAGTATACATACAAACAAATAATTTTCAGCTCATCATCACAAAAACTATAAACCTATTACCCACCTATTTACTTGATATTTCCAAGATCAAGTTTGTCTTTCCTCTTGTTCTTGCCTTCGATAGTCTTGGTTCCCTTCAAACAAACATATTTTCATTTAATCATCATACACGAATAAAGCTTCCATAAGATTAAATATTCATGAATGGGCTTAAACTTAATCTATTCCTGGTTTATCTAACTAGAAGAACTAAGATCTAGTTAAGGTTCATAAAAATCTACAAACATCAATCTCTTGTTCCTCTTCTTTCTTTCTTCATCTTCAGCACATAAAAGCTTACTTTCACTAATTTCTTCTTCTACTAAAGCAAGAAGAAAGGATAGGAAATACCTAAAATATTTTCACATGAATCCTTTTCTTTCTTCTTCTTTCTCCTTGCTCTTTCCTTCTTCTTCTTCTCTTTCTATGCTTTGGTTTTCTCCTTCTCTTCTTCTAGTTTCTCCTACAACTTTCTCTCTTTTACTTTCTTAACACTCACGACTCTCTTCTCTTCTTGTCTTATTAGTTTAAGACAAATTTTTGTCTTTCCAAACTTACCCTTACTTATTAATCTAATGCCTTCTAACTCTTTCACTTTATTCTAACTCTTCCTTTTTAATCTATGCTACCATACGAAAATAATAATAGACCAAATCAAACTTTAAAAGAAATTTCTAATTCATGAGTTCTACTTATATTCGTGCTTGCTAATTTAATAAGATATATTCTAAGAAAATTTGGGGTCCAACATTTCTCCCCCATTAAAGAATTTCGTCCTCGAAATTCTTACTTGAGTTCACAAATAGGTGTAGATACTTCTCTTTCATAGCTTCTAAAGATTCCTATGTTGCTTCCTCTCTTGCATGATTCTTCCATAAAACTTTTACTAGCTTCATAATATTATTCTTTAAGACCTTTTCCTTTGAATCTAGAACCGCCACTGGTTGTTCTTCATAAGTCAAATCCTCCCTTAATTGAACTTCTGAAGGTTGGACTATGTGTGAAGGATATGATCTATATCTCCTCAGCATTGATACATGGAAGACATTATGAATCTTGGATAACTCTAGCGGCAAGGCTAACTTGTAGGCTAGAGGCCAATCTTCTCAATAATCTTATAAAGGCCTATGTATCTTGGACTGAGTTTGCCCTTTTTACCAAATCTTAAGACTCCTTTCCATGGTGAAGCTCGAAAGAACATTTTACCTCCCACTTCATATTCCATCTCCTTCCTATGCGCATCTATATAGCTCTTCATTCTGTCTTGAGTTGCCTTGAGTCTCTATTTCACCAATTTAATCTTGTCGACTTTAGCTTGTACCAACTTAGGTCCTATCAGTCTTCTTTCGCCTTCCTCATTCCAACAAATAGGAGTTCTGCACCTCCTACCATACATAAGATGCCATTTGAATTCTTGACTGGTCGGAATTATTATAAGCAAACTCAATCAATGGTAGATGTTCATCCCATGAGACTTTGAAGTCCATAACATAAGCTCGTACCATTACCTCTAATGTCCTTATCGTCCTTTCTGGTTGACCATTACCTCTAATGTCCTTATCGTCCTTTCTGGTTGACCATCCGTCTGTGGATGAAAAGTTGTACTTAAATGCAATTTGGTTCTTAGAGACTTTTGCAAACTTTCCCAAAATCTCGAGGTGAATCTGGGATCTCTATTGGAGACTATGGAGCTTGGAATCCCATGAAGTCTGATTATTTCATCTATATATTTCTTGGCCAAGGCATTCAAAGAATCTGTCTGTCTAATAAGCAAGAAATGCGCTGACTTGGTTAGCCTATCAACAATCACCCATACTGCGTCATGCTTCTTACTGGTCCTTGGCAATCTCGTTAAGAAATCCATTGTAATCTTTTCCCATTTCCATTTAGGAATAGACAAAGGCTTAAGCTTACTAGCGGGTGCTTGATGTTCTGCTTTAACTTGTTGACATACCAAGCATTTTTCAATATACTCTACAATATCCTTCTTTATTCCTCTCCACCAGAAGTGTTCTTTTAAATCTCTATACATTCTGGTACTTCCTGGATGCATTACATATGGAGCATTATGTGCCTCATCAAGAATTTCATCCTTCAACTCTTACATATTCGGAATATATAATCTGTTGCCTACCACCATCAATCCATCTTCTCTTACTTCTATTTCCAAAGGCTTACTATTTTTAACTTCTTCTTTGAGCTTGCCCCAGTATTCATCTTGTTCCTGCAATTCCTTAATTTTCTCATTCAATACTGGCCTTACTCTAAAATTAGCTAATATACCACCAGATTCGACTTGCCTCAACATCACCTTCAATCTAGCTAATTCATTCAACAAAGGAAGATATATCGTCTTCACATGCGCCATAGTAGATTTCCTACTAAGTGCATCCGCTACTACATTAGCTTTCCCCGAGTGTTAGTCTATCATCAAGTCATAGTCCTTCAATAATTCTAACCATCTCCTTTGCCTCAAATTCAACTCTTTTTGACTCATCAAATATTAAAGACTCTTATGGTCTGTAAATACCTTGGTGGTGAATTCATATAAATAATGTCTCCATATTTTCAATACAAAGACTATAGCAGCTAATTCTAAGTCATGCGTAGGATAATTCATCTCGTAAGGTTTTAATTGCCTGGAAGCATAGGCAATCACTTTATCTCTTTACATCAATGCACACCCTAATCCTTTCCTCGAAGCATCGCTATATACCGTATATCCATCACTACCAGAAGGCAAAGTCAGAATTGGTGCAGTTGTAAGCTTCTTCTTCAGTTCCTCAAAGCTTTGCTAACATTCTTCTGTCCATACAAACTTCTGACTCTTCCTTATCAATTTGGTAAGTGGAGATGCTATCATAAAAAAGCCTCCACAAATCATTTGTAATAACCATCCAATCCCAAGAAACTCCTCACTTCTGCCACATTCTTGCGTGCTTCCCATTTAATTACAAATTCTATTTTCTTTGGATCCACATGCACTCTTGTTTTCGAAATCACATGTACAACAAACACAACTTCCTTTAGCCAAAACTCACACTTATCAAATTTGGCAGGCATACAACTCTTTCTTCCTTAATGTCTCCAAGGCAATCCTTAAATGCTCTTCATGCTCTATGTCGCTCTTAGAATAAACCAATATGTCATCAATAAAGACTATGATAAATTAGTCTAGCAAAGGCTTGAAGACTCTATTCATGAGGTCTATAAAGGCTGCAGGGGCATTCGTTAACCCAAAGGGCATAACTAAGAACTCAAAATGCCCATATCATGTTTTAAAAGCAGTCTTTGACACATCAGACTCGTTTATGCGCAATTGATGGTAACTCGATCTCAAATCTATCTTAGAGAAGACTTTTATTCCTTGCAGTTGATCAAACAGATCATATATGCGTTCTTGATAGTAACATGATTGAGCTTCCTGTAATCCACACACATTCTCAAGGATCCATCTTTCTTTTTCACAAAAAGAACTAGAGCTCCCCAAGGTGAAGAGCTAGGCCTAATAAAACCTTTCTCCAACAGCTCTTCTAATTGCTCTTTAAGCTCCTTCAATTCTGCCAGAGCCATCTTATAAGGTGGAATTAATGTAGATGTTGTGCCTGGAAGAAGCTCTATGGTGAACTCGATCTATCTAGGTGGTGGTAGTCCTAGTAGTTCTTCTAGAAAAATATCTGGAAATTCCCTGACCACAGGAATATTTTCTAATTTTTCTTCATCCACCTTCGCGTCTAACATATATGCTAAGAATGTTTCATACCCTTTCTTCATCATTTTCTCTGCTGTCAGTGCTGAAATAAGTTCAGGTGGGCTTGCCTTCCTACCTATCATAAACATCACCTTTTCATCTTTATCCTGCACAAACTCTACTGTCTTTTGTCTACAATTCAAATTGGAACTATATTTTTCTAAAGTGTCCATGCCCATAATCACATCCAATCCCTTTATCTCTAACGACATTAAATCCACCACTAATTTTACCTCACCGATACATATTCACACTCTCGATAAATATGACTAATAATAACATACTGGACAATCAGGGTGCTAACCATCAAAGGACTATCTAATGGACAATTTTCTATCATGCATAACCATACTTAACGAAATAAATGAGTGGGCAAACCCCGAATCAATTAAAATAATAATATCAGCATTAAACAATTTAATCGTACCGATCACAACCTCTGGAGCTGCTTCTTCTTCCTCCCTCATCATTGTAAATAACCTAGCTGGTGCTTGCCCTCTCGGTCTTCTTGGAGGATTTACTTTCTTGGCTATACCAAAACTACCTACTTCAGTTGCAGACTCAATTCCACGGTCTCTATCCTTCTCAAAGCTTGCATCTGAGTTCCCTCTCTTCTTATATACTGTGGACACTCCCTGGCCATATGCCCTTTTTCTCCACACTTGAAACAGGCGCCAGTCAGTTTATAACATTCCCCTTTATGGAATTTGCCGCAATGATCACATTTGGGAAATGATGTCTTTTCCACCTCTCCTCTTCCCCTGCCTTCAACATTCGAGGCTTGAAGAGAAATAGTTCTCGTCGGTTTTTTTCTACTTGAACCATTGCTCCTAACCTCAGATGATGCAAGGAAAGTCTTGGCACTCCTCCCCAACATAGGCGCAGTACTACCTCCCCTGCTAAGTTGTTCTCTTCCCTTCCTCTTTCTATTCACTGCGCTCTTTATGTTTTCTATATTCTCTACCCCTAATGTAACTTCTACTAGTTGTTGAAATTAGTAAAAATTTGCACGAACACTTTTTCTCTTATGGCCAAATGCAATCCTACTTCAAATCTTTGGCACTTAGCTGCTTCGCTCATCATCAGCTCAATTGCATATCTGGATAATTGTGTGAATCTACGCTCATACTCACTCACAGTCAATTCCCACTGGGTGAGACTCAGAAACTCCTCTGCTTCTGTTGGATATATAGCTCAGACAAATATTTCTTCTTGTAGGCAGCTTGGAAATCTTTCCAAGTTAACACTGGCGTCTTTAACTGGTTACCTGGTACACTTTCCCACCAATACAGGGCATCTCCTTGTAGCAAGCTCATAGCATACGCAATCTTTTCCTCATCTTCGCAATCCATCTGTTCCAATATTCTCTCCGTCTTCCTCAACCAAGTCTCAGCTTCTTTAGGATCAGTTGCTCCATAAAAGTCCGCTGCGCTGTACTTCCTCAGCTTATCAAGTTGTCTTCCTTTCTTAAATGGGGCTAGAGTAGACGTGGATGGCATCTAGCCCATTGCCTATACAAAATCATGAGAAAAGGCTTGAAACATTCTAGGATCAAAAGGATTAGGTTCTTATGTTTGAGGGTGGGATGACTCGGGCATTTGAGGTTGAAAGGGCTCGCTATCCTGCCCTACTGCTGCCTCAGTAATCGGTGGGGCTCTGGACTCATCATTACCTCCTCTCTCGGTGGAGAATCAGGTGCATTAGTTCCTTGCAAAACTCCTCGTGTTCTTCGACGAGGTGGCATTTTACTCCTTCAATAAAAATATTATCATTTAGCTCGCATTTTATTTTAAATCTTATTTACTACATATATGCATGAAAAGCATGCCACTTAATGCAATCAATCAATTTAACAAAATAAAATTTTATCACATGTCATAATAACTATTAGTATAACATATTCTAAGCCTATGAATCCTTAAAAACTATAGGCTCTGATACCAAAGATGCTGGCCCCGGGTCTTGGTTCCTATTTCGTGGCGTTAAGGTGCCAAAATCGGGTTATTTTTAAAATAAAAATAATTATATATAAAATTAATATCAAAATAAAAAGAATTTAATTCTTTGGTGAGAGCAAGAATAAATACGCAAACAATTAAACTAAAATAGCCTAGAATAAATTGGACATGAAAATAAATTAACAGAAGTCATAAAGGTACCATTTTAATATAAACAAATAATAATAAAATAAAATGATATAATGAGAAGTCGAAAATTAGGAGTAAAACAAATAAATCAACTTATGAATTAATGAATAAAAAGAAGAAGAGGAAGAAGCAAATGTCATGGGCGTGAGTTTTCATTTCTCACGCCCCTGAGATAAGAATGTCGCGATCGTGCTGAAGCACAATTGCAACTTTTAATGAACACACACCAACTTTAAAACATTATAACTTTCAATCCCGAAGTCCTAAAATTATAAACTTTATGTTGTTAGAAAGCTAAGAGAAAGATCTACAATTTTCATGAAGATACTTTTATCAAATTCTGCCTAGATCAATACAGTTTATTCCTTGAAATTTCATATCATATTTTATCCCCTTCTTCCTTTTTTTCTCTCTACTGTCAAAATATATATATATCTGCTAACTATAACAAACGACCCGAATCCAATAATATAGACCATACATACAAACTCCCATTGCAGCAATTTCTTCAGATAAGTTTATCCAAAGGTCTTCCAACATCTAATAATTTTATTTCCAACACAAAGCCATCATAACAGAAGAGAAAATTTCTACTCATATACAGAAGGGAAATTCTGCAATCCTTACTGTCATTTCTCTAACAAAGTAGAGAGTGTATTTAACTTCATATTACATATCAGAAGCCACATCAGTAGCATAATACAAAATTTTCAATTTCAAATGCTCATCCATGATATGCTTCTAAATACCAAAAGTTTCTGAACTAACTAGTTACAAGAGACTGAAATCTTGGAGTTGCCAAAGCTTTGCAAGGGCTCAATAATGATCTACCTTTTCTTCACCTGAGGAGTGGAAATTAATGGGGTGAGCAGGGAAGCTCAGTAGCTAATATGTTGGTAGTCATCAGTGATGAGCCACACACACACAGCTAAGCATATTTTCATATTCATTTCCAGTTAACAAAACACTTACTTTAAATTTCAGTCACATAATCCTTATCATATATTTTACCAATCATCAAACACAACATTTAATCACATATCATGGACAGTAAATCACAACAAGTACACAGCAGTAGGGCTCGAGAGAATCCCATTAAACAAAATGGCGAAATCGAAGTTTGTACTATGAACAGAATAAGTCCATTTTTCGAAGCTCATATGCTACAAGTGGGCAGCTGGGAGAAGGCTTTAGGTCAACGTGCACGTGATGAATAGAATGGTATGTCTCTTACCCACATAAGCAGATTTTCTAATGCATACCTATTTCATATTATATTCATATTTTTCATGCTTCTTGAATTTTCTATTTTTCAATAATACCAAAAGCAGCAGAATCTTTACATAACAATCATGATATTAAATTCACAGAACTTTTTCCCACATTCACAATGAGTAAAAGCAAGCATTTAAGTATACATACAAACAAATAATTTGAGCTCATCATCACAAAAACTATAAACATGTTACCCACCTATTTACTTGATATTTCTAAGATCAAGCTTGTCTTTTCTCTTGTTCTTGCCTTCGATAGTCTTCGTTGCCTTCAAACAAACATATTTTCATTTAATCATCATACACAAGTAAAGCTTCCATAAGCTTAAATATTCATGAATGTGCTTAAACTTAATATATTCTTAGTTTATCTAACTAGAAGAACTAAGATCTAGTTAAGGTTCATGAAAATCTACAAACATCAATCTCTTGTTCCTCTTCTTTCTTTCTTCATCTTCAGCACATAAAAACTTACTTTCACTAGTTTCTTCTTCTACTAAAGCAAAAAGAAAAGATAGGAAACACCTAAAATATTTTTAGCTGAACCCTTTTCTTTCTTCTTCTTTTTCCTTGCTCTTTCCTTCTTCTTCTCTTTGTATGCTTCGGTTTTCTCCTTCTCTTCTTCTAGTTTCTTCTACAACTTTCTCGCTTTTACTTTCTTAACACTCATGACTCTCTTCTCTTTTTGTCTTATTAGTTTAAGAAAAATTTTTGTCTTTCCAAGCTTACCCTTCCTTATTAATCTAATGCTTTCTAACTCCTTAACTTTATTCTAACTCTTCCTTTTTAATCTATGCTACCACACGAAAATAATAATAGACCAAATCAAACTCTAAAAAAAAATCTAATTCATAAATTCTACTTGTATTCATGCTTGCTAATTTAATAAAATATATTCTGAGAACATTCGGGGTCCAACGCAAGAATTCAATATCAAAATTTGTTCTAAGGAGTGAAAAGCCACAAAACATGCTAAAAGCTCAAAAGAATTCCAATGATAAGTATGAAATAGGATACAATCATAGAAGTGAAGCCAATTACAGAGCCACATTTGTAAAGGGAAAATATTTGCATAGCAAAGAACCATTGCCTAATTTGATAAATGAGTATGGACGATCCATATCTGAGCAAATGCATAAACATGCCACATCCACTAGGACTAATTCTAAAAGCAAACATCATGCCTTCATATATGACTCAAAATCTAGGCATAAAGTTCAATATTCTTAAGGGAAGAATAAGAATAACTTCTATAATAACATGAAAACCCACTCACAACCCTTTAGACCTTAAATAGTATGCATCGAGCCCTCATTCAAAGTAGGTATCATACATATAATCATTGTAGGTCATTTCTCTACCCTAGGAAACTATTTAATACCTTTAATGTCCAAAGGAAGTTTTCTCATTATACATACACATGTAGTGATGCATTTATACATCATCATCACTTATATAACATGGTATATCATTTTTGTGGTAAGTTTGGATACGTTGATAGATTTTATTTTCTCAAGCAAATAATGGAAAGCAATTTTGAAAATATGGTTTAAAAAGAAGAAGAGGCCTAATAATCAAGGAACCGAGCTTATTTGGATACCTAAACCACATTATTTAGCTTATTTTGTAGGTTTCTTAAAGAGAAAATTGTATGTACTAGAGATGGTAGTTATTGAATTGAGTATTATTTTTTAAGAGTTTGTATTTTTTATCTTAATGAATCTAACATTCTTATATCCAATAAAATCTTTAAAATGTTTATGTAAAATATGGAGAAAATTTTCCTTAAACAGAGTAAAAATTATCAAAGACTCTTTAAAAGAAACAATTATTAAACTAAGTAAGGATGATAAGAAAGATGAGATGCCTCCAATAGATTGTAAACTCAAAAAGAATCTTCATTCAAATCATTCATAAGTGATGACCAATAAGAGGTAACTATTAGTTCATACTTTAGAAATTTGTCACATATTGATTTTATTTATCAATTAGAGTATAAATCCTTAGTGTTAATAACTTGGGTTTAAATTATGAATAAGGTTTTTAATAATTCTTTTTATAATGTGAACTTTAGTACCTAAACTTAGAGATTACGTGAAAAATGAGGTTAACTGTATAGGCATTTTTTTAGTCACCATATAGACACAATGATCGACCAATGCCCTCTTATAATTGACTAATGTCCTTGTATTTGACATTTCCTTTTTCAATGAGTTTGTAAGGTTGCTCCTCTATTCAATCACCTATATATATTGGTTAGCCTATATCCTTTAGTGGTTGATTAATGCCCCTTACCTAAGAAAATTTTCTTTCCGATAAGTTTGTAAGCATTACATATACTATTCAACCACACCAGTCATTGGTTGACCAATACAGCTCTATGGTTAGCCAATATAGTAAATTCAAAACAAATGTTAGCCTTGATTCATCTATCCATCTAAGATAAGCACTGGTCAACTGGTATAATTTTATAGTCTAACAATATTTATGCTTCAAGAGATTTCCCCTTCTCTTTTCTTTTATTTACCTTTTTCTTGCTTATACCTCTCAAATTCTTAAATAACTCACTCTTTTCTTGGGAAAAGGTTATCCTCCTTAACAATTAACTACCTTTTTTATCAGAAACAAAATGTTATGTATTGATAATTGTGCATTAGTCTATGTTTTTCTAAGTAATTGGCATATGTTTCTATCATAATTGTTGATTATTGTTATATTTTAGGATTCATTTTGTATGTTTTCATTTAGTTTGATTTTCATTATTGTTCTTTTATGTTTAATGTTAATTTAGGGTAAGAATTGATTATTTGTATGTAGGAAGGAAGATTGAACAACTTAGAGATTGAGCTAGAGCTCAAAGAGGGGAAGAGAAGAGGGAACATTCTGTGGCAAAATCCCACGATCATGGGAACTATAATCCGAGACATTATGTGGGGCTTCATTAAACTTAGGGTTTCTGGACTATTATGGACTATTAAAAGAGAATTAAGCCTCCATGGTTAAAGAAAGATGAAACCCTCTGTAAAAGAGAACCTTCTTGAGTGAAGAATACAAGTTTTGAGTCTTGAGGAAGGATTGAAGCCAAGGATTATTATCAAGATTGGAAAAATAACACATCAACATCAAGAATTCCAGATTTTGGCAAAGAAGAGAAGGAGTTTCTTTATTCAATTTTCTATCAATTTTATCTCTTCTAATCTTTGTAGAATGGAATATTTAAGTGTTGATGATGTTATGGAGACCATAATTAGCTGATTTGTTTTTTAGGGATTGCTTTTGAACTATTTTTGTTAAACTCCTATTTTATTAAATTAAATGAAAGTTGACTTTGATGATTGTTGATTTTATTTCTATCTTGCAATAAATCGAGAGAGTGACTAAGGTTATTTGTGTAGGATTGTATAACGAGAGTTGACAACCTATAGACTTGCAATCATCACGTTAATTGATTAGTTAGAAAAGAGATCTCGGCTAATTCAATTGATCACCCATAAGATAGTTAAATAACTAGTTAAATTGGTGGAGTGATTGGGTAGGTGAGAGATCGTTCAATTGACTTCATTTAATTTGATTATGGACAATTAATTACACCTTGAGAGAGGGTAATTAATACATTTGGAAATCTTAGGTGAGACACAATTTGATTAATAAAATAGGAGGGAGACAAAATAGAGAGAAAGTGATCTCTAGTCTTTAGATTCTTGAATTCTTATTTTCTACATTTCGGTATTGTTTATTACTTATTATTAGTCTTTCAAGTTTAGTTTAATTTTTCAGATTACTTCCATTACACAATTTCGTTTCTTAAACAAAGTTTGATCTAAATTAAGTGGTGTCTGGGTATCAATCCTTGTGGGATTGATATCCGCTTTCTAACTACAAGTCATGACCCGTACACTTGCAGTTTTTGAGTGTAAAATGAGTAGATTGTTTTCCATTCAACATGTACTACTGATCTTCAATATTTTCTTTCCCCCTCATATTAAAGATTCTTTGAAGTTTTCTCTATAATTTATATTATCCATTCAAGTTTCCTTTTAGAATTAAGAATGATTGCATCAAATTGAAAATTTGTCATTCTTGATCTCAAATTTGTGAATTTTCTGAATTTTTCAAATTGATAATTCTATAGTTAATTTGTAAAAAGGGTCAAGGTTGTTTCTTTTTCAATTATATTGATACATCTTTAATTTTGTTCAATTTTGGTATTCTGGAAAATTTTTCATATCTTATTTTGGGTTTTTCAAAATTATATTTTTTTTAAAAGTTGATTGTTATATATTGCAATTATGATTATTTTTGATACAATTCCAACTCCTAATTTTATCAAAACTAGCCCTTTTTGCTTTAATTGATTCTTTTTTACATAGGCAAAAGATTGAAATTAGGATTATTCAAAATTAGACATTATTAAGGACGTTTCTTTCAAAATTAAGCAATTATTTTGACTCTTTAACTATACAATTGCCTTCTTTCTATAATAACCTTAACAATATTAATTATATTTATTTTGATCTCTTAACTATGTTAGCTTGACGCATGACATTTTATATTATGCATTTATGGATAAATGATTTCTTTTTGATGAATTCAAAAGGGGGGAAAAAGAGTATTGATATTAGATTTAAGAAGCATGATGAAATTTAGGGGGAGTGATTGTTTTGTTGTTTTTGTATTTATTATACTTTACATCAAATGGTTGAGTAAATTTATGTTATTTATATTTATGGATATTTCTTTGATATTGAATATCTCTTTTCTTCATGATATTGAATTATGTTTTTAATATTGTATTATGTGTTATACATGAATTAAGGGGGAGCCACTATCTTGATAGTTGTGTGTGTGCTTAGTAAATAAAAAATTAAAATGTCAATTAATTTTCATAAACTACTTTTACAAGAAATAATGTCAAAATAAACAGATAAAATACACCTGCGAAGCTATTTGTGTATGCATCATTTCTAATAACTAAATCTTTTCCAATATTTCTTACACATTTAGAAATAATATGCGAGAAATCAATAGAAGATAAGGATTTGTGCATGTTTACATCTAGCACTCAAATTACATTTGCCTAATCACAAGATAACATGACATTCAAGTCTTTTATAACATTTTTAATCAATTTTTTCAAAACCAAGAATGCCAATATTACTCATCACAAACATGGAGTCCATTATATACTTGCTTAAATGACCCCTATCAACCAAACACTCTAATAATAAAATTGATGAATAGTCACTAACAAATTGTCACGTATTTATTCTATAAGATATACATAAGGAATCAGATTTTAGACAACTAAATTCTATATTGTCCACCGTATTACTTATTGTTAACAGTCTTTAAATTGTACCATAATAACAATGGTACCTCATTTTTAAACTAGCTTTTTCTTTAAGGAACTTAATTCACATATATTCAAAAGCTGGAGTTTTTTTACCAGATGTAGATTACTTCTCACTTCTAGTAGTATATTCATATAAAAGTTAGCATCACTATAAGGAGCTAACTTATGGTATTTTTCTATACTATATTTGAACAAAATTCTTTGTAAGATGAGTGGTGACATTTTTTTTACATTAACGTGGTATTAAATGTTTGGAGTTATGGTGTTGGTCGTACTTAGGTGTGGTATTCTTGGTACTCAGTTATGGATTTTCATATTAAAGTGAAGGTCATATTTATTTGTAATAAATGCTAGTATTTTTTATACGCAAGAATGGTATTGAATGTATAAAGGTTATATATGGTATTCTTTATACTGAATGATAATATTCTCGTATTAAATTGGATGCATAACTTATTTGTTATAAGTGATGGTATTTTTTGTACAAAGGCATAGTATTGGATGTATGGAGTCCTGGTATAGTTTGTATTGAGGCATTTTATTATTTGTATGTAGAAGTGATGTTCTAATATTAAAATAAACATGTGATTTGTCTATTATAAGTGATGGTATTTTATGTACATAGGTGTGATATTGGATGTATGAAATCCTGGTATGGTTTCTTTGAGTCATGATATTCTTTATCTTTAGTGATAATATTATCATATTAAATTGAACAAGTGACTTATTTATTATGAGTGATGGTATTTTTTTATACATAAACATGACAGTTTATATTGAGGTATATTATTCTTGGTACTCAGTCATGGATTTCCAAATAAAAGTGAAATCATTACTTATCTGTAATGAATATTGGTATTTTTTTTATACACCATAGTGGTATTGAATGTATGCAGGTTATATATGGTATTCTTTAAATTGAGTGATGGTATCCTAACATTAAATTAGAAGTGTGACTTATTTGTTATCAGTAATAGTTTATTTTGTACAAATTCGTGTTATTTATTGTCAGGAGTCCCAGTATAGTTTGCACTAAAGCATGATATTTCTTTATACTCAATGATGGAATTTTTGTATTAAAGTAAAGGTTTGATTTATCTGTTATGGATGGTGGTACTTTTTGTATATAGGCATGATACATTTTCATAAGGTGGTAGTATGCTTTCTTTAATATATTTGATAGTTTTTTTATTTATATAGTATTTATAGCTTGTCAGTGAAACTTTATAAGGTTCGTATAAGCTCAATCATCAATGACCAAATTCATAAACTTAATCCTAAAGTTGGAAGTCATGCAAGTTAGTATTTCATCTTTGTCATCCCCTGTTGTCAACTTAAGCTTATGACATCCCTATCAAAAATAATGGTGGCTTTGTTTAAAGAAGAGAGAAGAGAAAAGAGAAAAGAGAAAATTTTGTTTTGAAAAATAGTTATGGCAACTTGAAAAAATAAAATTCATATTTCTTTAAAATTATTGTTGCTTTTTGCTTTTTGGAAATAAAAATAGTAAGGATGTTAAAAAATATATGTTTTGTATAATTTATTTTTTTCTATTTGTAAATCAGAATAAGAAACTTTAAAAAAATAAACAAACATTCCATGTTTTGCAATTGATAATGGAAGAAAAATATTAAGCACAATGAGTACGAGGAAAAAGAAAAATTTTCAAAGAAGATTGTCCAACTTTATTATATTATTCTTTTTTCCAGTTATAAGTAAACATTACTCATGTACTTTTGTAATATATTTCAATTTAAAATATAGACGTGATATTTAGATAACCACGGATAACCATCACCAACAAGGTTAGTCCCATTTTGAAGTAATAGAGAAGTTGGATGAAAAGGACCATATCGACACCAGCATCCTATTTTATCTTTTGCATGTCGTTAGTTATTTTATACTCAATGATAAATTTCTTATATTAAAATGAAAGTATAAATTATTTGTTATAAATGGTGGTTTGTGTTTGTACAAACATAGATATAGTATTACATATATATGAAACCACGGTATAGTTTGTATTGAGACATAGAATTCTTGATACTCAACCATGAATTTTTATATTAAAGTGAAGGTGTTACTTATCTGTAATGAATATTGGAATATTTTATATACAAGAGAGATATTGAATATATGAAGGTAGTCTTGGAACTAAATGATGATGTTCCCATATTAAACTGAATGTTTAACTTGTTTGTTATGAGTTATACCCATATTAATGGAAGAAATCATACCCACCGACTATGGACTTGAATTGGGGCTAGTCATATACCATAGTTTATATTAAAGCATGATATTCTTTGTACTCAATGATAATATTCTTATATTAAAGTGAATGTATGACTTATTCATTACGAGTAATGGTATTTTTTATATATAGGCATGATATTATTTTCATAAGGTGGTAGTATATCTTTTAATATATTTGATGTTTTTTGTCTACAGAGTATTTGGAAATTTTTCAATGAAGTTTTATAAGATTTGTTATAAGGCTAGTCATCAAATACTTTCCTAAACTCAATCTTAAAACTAAAGGTAACGTAAGTCAGAATTTCATCTTCATCACCCTTCATTGTCAACTTAAGTGTGTAATATCCCTGTCAAAAATAATAGTAGCTCTGTGAAATGAAGAGAAGAATGGGAAAAGAAAGACCAATAGAAACGAAAATGAAAGCATTGTGTATTTGACAAAAAAAGCATTGTTGTATTGAAAAATAGTTATCCACTACAACAAACAGCATATATCATCGCTAAAGAAGGGAAAATCGTCGCAAGTAGTAATGTGCGACATTTTCATTTCGTCGCCCAAATCGTCGCTGAATCCCGGTAACAAAATAACATCGGCGACTTTTACCAGAAGTCGTCGCGAAAACATTTTTGCGATAAACAAATTTCGTCAGGAAAATGTATTACCAACGATTGAAAAAATGTTAGTAATAGTTTTGCACAAGGTTTACGTTTCATAGATAAAAGTCTTTTCCCACGAAACCTTATGCGTCGATATTTATTTTTAGTGACGATTTTGTTTTGGTAGCATAAAACTTTTAGCTACTAATTTATCCTGTAGGCAAATATTTTTAGAGACATTTTTGAAACGTAGGAAAAAAACTTTTGTGATGAATTATTTTTAGTCGCTAAAATGGTCTAGTGATGATTTATTGTTTGTAGCAAAAAAGATTTAGCTACGAAATGTTTGTCGTAGCAAAAAAAATTTACCGAAGTTTTTCATACGTAGTAAATTAGTTTTTGTGACGAATTTCATTTGGTAGCTAATAGAATTTAGTGAATAAATGTAATTTTTAATTTAATAATTATTATAATGTTTATACACGAATTTATTTAAATTTATTACAATTTTAAAGAC
>JAOQMS010000004.1:30478386-30491929 GCA_027563885.1 Erythroxylum longipes
GTCTAAGTTGCCAGTATCCAGATTTGGCATCTAATGTTGTAAACCAAGTGTGTCCTTTAAGCTTATTAATAATATAAAAAGATGAAAGATTCGAAAGTAAAAGAGAAAAGACACCTAATTTACAGCTAAGTTGGTCCTTAGGGACCTACATCCTTGTTGGTAGTGCTTGTCGTTTCTGCCGACGAATCTTTTTACTCTCCTTCAATTCGTCGCCATTGTCGTCTTGTGATTTTTGTGTTGTGGTAGGATAGTGTGCATAATGATACTCTGGATATTCTCGTAATTGCTTGCAGCTTGCATATTTCCATGCGTTGCTGGCAGAGTCAATAAAATATACCAATAAATTACATATACTATACTTTACTCAACAACATCATTTAGAACCAATCGAATATGATTATCATACTGATTCCACCCTTTATTTTTATGAATCCTATGAATCCGACAATAACTCAACTATACAAAACTACTCCGAATCAATAAGTGAATTCCAATACAACAATGTTGTTGAGCAGAGTATAGTATATGTAATTTATTGGTATATTTTTTATCAGATTTCTTTGGACATTCATTCGCATAATGCCCTTCTTCTTTGCAAAGCCAACATTTACAATTCCGTTTTTTCTATGGGCAATGTTTTGGTGTAGGTTTAAAGTGTCTTCTATTTTTTCTAAGATATTTAGGATATGTTGTTGGTTGATTATTATCTATGGAGACATATTTTTCAACTTAATACCGATGTAAGTTATGAAATCTATCATTATTAATGACTTGTCCCATTTGTGAAGATCTAGATAAACAAATACAACATACTCACCATCAAATAGAAAATTATTTGGATAATATACACTATAACGAATCCCGAATTAATAATAATAATGCAAAAGTAATGAAAGTTATTACTAATTTGCATACCTTAAGATGTATACGATTGTTAACTCCAAGAAAAAAAGTGAACACAGGTCCTGCAAAACAGTATGGCCATGGAATTGGTTAATAACAATTTTGGAGAATAATCAATTATATTGAACTTTAGAATATTATTTCCGTTTTGATATCATAAATACAGTAAATTTAAATTAACACAAACCTTATAAAAATAAGAACTTCAGACAAATGACGTCATCCAACTTAATTTTTTTTAAACATCTTAACATTCCATAACGAATACATAAGTCGTCACTAAAAGACAATAATTTACCTACGATATACACAAATCATCCCAAAAAGGTTTGGCATAAGGCAAAAATGACATAGTTACAATTATTCTGATAGGGCACAATTTGTGACGATAACTTTATTCGTCGTAAAAGGACGCAGCATTTTGCGACGAAATGAAAAAATGTCGTGACTTGCCGTATATACGACACTTGGGCAACGAATTACTTCTTACCGTCGCAAAATGTACAACAATACGCTACAAATATGCCAAATCGTCGCAAAAATTTGTCGCTTTTCTGATGAATCGGAAAATCGTCGCAAAAAAGTTTGATTTGGCAACGCATTTTGTGAAACGTCCCGAAAACCCTTCTTTGTTGTTCTTTAAAAACCCTGACCTTTATTTCCAAACCTTTCTTCCTTTTGTAGTCTCAAACAACTCATCCTAAAACTAGCAATTTCTGACATCTTACGCATGTATCAAAGCTATTCACTTGATCAAAACACAGTCTGCAGTGCTCTAACTTCTTTTTTACTATGTTCTGTATTTTCATTTGATGTGATCTTCATTTTGTAAATCTATTATTGAATAGATCGACTCTTTGTTTGACAAGTTTCTGTGATAAAGTTGTGATATTTATGTTTCTACAATAGATCCGGACATTCTTTGTGTAGATCTATTGTAACATCTCGTTACTCATATTGAGGCTAGAATAGTAAATATGAGAGATTATTGAGAGATTAGAAAATGCATTTCATGTTCATGCATAATGTGTCATATACACACATATATGCATATTAACTTTTGCACATTAAAATGATTGTACATGCATTCATTGACATTCTGGGTATAATTGATATGTGGAATGTGATTTTATTGAGAATTGTGGTTTATTTGTATTGAAAATTAATTTGGAGAGTGTATTTTTTTATTTAGAATTTTTGGAGAAATTTAAGAATTTTTCTAGAATTAAGGGTATTTTTGGACTAGGAAAAATGCCAAGTGGCAGAACAATTGATAAATAGCAGTAGAATTAAGAGTCAAATAACTGTGGAAATTTTTATATATGACTTTGGGACTTAATGACTTATGTTATTGAAATTTGGGAGAAAATTGGATGAGAAATTGAAATCAAATAGACTAATTATTAAAAGGGTCCAAATGGAACCATGGTAGAGTGATAAGTGGCGGTGACATGTGTCACTATCACTAACCACTCATCCCTCATTTATGTTGGTCACTCTTAAACTCTTGAAAGACAAAATTAATTGTTTCTATCTTGCTTTTTCTTCTTCTCTCTTCATAACCTTCATCATCTTCTTCATTCTTCTTTTCTTTTCACGAATTTGCCTCACTAACCATCATCATCATCACACCTTGCTCTCTCCTTCCATTTGCTCCTCTCATTTTGCTCTCTCTTTCATTTCTCAAAAAAGACCTAACCCTAACATCTTGAAGGAGGATGATATACGTGGGTTATGTGAAGAGCTAGGGCTAAGAGGAATCTTGAGGATTTTGAAGCTAAATCAAGTAAGTAGCTTTTTAATCTTTATGGGTATTGTTAGACGAAGCTTTTATGATGATAGTTAGAGGTTAAATGGAATAAAATGGTGTTTTATGTATGATGAACGTGGGTGATGAATAGTTGATATAAATGTCTTGCTTTTGTATATGTGTATGATGATTAATGACCCATAAATTGTTATAGAGATGATTTTGAGGTAGAATGATCATTAAAATGGTGTTGAATGAGTGCAGAAAATTGATGATGTATAGGTACATGTATATGTTCTGTTTTTAGGTTAATAATCAAATATAGATCATGAATTGTTTATGAATGATACTAAGTTAAAATGGAGTTGAGAATGAAATAGAATAAAATCTAGAAAAATTGGAAGATGAATGCTGGAAAATGTAGTTGTAATATGTCCACTGATTATGCTTCTGTGTTTTAGCCATAACTTGTTCTGTAGTTATCCGAATGAGATGATTCTTAATTTGAATTAAACTAGAGACATAAGGATACATTTTTCATGAAGACATCAAATTTAAATTCTGTCTTTAAGAGGCTCAAAATTTAACATGAAAATGAGAAATGGGTGTAGCAAATTGGCGGTTGAATGTATATGTTTGTGTTCTGTTTTGAGAGCCTGAGAATATGTTCTATTTTAAGTATTTTTAGAGATTTTTCAAAATGAGTTTAGAGCTTATAAGAAGGAGTAGTGTGATGTCTTGAAATGAGGTAAATTAGAATCATAGTTAGGAACGAAAAGAAGGTGTAAATGAAGTAGAAAGATGTACAAAAGATTAAGGATGAATGTTTAAGTATGAATGTTTGTTTTGTTGGTTGTGATCAATAATCTTGCATGATGTGTTTTGTGGATGATATGTTTTGTGGATGTTTTGAATTGAAATGGAGGTGACAATGAAGAGAAATTGAAGTAGGAATGATAGGATATGTAAAGGATGTGTTAGAGATAATTGAAGGAGTTGGAAATCTAGAATTTTCCAGTAAATGTCCGTTTGGAGGACATACGTGTCTGCTAGGCGGACCTTCTCGGAAATTTCAGTGTTCCAGTTCTGTTCATGTCCGTTTGAAAGAACATAAATGTCCACTTAGCGGACATTCTCAGAATAGCTACAGTAACTTGTAATTTTGACCATTTTAATGGCAAAATCTCACTTTGGGGTCTTCACAGAAGTTATAAAAATCGAAATTCTCTTTAAAACCGTACCTAAATGGCCTTAATCAAACATTCATAATGAAAGTTATGCTTATTGTCCCAAATCATGTACATAGATAAGTTATTGACTTATCAATGTTTTCCTATGATGTAATTAGGCTTGAATGAGATCTTGAATAAGCCTAGTAGATGAGGAATGAAGCGATTAAAAGTAAGGAAAGTGTATTAGGTATTAAGGGATGATTGAAAGATGATGTTAATTGATTTTGAGACGTGTATTAAGGAAATGTACCCGGGATTGTCATTGAACATATATTGTAAATAATCCATATATATATGCGCATAAATTGAGTACATATATAATTATGCAATGTTGTAATGTGTGTAAATGTGTGTTGTATGATAAAGAGGAGCAAGTAGATCGTGTACATCCAGACATTTCTGGGACATCGAGGCAATAAGATATCTGGAGCAAACTGTGAGTAACCTACACAGTCTCACTCAATTAGTGTTGTGTTAAATTATGTTTGGATTGTGTTATGAATGTGATTGTGTTGATTCCAGACAATGAAGGTCCGATGATTCTGATAAGTGTATGTGATATTACAGTGCTACTTGTATGTGAATGAGAAGAACTAAATGCTTCTTAACATGATTGATTGAATATGAAAGATGCATTCCATACATGAATGCATGATCATATAATGTGAGTTGTGACCTGAATAGCCACAAAAAACGAGCTTAAAACTCCAATGTGATTAAGAGTCAAAGGCTCACTATATAAAAATGAGCCCTATATCCCCAACAGAGAAAGGACAGTATAAATGAGTCCGGTATCAACAATGGATACGGGACAGTTAGGCACTCGGTCACAACAATGTAATAATTGGAAAAGAGTCATATGTGCATTCCATATACTTTTTATTAAGTATGTTTGATTGATTGAAATGCTATTGTCTTACTCTTAAATGAGATTGTGATATGTGATAATATATGCAAAAATGCAATGATATGAATTATATGTTATATGAAATGATACGTTGCATGAATTAAGTGAACCATCGATGATGGTTACCCTATCTGAGTTCGCAAAACTCACCCAAAATTGTACATTGACATTTCAGGACCAAGAGAGGATTCTAGTTACTGAGAGCCTGTACAAGAAGCATAATTCTTGTACTTTTGTGAAGAAGATATGGCTCAAAGGTCGGTCGGCTAGACTGAAGGATATAGTTAGATTTTGTGTATTTCCTCTTACTTGTAGCACTTTTTGTATTAGGATATGATGATGTACATGTATAGACTTTTGAAAGCTACAATGTATGTACATTCGGTATTTATGAAATGAAAAGAGGAAATTTGTTTTTAAAATTTGGTGACTTTTATGTATTTAAATGATGCCATGACTAAGTAGGATATATTGCCATATTATAAAGTGAAGGTGAGATAGTTAACACGTCATTGTTATAAGGTATGTACTGGAACGTCATAAGGGTGTTTCGGTACGTACTCGATAGCAGTGGGGTGCCACATCTATACATAGGGTATTTTTTGCGATGTTGAAGTTAATTTCTTTATGTTTTGTAATTGTTTTTTATTTCTTTGTGTTATGTTATTTACACATTGTCGTTGGGGAGCGTGGACTGTGTTAATGTTAGTTATGGAAGGGAAAACATATAGCTTGCATTTGAATCTTGGGATATCATTGTCATGTCTGTAACATGTTCGATGATATTTTTGTTACGATTTGCATATCAAAAGTGTTTCACTCAACGCAATATCGACTGAATCTTCTGAACTTGCTTCTTGGGATGAGTTTGTCATATCTGTAAGGTGTTCGATGATATTTCTGTAACGATTTTCATTTTATGCTTTAGGTAATCCATTCAGTTCTAAACCTAAGTAGTTTCATTTGTCATCATAATTGGACTTAAATATATTATCGTTTTATTCCAAATCAACTTTTAAAGCATTTACCTCTAAACATTATTAATGAAGGAATGTTGACATAGAGACTAGTTCATGATAGCCCTAATTTATTCCGTTGGGAGGAATGTGGCAAAATTGTCCCTACTGAGCAAATCGAAACTGAAAAAGAAATATCACATATTAGACGAATTCCTCATAAACCTTCGATGGCCGATCTTCTGGAATAAAGTGTTTAGCATCATCCGAACAATGTCACTTCCCTTATTATGTACATCTCATTTCCTTTTATGAAGCTATTATATATATTCACATTTGATGGTTTATACTACATGTTGTTTGAAGCTTTCTTCAGTCTCAAATTTGACATGTATGCCCGTGGTGACGGGAGCAATGTCACAACAGTCCGTAAAGGAAAATCAGTTCATTTGGCAAATTCATCAATTCCAAATACTTCGTCTGCTCATGCACATATACATGTCACCCTAATATCAATTTATTTAACGGTTTACCAATACGATAATATCTAACTTCTATACTGATTGTGTTTCAGGTTCTAAATCTATCGATCATTTCACTGCATCCTCTTCAAATTTAAAGATAGCAAAAAAGTTGTTGGAAGAGTGTGTGACAAACCCTACTACAGTTGAGGGAAAAACTATTGATGTTTCAATTAGTACATTCGAACGTGCAAGGGCCCATCTGGGGAATCCATACATTGGGGACTCATTTACCTTTACCGACTCTCATTTCACTTGAAATCCAAATAAATAATTATATCCTTATTAGTTAGCGAGTCAATCAACTGAACTCAACTTTAACGTTTATTTCTTGTTGTATTAGCAATAATTTGCCAAACAACATATGTATTACTTATGGGTCAAGTTGTGTACTATTGAATATTCACTGTTATTGTTCTAGTTTTATGAGTGAATGAATTGGATAACTTCTAATTCAAAGTTCGAACTACTCCATATATCATTTTGTTATATTGATAAAATAATTTAAATTTTTATTAACTAATTTTCTCAATGTTAATTAATACTAATGATTAATTAATGTTAGGTTAGTTTTTAAAAAAAATATGTTGATAAAATTATTTAAAAATTTTATAACTAATTTTTTCAATGTTAGTAAATACTAGTGATTAATTAATAGTACTGTTTAGTACTTAAAATTATGTTGTGAGTTTTTTTTTGATAATACATTATAAACATTCAAAACAAATCTCCAATAAAATATATCTTAACTATGATACATTATAAACTATTAGTTTAATAATTTTGAAAAATGTCAATCATTTGGTAATGATTTATAGAAATCGTCACCAAATGTACATATTTAGTGACGTTTTCTAGAATTCGTCACTGAATATGGAGCATTTAGTAGCTTCACTAATAGCTTCACATTTAGTGACGATAACAAAAAATCATCGCTAAATGTATATGCTTTTACGACCAAATAGAACGTTCGTCACCAAATATTCACCTTTTGGTGACACTTTAGAATATCGTCGCAATATATAAAACCTTTAGTGATGAATTTAGATATGCATCACAAAATGTTTGACAACTTATGATGAAGTTTTCATTAATCGTCGCCATTGCATTATTTTCCGATGAATATATTAAATCGTCGCCCATTTTCTATTATTTCGTGACAATTTTTGTTAATCGTCACTAAATATTCAGTATTTTACGACAACTTTTTCTGTACGTCGCCAAAGGTTTTCTCTATAAGGACGCTTTTTGATTCCGTCACTAAATGGTAAGTTTTAGTTACGAATGTTTTTAAACGTCGATATATGCTGTCTTTTGGCGACGATTTCCATTTCGTCGCTAAAGAAATCGTCGAGAAAGGGTTCCTTTGTTGTAGTGATCGTGGCTAAGGAAACACAAAATTTATTTTTTAAATTGTTTTATTTTTTAACCTTTTGAAAAAAATAAAAATAGTGAGAATGTTAAGATAAATATATTTTATAATTTATTTCAAAAAAACTATAATAAGTAACTTGAGAAAAAAGGAAATACATACTTTATCTTTTGCAATTGGTATTTGATAACAGAGAAAAAATGTGACATGATGAGGAAAAAAAAGAAATTTTTTAAAAATTAATATTATGATATTATTTTTTTAATATTTACAAATAAAACTAGTTTTTATTTTTATAATATATTTTAGTTAAAATAAATATATTATAAGTGGGTGACCATGAATACCCATCACTGACAACATTGTTTCCATTTTGAAGTAGCGGAGAACTCGGATGAAAAAGGAACCACACTAGCCATGCTGTTTTGTCTCTTGCATGCTTGTAGTTAGGTGGTATTATTCTCTGTAGATTCCAAACTGGATCTCTTGTAATCCTTAGACAAAGTGGCAACCCCCACAACCCCAATTCTCCAAATATATTCCCTTTCCTGTCCTGCTCTGAATATGCGTAGAATTTGGAATGCGAGTGAAGCTTGGCAATAGAAATTAACCATGACTGGTGCTTTCTATCTTTATGCTTACTGTCTTCTTTCTCCTAAGTCAGCTCCAAAGCTGAATTCATCCAAGACTTCACCTTTTGGCTTCGGAACTTGTAAACATCTCCGTTCATTATCCAAACGCCACTCTCACTCTCGACTCCTCTGCTCTCCTCATTTTAACTCCTCCAATTCAGTCCCTTCTGGCGATGGCTTTTCAAGGTTCATGTGGTTTCCGTTTAAATTATAGTTTCGTTTGTTGTGCCTCTTTCTATTGTTGTTGTTCTTTGTATCATCAAATTTTAGTCTTTTGTACAAAGCAAATTCAGTGCGAGAATGGGACTCGAGGGAAGCTCCCACCTGTTGTGATGTTGAACTATTATTTGTAGATTTGATGATTAGAAGGTTAATTTGGATATTGTTGGTTGTGCTTTGTGCGGTCAATTTTTCCTATTTCTTCTTGTTGTTCAAGTTTGGTAATTGTTCACCCTGTTATGAGCTAGTGATTTATTCATTTGCTAGGCATTTTTTCTTCCTTTTTTTAAAAAACTAACTTAACTTGTAGTTTTCCATATTGGAATTTTCTATTTACTCTGTTAATGCCGCTTTCTGTGATTGATAAGCATTTTTCATGTTGTCTTTCACCATGCCAAGTGGGTTAGAGGGCAGAGTAGGCTTTCCTTCTCCCTTCTACTTGCAAGGATAGCTTGAATGATTTTTTATGGGATGATTTCCTAATCTGTTGGTTTTCAATTATATTTTTCAGCAATTTTTGCATTATAGAGGGACCAGATCCTGTTCATGATTTTGTCCAGATGCAGCTCCAGGAAATCGATGGCAATATTAAGAGTAGGCGTAACAAGATCTTTCTACTCATGGAAGAGGTCAAATATCCTTGAAATGCCAATCATAGTTTAAGTTCTATTCTTAGTGGTTCATAAAGTTGACCGTGGCCTATAGGCTTTATGTATCAAAAATGAATCTTCTTTTTCCTTTTTTCCATTCTACATTCATTCCTCCTAATTCCTTTTCATTTATTAACTCTTTTGTTGCATATTTTGCAGGTCAGGAGATTAAGGGTTCAACAACGCATAAAGAGTCTGAAAATAATCAATGAGAATGGTGAGGAAGAGACGAATGAGATGCCAGACATCCCATCTTCTATTCCTTTCCTTCCTCGCATGGTAGTGTTTCTGCACTGTATCTTAATAGTTATAAGAAGAGGTTTTATATCCATTTTTCTTTACTACAAATCATGACTTTGTAAAGAAAGTTTTATGTCCATTTTTCTTTACTACAAATCATGACTTTGTAAAGGAAATTTTGTACCTAATCTATATATATATGTTCCTTATTTTTTCTCAGTAGTTGTAATCGAAGAATCTGGTTTTGTAACTTTTGACTTGCTAGGTTTATCTTTGTTTTGATGTAGACACCAAAAACACTGAAGCAGCTCTACATGACAAGCTTATCTATTATATCCGGGATCATTATATTTGGGGGCCTTATAGCTCCAACAGTAAGTTGTTTCTTAACTCATTTGTTCCTGCTCATGAAGTTTGTATATTTTACATAGTCACCATTGAGTGTTTCTTATGTCCCATTACTCATTTCTTCATGTGCTTTGTTTCTCATCAATGGTTTATCAACTTGATGATGTGCTTTTCCATGGCAGCTGGAATTGAAATTAGGTATAGGGGGGACCTCATATGAGGATTTCATACACAGCATACATTTGCCATTGCAGTTGAGGTAATCATTTCACATATTGGAACTTTGAAACTGAACTAAAGAAATGTTTTGTCCTGTTTGCATAGTCTTGCCATGATTAACCATTGTGAATGCCAATTCAGTCAGGTAGACCCCATTGTGGCATCCTTTTCAGGAGGAGCAGTGGGTGTTATTTCAGCTTTGATGTTGATTGAAGCAAATAACGTTGAGCAGCAGGAGAAGAAGAGGTGTAAATATTGCCATGGGACTGGTATGGGTCTTTTTTTTTTTACTGCTTCTCAAAGCAATGAAAGCTTTGATTCAGGGAACATATTTGACAACCTCTTTAGTTCATTTTGTATGTGACAAATGCTGTAGCCATTGGAGATCATTGTTGGCTTGGTTACATTGATTATATCTTAGCTCTTATAATCATACCACGATGGGAAATATTTGAAACTTCATAGTTATTCCCTGATTTTACAGTAGGGTTGGTATCATGATGTAACCATGCAGGCCTTATCATGGTTCTTTATATTTATAGGCGAGGTTAGTTAGGCAGCCGGTGGAGCTGGTATGTTTTGCCAAAGGGATGATAGAGAAAACAAGAAAGTCTATCTAAACATGGCACTTTTCTCTAAGATAATGCTTGAATTTTAACTGTACAGGGTACTTGGCCTGTGCTCGATGTTCTGCAAGTGGTGTGTGCTTGAGCGTTGATCCCATCTCTTTATCCAGCCCTTCTCATCATGCTTCGAGCCTGCCCAGAACTCAAAGATGTATAAACTGCTCTGGCACAGGAAAGGTAAGAGCAGCTCATAAGAGTGGCTACCTCTTCATATGAAGATGCTGCATTTCATTATGGTCCTCTTGAATTGTTGAAAGTTTGTGGCTCTTATGCTGAAAAGTGCTTCAAACACCCTACAACAGCAGTAGAGTCATCCAGATTTACCTAGATTCTTTGATTCTTTGTTATTTATAAATTATAATAAGTCAAGGATAGCAAAAATTGAATTTAAAGAAAATGATTCAAATTGTGATCTTCAATTTATGCATGTGTGCTTATTTTTCTTTTTTTCTTTTTTTGGTCATTCTCCTTGTCTATCGGTAAAGGGCAGTTCCATGCCTACAAGGGAAACAATTACTGTTCAATTATATGTATATACACTTGTAGATAAAATGTTGTGGGCGAGGAATTACTGTTCTACAATAGTTCCACTTCTGAAGTAACCAGAAAAGTGTTAAATTTTGGGTGTTATCTCAGGTGATGTGCCCCACATGCCTGTGCACTGGGATGATGATGGCAAGTGAACATGACCCTCGAATTGATCCATTTGACTGAGGGAGTGTAAAACTGGATCGCAAAGAGTCACCTTCACCTTATCTTCATTAAACACCGAATACGTGAAGTTCAGCCTTTAAACACATTTTCACATGAGGAAGATCACAGTATGTGTTTGTTGTAGAAGTGGCTGACCCATCAATCAGACATGAAGAAATGTCCTGCAGCATATCATATGGTTACACCAAGCAGTTGCATCACTAATTTGTTGTCTTAGCGGTAATATTTTATCAATTTAAGATTTTTATATAAATGTATTTTATTAATATCCTCCCGAAGCCAATGTTCCATGATATGGAAGAATTTTTAGTTGAGATGCATCACTAACGGGATGTTTGGTCGAGGGTAATATCTATTCTATTACCCATCAATTCTTAATTATTAACTATTCTTTGGTTAAGAAAAGACATACAGAATAACTATTCTTAAGCAGTACCTATTCTGCAAATCGAAGAATAGCCAAAGAAGCTAATATCCCGTCTTACCTATTTCGCAAACATCTGGAATAGGTAAACATAAGCTTTCTTTCTCTTGGACAAATTCTATCCCTCTGTTTTTCCCAACAGAGAATCTCACTCACGCAAGAGCGCACCTCTCTTTCGGATCTCAATCACGTAGCAGCATATCTCTTCGTCTCTGGCTCAGTGGCCCTCTCTTACTCTCCACTCTCTCATCTCTTTTTCTCCAACATTTCTCTGCCAGTTGCGTTGATTAGGTAAGACAACATTACTCTCCAACATTTGTCGTCATTTTATACCAAACGTTGTTCTCGTATTTTCACCATCTTGTCTTGTTCTTACTTCACTTGTACTGTACGTGGGTCTTCTCCGTGGACACTTGTGGCGCGTTCCGTAGATGCTTCTTCAAGTCATGTTCATGTTTTTGCTTCAAAACATTCTTCCACTTAACAAGGTTGGGTGACAAATGAGAGATCTTAGGGGTTAATGATTGATCTTCGAGTTCTTTTATGAGTGAAATGGGGTCGAAAGTTGGAGTCTTTCTGGTGATCTTATGTTAGTGTTTTCAACTGGCATATCTTATCTTAACTCGAGACTTTTTTTGACTTTATGATTACAGGCTCAAAGATATGCCAATGACGTTGAGAAGAAACGAGAGCAATATGAACACTACAACATTCTTTCGTTGTATGCTGCTGGGGCAAAACCACCAATCATGGAACTTCCCTAGGTTTGGTATGCTCAGCATACGTGGTCTTTCTATAGATTGTGAACACCTTAATAAAGTGACTATGCCACAGCTTCAGTCATTTTCTTTTTTCTTTTTGACAATGTAGATCAAAGCAGCTCTTCTTGCTTTACGTGACGTGGATAATCTCCCAATGCCCAGAATTATTTCGAGACGTTATGTGCATGATGAATTGCCCAAGGAAAGGGTTAAACCCGTTAATGATGTGCTTGATTGGCTTTCTTCTGTATTTGGGTTTCAGGTGAAATGCACCTTCATATCCATTTAATATACCAAATACACGATTGATTTTTTGCAGACCTTCAAATTTCAAGTTTTAAGCATCTTAAGAACTTTGGGCCCTAAAAATAATTTGTTATATTTATTTTTTGTACTAATTTCTTGGAAAACTACATAAAGCTGTCAAACTTCAATGAAGCCAAGTGAAGTATATCAACCAAACAAAACTCAATCAAGCTTTGGTTTATGTTAGTGCATCCGTATTTGAACTATAGATACAATTTATGTGAAAATCTTAGATATCATATGACTATTACAAATATACTGCTAGAAGTAATTAAATGAATCATTCTTTGTGGACATCAAGGTAAGTATGCCCATCCATGGTCAACCTCAAACATGTGAGATGTGGAAGAAATAGAGTTGGTACTCCTTTGCATTATTTGTTGCATTTGCAACTTTACAACTTAGGCATAATTGTAGATACTACTTTATGAGGATAATGACTAAGGTCTAATTAGAAGTTTTCTTATTCTTTATCTGTATATTATATCCTTTTGATGAAACATAATTCACGCCACCTAACTAGATGATGTTTTGTTACATTTGCTGGAGTGAAGAAAGGAAATGTGGCAAATCAGAAGGAGCACCTAATATTGTTATTAGCTAATATTGATAAATAAAGAAGGAACGAAGAAGACTATAATTTGGTAAATGATTAGAAAAACTCTCCTAATTAATCTTTATCTTTGTAAATTTGATCTATAGGTTCCTGTATGTGCTAAAGATTAATTTGAAACTTCTTGCAGCTCAGAAATCGTACCATAGA
>JAOQMS010000004.1:30497250-30510240 GCA_027563885.1 Erythroxylum longipes
TAAGGAACTTATTATTTGTTGCAATTCAAAGATAAAGCTTATTTGCTTCAAAATCATATACATATATTGAATCATCCTTGTCTTGTCTAATAGTAGAAAGTTTTATAGAAAAGATGTCAAAAGGAATAGCCCCATCATCAGCTGCAGAAAAATATATATATAGATGTATCATGATATTTCATAAGGAACTTATTATTTGTTGCAATTCAAAGATAAAGCTTATTTGCTTCAAAATCATATACATATATTGAATCATCCGTCTTATCCAATAGTAGAAAGTTTTATAGAAAAGATGTCAAAAGGAATAGCCCCATCATCAGCTGCAGAAAAATCCAATCCATTATGACCTTCCTACAAACAAATGGAGTAGAATATAAAGCAGTTCAACTTTATTAAATTAGGAATCTAAACACATTTTCACATTAACATAATTGGAAAGAATAAAGTTGATCAACCTAAACAAAATTCACTAATAATATCTAGGATGGTGTAAGAGAACAAAAAATGTTTGGATTCTAGCATAAATATCATTATGGAATCAATTAGAAATGTCAAATAAGTATACTTCTTCTTAGGTTGTGATTGTACTATCTTGTGATGATAATTAAAAAAATTCAATCTACATTGTGATGTTTTCTAGTAAATTATCAATAAATTACTTTTAAGTCCAAAATTTAATGGTAGGGAATCAAACCAAATACAAAAAATTACGTACAATCAATAAAATAATGTTATGATAATGAGTAGGTATTAGAATACCCAACTTTATTTCATAATGAGACACCTCAACTGAAAGTTATCAGTTAATTGTATTGGTTGTAAGGATCAAAAACTACTAATTATAATATTGATATGTGAATCAACTCATACCGAACATCAACAAAATACTCAAAGGGTGACATGTTTATTATTATTATTATTATTATTATTATTATTATTATTATTATTATTATTATTATTATTATTATTATTAAGGATGAATTTCACTTTTAAAATTTAATATGCATTTTGAATTTATTAAGTACGAATTATATATTACAGTGTAAAAAATAAGAATAACACAATCAAAAGATATTTTAAATAGATTTGTTGATGATTATAAAGACATAAGTATATCCTCTGAATGATATAAAAAAATGACATTTTATTTATTAATCCAAGAATGTCAAATGCAATAGGTGAACAACCCTATAGTTAGGATTCACAAATAAGCTTGAGAATGACCTTATTCAACCTGATTTGATTAGGCTTCGAATTGGGCTTGGGCTTTAATTGTTGAGCTTCGAGTTAGTCTCAAACTTGAGCTACCTGACTTAAAGCCCAATAATTAAAAAAAACAACATCGCTTTTCAAATTTAAAATAATAATAATCGCATCATCTAAGCCCGATCGCGCTAAGACGAGTGGAGTCTCTCAACCCCATCAGGCTTGGGGCCAGGCTAAAATTTTCAGATTAGACAACCCATTGCCATCCATATGGTAGATCTTCTTGGTAGTTTAAAATTGCACTTTGATCTTCTTCTTTTTTTCTCCTTTTTGTTGTTTTCTCTCTATTTTGTTGGTTTCTTTTATTTGACCTGTTTTCCACCAGTGTTTATCTCTAACGCAGTGTTTAGTTGCTGTCCCCATGGGTGGGGACAGATGACAGGGACACAAAAATTATGTGTCTCGACCTATTTACTTGCTGTCTCCACCCAATTTTGTCCCGACTCCAGAAACAGGGACAGTAATTTTTTGTGACTTTCATGACTGTGGTACAAAAATGCAGAGATGGAGACAGAACCAAAAGACATAGGTGAAATATCAAAAATGCCCTCCCTTCAAAACGTAAAACAAAACATAATTTAATTAAATATAATGTAATGTAATTAAATAATCATAATAATTTAATTAATTATATTATAATTAATTAATTAATTAATTACAATATTTTAATTAATGAATTAATTTATTTTAATTAATTATAATATATGGAATGAAGGATTTTTCAAATTTGAGATATAAAATTATCGTCCATGTAATAATAATTATCAACAAACACTTATTTTTTATTTATTACCTATTAATGTTTTCCTAAACTCTTCTACCAAACACCCTTTTACAGTATTTGTTTACATTGTGGATGTCAAGCGCTTGGACCGGGTGGTTCAAGGATTGGTTCTTTGGCTCGCCAAAGAAGAGAAAAAAGATAAAAACAAACACTGGAAGTGAGTTACGAAACAAATAACTGATCACTCCATTGGTGTTACTATGGCGAGTCTAAGGAAAGCACAGAGCTGGAGCCTCATCCTGAGACGCTTCCTGAACTCTGGGACTGGGAGCCCATCGGTCTTCTCTTACACAACCACACGGACACTTGAAACTTTGGCGTACGAGGAGGTGAGAGCTTCGCCGGACAAGCCCTTCACGAACACAGCCTTTATACTCCATGGGCTCTTGGGATCTGCCCGCAACTGGCGTTCTTTCTCTCGTAGTCTCGCGTCCACTCTCTCCTCCTCCGACCCTTCTTCAGGTAACCCCCAAATGTTCTGTCTTTTTGGTTTTTTTCATCTGGGAATTTGTTTTGAACAATGTTTTTGTGTGTTTGGTGATAGAATGGAGCATGGTTCTCGTGGATTTGAGGAACCATGGCAAGTCTGTAGAGATAGAGGGTTTACATTTTCCTCATAACATGTTCAACGCTGCTAAGGATTTGTCCAACTTGGTGACTGCTCACGGCTGGCCTTGGCCTGATGTTGTTATTGGTCATTCCATGGGTGGTAAGGTTGCTCTCCAATTCGCTCAGAGTTGTGCTTGCGGTGACTATGGACAATCTGTCGTTTTCCCCAAACAGGTGTGTCCTTTTTCCCTAGCTTTATGTGTTGGGTTTTGTGACTGTTATTAACAAGAACAAAATTGACATGAATGGGTTCCTTTGTGATTGCAAATTATCTAAGTTGTGATCGTTATGTCTTTAAGAATGAAAGAATTTGATGAGCTCGATTTTGTGTGCTAATAGCTGTTTTAGTTAGCTGTTAAATACGATGTAAATGAGATAGGAAGGATTTTTAGTTATGAGAGCTGTTTGAATATTAGGCGCCGAGTATTTTCTAGAGTTCCGATAAGAAAGATTTTCCTTTTCCCCGTGAACTTGGTTAAATATTAGGCTCTAAGTTTTATCTGAAGGTGGCATATGCATTTCTCCATCATATTATTCATATTTGCATTGGTTTGTGAAGGGTTTCCTTAGTCATGAGTTTTACAAGCTGCACTGACATAGCATCACCCTTTTTCTTGATCCATTTTTAGAAGAACTTCTAGAAGTTCCTTTGAGTATCAAAATTTTTGTTCCACTTCTGTACAGATTCCATCTTATCAGTGCACAAGGTCTTGTTCTCTTTTTGTCTATGCTGTTCCAGTTTGCCAGGTGAAATGAAGTTAAAATTGCAAATATTTGGCATGATGAATCGTAAACCCATGTTCAGTTGCCAGGTGAAATGAAGTTAACATTGCAAATATTTGGCATAATGAATCATAAACCCATGTTCGGTGCAATGTATTTACTCAATGAGTTTCCTATCTACTGGTATCATTATGCAGGTTCCTCTTGCAAACAGTTGATTTCTGACCCCTCAGATATTGTTTCCTGGTGCAGAACAGCTGTGGGTGCTGGATTCTGTCCCTGGAGAAGTGAGTACTGAAAATAGTGATGGAGAAGTAGAAAAAGTTTTGAAGACCTTGCAAAGTCTACCATCAACAGTTCCATCACGAAGGTATAAGCAAATGAATGAACTTGTTTTCTGCAGTTTCTATTGGATCATGTTTTTGCTAACTTTATTGCTCTCATTTGAATTTTTTGTCTTCAGGTGGCTTGTGAACCACATGATTGAACTTGGTTTCTCAAAGTCATTGTCAGAATGGATTGGTAGCAACTTAAAGAAACATGAAGAACAAGAGACATGGGCGTTCAATCTTGATGGTGCCATCCAGATGTTCAATTCGTACAGGTGAATATCTGAATTCCAATTCATCTAGTTCAATGACCTCCCTTTCTGAAGAGAGATGAATAAAGATTATGATACAGTCCTTAGCCCGGTTCTTTTATAAAATTTTCAGGGAGACATCATACTGGTCGCTGCTTGAACACCCACCAAAAGGAATGGAAATAGGAATGGTGGTTGCAGAGAAAAGTGACCGTTGGAATGCAGGTATAATTCATCAACTTGAAAGGCTTGCTGGCCGAAGAGGGAATGGATCTGAGGGTGGTGAGGTGTCGCTTTATGTTCTTCCCAATTCAGGCCACTGGGTTCATGTAGATAACCCAAAGGGGCTGCTTGAGATTTTAGCCCCCAAGCTTTTTTCCCTTTCAACATGATTGCAGTTTGGTTTCTCTGGAATCAATAATTAGAAATTTTCTAATGTTATTCAGCGTTCTTTCATCAGGAATATCAGAACGTTAAATTCGTAAATCGGGCTTTGCTGTATACTTCATAAATACGTTTCTCAAACTATGGTGATTCCAACTTCAGGTGTCATTCCTTATTTCGTTCTGAAATCGTAATAGTTTTATGAACTCATTAATGAAACACGTAACATGAAAGAAAAGAGGAACAATTGCCAAATCATTGTGCTTGTGAATAAAGAGAAACCGTAGACATTATAAGAATAGCTCCGTGTACAAACAAAAACACATGTTGTTTTGCAGAAATACAAAAAGGGAAAAAGAAGCAGATATTCATGAAAACCCCAACAGGGAATACCATAACTTTCGAGGGTGAAAGTTTCGAAACCATCGATAAAGCAATCCAATTGCACGTTGTCTTTGGAAAGGCACTGTCCCGTTCTGTTTTCTATGTGAAAACCCCAACAGGGAAGGCCGTAACTTCGGAGGGTGAAAGCTTCGAAACCATCGATAATGCAATCCTATTGCACGTTGTCTTTGGAAAGGTACTGTTCCATTCTGTTTTAAAGGGACTGTATTTCTCTTTTAATGCCGAAAAATGCAATGGAGCATTCTTCAACTTTTCAGCTGATTTTCTTGGGTTTTATATATTGCATGTTATTGTAGCTTTTTTCGTGGGCATTCGCATAACAATAGTGTGTACTGGAATTGGTATCAAGGATCCTGTTGTAGAGGGAAGTTTTTATTTTTGACATGAAAATATGATAACTGAATATAGACTCTGAAGTAGGTATTTTTATTATGAATGTGTGGGGTGTAACTCTCTGATTATACTGCGCATTTCCAGTAAGAGACTTGAGTTCCTTGAGCAGTTGGTACGATTCCAACGTTATCAATAGCTTGATCTGCATTATCAAAATACAGTTCAGCATTATCCGCATTCTGCATTACTCAAATATTACTGAAAAAGATTTTCAACTCTATCCCTTACCTTCTAATTTATAGGAACTTATCCTAAGAATAAGATATTGTCCTCTATATACTACTTTTTAGAGATATAGTTATGTTTGTTATCAAATAATAGTCAGGGACAGCTTTTACAAATACCATAGGAATTGTATAGGGTAGACACACATTTGAAATAACAAATTGAAATTCTAGTTGGATATTGGTCCTCTCGAATAGACGATTGTAGCTATTAAATATTTCCATTTTCTTTACTCTATTTCATATTCTATTCCCTGGTTTTTATTCTGCATCTATCAATTTGGTGTTAGAACCATTCAATCTATAACCATTTCTACATGTTCTTCCACCCCCAACAAAATTCACAAAACAACACCCCATGACCTCCATCACCAAATTGCTCCGACCACCTTCCCATTTCACGAAGCGCAACCCCATGACCCCATCACCAGATGTTGACCTTATAGCAATACAACTCACTTCCATTGCATCACTACTTGAAGCTATGGATGCATTAGTAATAAAGGTGGTGGCACTGAAGGCCAATGCCAGTAGTGTTTTGATAGGTGTAAATTATAGTATGTTTTTTAACTGTTAGAGTGTACTTTTAGTATTTTCTTAGACAATAACTACGTGTTTAAGACTTAGATTTATGTTCTCGTTAGTGTTTTTGTGTATTTTGTTTGATTAATTGTTGTTTAAGGCAAGAGTTTGACCTTAATTATATATATTCAAGGATTGTGTGATTTGTTTGGTGATGAGTGGAGATACAAAAAAGTGAAGAAAAGATGAAAAAAAGGCTAGAGAAATAAGTTTGGTACAATCATGCTTGGGAACAAGGAAGCAGCACATTGGAGGTCTCCGACAAGATCGTGCAAGCCATGCACGATCATGCAAGGTGTTTTCGTTTTAAGGCTATTTTTGGAAGATATACACATGGAAAAACCCTTGACAAAACCCTTAAAGACTCAACAATATATATATATATAGAAGAGAAAAACATCACTTAATGGCTACAAAGACATAATCAAAGAAGATCAAAAGAGAGGAATTCTTAAGAACAAGGTTGTAGATTTTCAAGCTCAAGGCAAAGAAGAGAAGACTTCCAGATTTAATACTCAACTTTTTTTTCTTGTTGTTGTTAGATGTTAATGATGGTTGAACTTGGATATCTAGTTACATATATGGATTGCTAAAAATTTTTCAGGAATTACTCTTAAATTATTTGTTGAACTTTAGATTCTTGATTTAATAAATATGCTTTTGATGTTTATTGTTTTATATTCAATTTGAATCGAGAGGTTGGATTAAATCATTTGTGTTATGTTGCACAATTTTAATTATTTATTAGTTATCCATAAGATTGCTACATATTTAGAAAAAAATTTAATTGATTGAGAGATCACAATTCAATTTCTATCTATTTAAATTGAGATTATTTGATTAGATCTTAAGAGAGGATAATCATAACTATAGAATATCTAGGATTAAATATGATTAAATCAAGAAGGTAAAGTGAAAACAAAAAAGGATAAAAGTAATTTTTAATTTTCATCATTAATTAATCAATCAAGATTACTGTTGCTTAGGGGGTGTTTGGTTCCATTTTTTACTTTAGTTTTTCGTTGTGGTTTTTGAAAAAAATAAAACATTCTCGTAAAAACTTGTTTGGTTAAGAATATTTTCATTTTTTGTTGTTAAAAATAAAAAAGGTAATGAATTTTTGGAAACATAAAAAAGACGTTTAAATATATTTTGAAAACAGGTTTTTATATTTTACGGAAACAGTTTTCTTGCGTCGACTCTACGTCTAGTTTTCTTGCGTCGACTCTACGTCTTCAACCTCTTCTGTCGGCATCTACCCTTTTTTGGTTTTTCTACCGGTTGTGATTTCCGCGTCTTCTGTCCTCTATTGCTGCATTTTCTGCCATCTGTGATATCTAAGTTTATTTTCTATCTACTTATGTCTGTGTTGTAACTTGCTATTACTTACGTTGAATCATAAACAAGTCATCGCCTTCTCTTCTTCAAATCACGCACGAAATCACTCTTATCCTAACTCTCTTCTCTTCCTTGCTTCTGTTGCTACTATTCTCTTCACTGTAGCTGATGTGACGAATTAATATATTTGCCCAAGCTACTGTTCACTCTTCTCATCTCTTAGTTCTACCGCAACTTCTCATCTCTCCACTGTACCTAATGTGACGAATTAATATATTTAGCCAAGCTAGTGTTCACTCTTCTCATCTCTTCTCTTTGGTTCGCCAGAGCTTATCATCTTCTCTTCTCACGCTTTATTTTTGTCAACAAGAATTTTTAGTATTTTTAATTCACATTTGTTGATCCCATGTTGTTACAGAGAATTTCCTTCAGCATTTGTGAATTCAGATAGTCATTAGTGGCAATTTATCTTCCATTAAGACAAGACTTTTATAAAAATTAACATAAGACATCTTCTGGGTTTTTAAGTTTGCTTGCTATTAGGTACGTAACCATGCGGAGTGATTATATTATTTTTAATTGAAATGATACTATTATTATGTTTTCAAGAATTATAATATAATAGACATATTTCAACCAAACAAGTTTTTGTTTTCAATTTTTATATTACAAATCTCAACCAAACAGGTTTTCGTTTTTTTAAGGAAAAAACATAAACAAAAAATAGAAAACAGAAACCAAAAACAACAACAAAAAACATAAGTAAAACCAAACGACCCCCTAGTTATTAATTCTTTGTTTTTAGTTTAATTCTTAATTATTCATCTTATCGTTTACCTTAAACAAAGTTTACAAGAATTAATGAATGATTATTACAATCCTTGTGGGACAATATCCTTTATACTATAAATCATGATCAGTATACTTATAGTTAAGAAAGTTTTTCAATTAAAACTTCATCAATTTTGTGACGCTGTTGTCGGGGAATTGTTATAGTTACCTTACTTTTAAGGATTTTAACACTTTTCTTATGTGATTTCAGGTGTATGAACACAAAAGCAAGAAGGAGTTCAAGCAAAGTAAAGGATATGTAAGCTTCTGAAATTAACAAGCAAGAGAGAGAGATTCGAAAAGCATTTCTCCAAGAAGCAGTAGAAAGAACAATAGCGGAGGAACAGAAGCAAGGAGAAAAGCAAAGAACTCTTATGGACTTCATGGGTCAGGGTTCAGTGTAAATTAACAAGGAATAAAGAAACTTCAGTGCAGACTAACACATTTGAAACCAAACCAACACTGTTGAATATACTGCAAACCAACATCTAGTTTTATGCACTGGCCAATGAAGATCTTAATACTTATTTGGCCAACTTCTTGGAGATATGTGAAACTTTCCGATATAATAAATTGACAGAAGATGCAACCAAAAATGAGGCTCTTTCTTTTTACACTTAAAAATCGAGCTAAGGCATGGTTAAACTCTTTTAACCTTGAAAATGTCACAACATGAAAGTAGTTGATGCAAGCCTTTTTGGCTAAATACTTCCCCTTAACCATGACCACAAAGCTCATAAAGGAAATCATAAATTTCCAGCAAAGCAAAGAGAAATCATTATATGAAGCATGAGAGTGATTCAAAGAGTTACAAAAGAGCTATCCACATCATAACTTGCCAAAAGTTCCTTCTATAAACATTTTACAATTGAGTGAATCAACTAATGCGAGGCATAATAGATGTAGTAGTTGGTGACTCTTTAATGAGAAAAATGGTTGAAGCAACACATGATTTGTTAAACAAGATGGCAAAAAATGGTTTCCTATAGACATAAAAAAGAAGTAAATAGCAATCAACCTTTAGAGATCAAAAGGGAGTGTTTGTTATGGATTTAGTGAGCGTTACGAGTTGAAGTAGCAAACTTAGCCAAATAATTAAACAGCCTGAAAGTCACTTCTTCCAGCCCACTGAATGCAATTTAGCGTAGATGCAAATTATATGGACAAGAAATTCATGTCTCAGCTGATTGCTTCCTTGTGAAAAACAACATAGAATAGCTCAACTTTATGGAAGCATGATATGTTTAGGGAGGTAACAACCTATATTCTAATACTTACAATCTTGGGTGGAATCTTGGGTGAAAAAATCACTTCAAATTTTCTTAGTCTAACAATGCAGGAAACCTAATGAGAGCTCAAGGTCCACTAGAATTTCAACAAGATATGCTCGATTCTTTGGAATCAAAGATGGATAAGTTAATGGATGTTTTGAATTTTAAATTTGTGAGCCAAGATGAGAACCAAAAGAGGATGGAAGTTAAATTCGACCAAATTGTGAAGAATCATACTTCTTCCATCCATAATTTGGAGTTTCAAGTAGGACAATTAGTTAATGCATTATTTAAATGAAGTGTAGGGAGCTTCCTAAGTAACACAGAGTTTAATCCAAGGGAGCAATTGAAGGCCATCAGACTTATAAGTGAAAGTGCGTTAGAAGAATCCCACAAAGTAGAAGACCAAGAGAAAAAGGACAAGAAAGAAAAGAAGAAAGAGGAAACTCCTTATGTTCCTACCCCCTCCATATGCACCAAAGATTCCATTTCTTCAAAGACTATAGAAGAATCAAATGGATATGCAATTTACAAAGTTCATAGAGAAGTAAAGAAGTTCTAACTTAACTTGTCCTTTGTGAAAGTTTTGGAGAGCATAACAAAGTATGTGAAGTTTCTCAAAGGCATCTTATCAAACAAGCAAACTTAGGAGGAGAATCAATCATTCTCTTTGATTGAAAGTTATAGCTCTATAATTACCAATCATATGCTTTCAAAATTGAAGAAATCAAGGAATTTCACCATAGCTAGTGTTGTTAGTAATTTAGGATTCTCTAAAATTTTATGAGAATTAGGTGCAAGTATTAATTTTATGCCTTCGCAATTTTCAGGAAATTAGGACTAAGAGATGTGAAGCTAACATTCATGGTTATTTAATTGGCGGATCGATATATAAAAAAACCAATTGGCATAGTGAAAGATGTGCTAGTAAAAATGGACAAGTTTATTATTATTTTAGATTTTGTGGTGCTACGACTTTGAAGAAGATAGAACTTGTGCATTAATTTTTAATAGACTGTTTATGAATACAGGAAAAGATTTGGTGGATATTTATAAAGGGAAACTCATTCTTTGGATATTTAATATGAATAAAGTATTGAATAATCCAAAGAAAAGTAGCTCTTGCATGAAGGTAGATATAGTGGATGAGTGCATAAAAAAGCAAAAGAAGAGCTATAAGGAACTGAGTGTTGTGGAAGTAAAAAATAAAGGAGAACTAAGAAAGGAGGAGTTAGGTAATCCATTGAAGGTGGAGAAGTTAGTGAAAACGGAAGCACTCATAATACACTCCATTGAGAAACAACCCTTTTTAGAGTTAAAAATTGATGCAGAATAAGAAAAGAGATTGTTGGAGATAATTGGAAACCGAACGAGAGTCATAGGATGGAAAATTTTGGACATAAGAAGCATAAGTCCTAATGTGATGATGTATAAGACCTTAACATCCAAAATAGGAGTTGATTAAAATAATTGCACTAAAATGGTTGAGCTAGTGACCTTAAAATTACCTGTTGTGCTTTAGTTAGATTTTCATAATTTTGTATTTGATAGTACATTGTTATTTTTATGTTTTATGTTTATTTTGTAGTGAGTTGAGTGATGGATGTCTATAATTTAAAGTATATCAAATGGTTAGGAAAAAATATTCAAGAGTTTGCTTGATAACAAGGTTACATGATCACGTAATTTCAGAGGAGCAACCCATTGGCACGATTGTGCACAGTTTGTTCCCAACCTCTGACATGATTGTGTAACCCTCATGACTATGTCAAAGGGGTTGAATGATTATGCATATCAATTTTTTATTCCTCTATTGTAAAACCCAAGCCTATTTAAAGTACTTTCCTTTTTCCTCCTTACATCTTTTTATCTTTAAATTAGCAACCGCTTTCTCTCTTCTTCTTTTTTTTTTTCTTAAATTTCACTCACTTGTCACAAAGATTTCACATTTTTGTTTTACTTTTCTTCCATTAAAACATTCCATAAATTCAAATCTAGTGTTTCTTAACTAGAAATCATCCTTTTAGTGGGAATTTGCAAAAACTTTTTTCCCTTTCTCTCTCCTATGTTTTTTGGTATTGTTGTTCTTTTTTTGTAGGTTTTTCACCAAAATGGCATCAAAAGTTAAACAACTTACCCACAAGTATGAACCAAAAGGGAAAAGAAGGTATCCAGAAGTGCTTCACAAAATTTGGCAGCTGATTCTAACGCTCCTTTCCTAATCTTCTCTTAAGACGAAGATGAGAGGTTCTGTAAACTTTATTCTAAAAATATTACTAAACCTAAATATTTGGTTTTTCCATTTTGAAAGATTAGAATTTGAAATAAAAATTTGTTAAAATTCATTGGGATAAATTCATTAATTGATTATATTGTTTTTGAAGAATTAACCACTGAGTTGTGCACTATATTGAGGTATGAGCCAAACAAATTAGATAATTTTTTGTTTAGATTAAAAGGATAACCGTGTAATATGGACTAATTTATTCTAGAAGAAATATTTAGTTTTCCGAAATAATTTTTTTTAAAAAGCATAATGATTTTCATGTCACTATGTATTGGACTAAATTTACTTATCGAATGTGTTTAAACCATATAATGCATCAAATAATGTTATACGGAGTTCGAAACATTTGTTACTCCATAAATTTATGTGTTGTACTGTATTTGCAAAAGGCCAAAGTAACAAATGTTTCACAAAGGATTTAATTTTACTTTGGTGCATGGATCATAAAATCAATGTTTGCACAAATACTTATATTTTTCATACAATATTTACTTCACTTACAAAGAAAAATAGATATTTAGGCATAGGTTATTTACTTACTACTTTAGCTCGATTCCATATTGTTGATTTGGATGGACTAACTCCCTTTTTTTCTTGAAAGATTAAATTGTACTCTCTTGAGGAGGGATGAGATCTTAGAGTCTCATGGTATATAACTCTGTGATACTAGCTCCAAATCAAAAAAAAAGCACAGGACAAGATAGGCGAGCTCTAGTTCCACACCACCATAACAACACTAACCAGAATCCTCTAGTGAAGGTTTGAAAGAAGAAGAAGTTTGGGAGATGGTACTTGGAAAACTTAAAAAGAACAAAAAAACGCCTTGAAGGTCAATGGATGCTATAGAGAAACAATCAAAGAAGGTAATGTGAAATCACAGTTACCAAACCAAGAAGTTATTGAAGTTATTTTCAGTATGAGGCATTTATGTGCCATCTCCAACTCTATCACCTACACATTCTCCATGAGTGCTCTTGCCTTTCCTTTCTATTTATGTTAATTTTCATTATTTTATTAGTTAGTATTTTCTCATGTTTGTGTCTTGTTTTCCACATTAAGTCTAATGCATTATTTAAGTGTGGGGATATATATACACTTGCATATCATTTGTGTAACATCCCATTACTTATGTTGAGGCTAGAATAGTAAATATGAGATATTATTAAGAAATTAGAAAGTGCATTTCATAATCATGCATAATATGATATGCACCTACATATGAATATTGAATTTTTTCACATGAAAATAATTGTACATGCATTCATTGACAATTTCTGGGTATAATTGATTTATATATGTGAAAGGTGATTTTT
>JAOQMS010000004.1:30512121-30538912 GCA_027563885.1 Erythroxylum longipes
AAGGCACTTGGTCACAACAAAGTAACAAATGAAACTGAATCATGTGCATTGCATTTACAATTGATGTGTATACTTTTCTATGAATGAAATGTTCGGTATAATTTTCCCGAAAGTGATATGTGATGCTTTATGCAAAAATGGATATAAGCTAGTAAAAAGGCACTTGGTCACAACAAAGTAACAAATGAAACTGAATCATGTGCATTGCATTTACAATTGATGTGTATACTTTTGTATGAATGAAATGTTCGGTATAACTTTCCCGAAAGTGATATGTGATGCTTTATGCAAAAATGCAAAGATGTGAATTATATGTCTACATGTTTAATTTGTTTCATGAATTGAGTGAACCATTGATAATGGTTACCTCATTTGAGTTCGCAAAACTCACCCAAAATTGCACATTGACATTTCAAGACCGAGGGAGGACTTTTGCTACTGAGAGAACGTACAAGAAGCGTAATTCTTGTACTTTTGTGAAGAAAATGGCTCACAGGTCAGTCAGCTGAGATTGGAAGATTAGATAGATCTTTTGTGTATTTCCTCTTTCATGTAGCTTATTTTGTAATAGGTTATGATGATGTACATGTACGGTTATTCGAAAGCTACAATGTATTACATTCGGATTTATGAAATGAAAAGGGGAAAGTTTTGGTTTTAAATATTGTGACTTTCTTGATGATGCCTTATAAAGAGAAAAAATGATGATGCCATGTTAAGTGAATGTTGTTATTGAACGTAGCGCACCATTATCATAAGTTATGTATTGGAATGTCCTCAGGATGTTCCGGTATGTACCCCATGGTAATGGGGTGTTACAATTTGTGTGTGAAATTGCATTTGCAAGTGTTAGTTTTTAATTATGTTAGCATTATGTAAACATTTTGTTGCATGATGTGTGTCTTGTGTCAATGTGTCAATGGCATAAAATTGAAAGGAATTAGCTTATCTATGAACATGATCATTTGAATTATGAAGAAACATTAGCCTGAGAAGTTTGTGTTTTAAGTGATTTTGAGATGAATATGCATGTTGATTAGAATATTATACTTATTATATCAATTTATGACACCTATTTGGATAAACTTATAATTAAATTGATTTAAATTGGTAGATAATATTAGTAGCCTTTCATAGGAGTGAATGAATAGGAAGAAGCAATGTAGGTAACATGTGAAAAAAAACACCAAAAATAGCGAAGTGTGTTGAATAAATATGGTAAATATATTTCCTATTCCGCTAACCCGTTAGAAAAATGGGTTAAGAATAAAGCTAGTAGCTAGTTATGAGTTGTAATATAGCTGAGTAATTGAGGGCATTCATAACAAAATATTTGTCTTCACGTTAAAAGGCTAGAATGATACTCCAACCAAGCTTGATAATACGGTGTTAACAATAAAATTGAACCTATGAATTTTCTTGATTAATCTTAAAATAAGTTTCATGAATGGGTATTTAGTGATGGCCTTTAATTGGTATATAAGAATGAGTGCATGCTTACAAGTTTTATAGATGTATGAATAGGTGTAGATGTTTTAGTTGATATATGTATTTAAATCAAAGCACTTAAACATGAATGAAATAAGTTAGTATATTGGAACTTTTTAATTGATTGATGTTTATGGCTAAGTTAATTTTATAAGATTTGATGTCATTATACTGTTATTGTATTGTTGCATGATTTTATGTTTTGTGTATTGTTTGTTTTATGGTTTTACCTATGATTAGGGACAAGCAAATATTTAAATGTGAAGATGTTGATTGGTGTAAATTATAATGTGTTTTCTAGGTATTAAAGTGTGTTTATAGTATTTTCTTAGATGATAATCATATGTTTAGGACTTAAATTTATGTTCTTCTTAGTGTTTTGTGTATTTTGTTTGATTATTTGTTGTTTAAGGCAAGAGTTTGATCTTAATTATATAGTTCAAGGATTGTTTGATTTGTATGGTGATGAGTAGAAATAGGAAAAAGTGACGAAAATGCTAGAGAAATATGCACAATCATGCAGCAAGGAAACAACAAGTTGGAAGTCTCTAACATGATCGTGCAACCCATACACGATCGTGCCAAAGGGTTGGAGCAGTCTTATACACGACCGTGTAAGGTGTTTTTTAATATGCGAGTTTTTTCATTTTTTTTAATGTTTCAAGGCTACTTTTTGAAGATATACAGATGAAAAAAAACCAAGACAAAACCCTAAAAGAATCGAGTGTATATATAGAAGAGGAAAGTATCACTTAACGGTTACATAAACATAATTAAAGAAGATCACAACAAAGGAATTCTCAAGAACAAGGCTATAGATTTTCCAGCTCAAAGAAAAGAAAAGAAGACTTCCATATTCAATTCTCTACTCTTTTCTTATTTTCTTATTCTTGTAAGATGTAATGATTATTAAACTTAGGTATTTAGTTACATCTATGGATTGCTAAATTCTCTTTTAGGAATTAAACTTGAATTATTTATTGAACTTTACATTCTTAATTTAATGAATATGCTTGTAATGTTTATTATTTTATGTTCAATTTGAATTGAGAAATTGGATTGGATCATCTGTGTTTTGTTGCACAGTGAGAGATGGTACCTTAATAAACCTATAAAAATCAAATTAACAAGCAATAGAAAAGAGATCTGAGTTGTTTGTTAATTATCCATAGGATTGCTTCAAATCTAGTTACATAGTTGAAAGAGTTTTGATATATTCAGAGATTTCAATTCTATTTCTAACTATTTTAATTAAATATTATTTGATTAGATCTCGAGAGAGGGTAATCATAACTATAGGATATCTAAGATCAAGTATGATTAAATCAATAAGGTAAAATAAAAACAAATAAGCTTTCATCATTAACCAATAAATCAACTTTACTGCTTCTTAGTTTATTTCTTAGTTCTTAATTCTTTGTTTTTAGTTTAATTCTTAATTATTCATCTTATCGTTTATCTTAAACAAAGTCTATAAGAATTATTGGGTAACTATTACAATCTTCGTAGGACGAATTCTTTTATACTATAAGTTATGATTTGTATACTTGCAATTAAGAAAGTTTTCAATTAAAACTTCAATATGTTTCACCAACCAAAACCATTCTTGCAACACCCAATAAAGGCAAGGGAAAGGTGTTACCCTCAAGCTCGTATGATGTCGATGATCTATTTGGTCAAAAGTCAAAGAAGAAGAGACTGATAGTCCATAATGGTAACAGAGTTTGGCTTTGTGCCCTCATACAAAGATAGAATTCCTGAAATTTGAAGGTGGCAACCCTCATGATTGGATCTTTAAAGCGAGCAATTTTTTTTTGCTACTATTAAACTCCAAAAGAACTTAAGATTGATATTGTCCCTATATACCTTGAAGGAGATGCTTTAAATTTATATTCATGGCTTAAAAATGAACAATCTCTTGTTTATTGCATTGAACATATTAAGGTGCACAGGAAAATTATGGTTTAGCCAAGTTTTAGAATCCAGACGGATGCTTAAACAATGTCTACTAAGATAGGACAGTTTAGGAATATTGTTAAGAGTTCGCAATGCGATTGGCAAAAGTAACAAACTGGCTATATTGGTCTTAGAATTTTAGCACAAGCTCGACTTGAAGTCAATGGAACAGGCCCAGGTTCATCGAGCCTTAAACTTTTTTATAAAAAAAATCAGGCTTTAGGTTGAGTTCTGGCTCGAGTTGTATATGCCTGAGTTGGCCTGAAGCTCCAAATGTATCGACAAAATGACGTTGTATCTTTAAAAAATTAAAAAAAATTTAGGTCGAGCTAAGTCGAGCCTTACCAAAATTATCAAGCCCAACCAAGCTTGGCCCATTTCCATCCCTAGGCCAAATCACTACTTGTTGGGCATTTTTCTCCATGGCTTACGTAAGGATCTCAAAACAGATGTATGAATTCACAATCCATGCACAATGTACAAAGCCATGAGTTTGTCCATGGAATTTAAGTCTAAATTAGAGGAAGATGGTAGCTTAGCCCTAGTTTGGCCTTATTTAATCGAGCTTCAGGCTGAGTTGAAGCTTTTTTATTTAAATTTTTAGGCTTTGGGTCAAGTTTGAGCATGGGTAGGCCTGACCCAGTCTAGTCTGTTGCTAAGTTAAAATTAGGCCCTAACCATATGAACAAGAGACTTAATTGATCTAGTTCTTCACAGGCCAATACTTCCACTTACCTCCCAATCTCTTTTTCCACGTGATGATCAATTTGCAAGAAACTTTTCCTTAATAATCACGACTACCTTTCCATCAACTACCTTACAAATGATCATTCAAATCTAAGTCACTCATGTGATGTTGAAAGTGAATAAAATTGCAAAAAAAAATTCCTTTCATTATAGTGAGAAATTTGCTCCTAATCACAAATGCAAACACATTTGTTTTTTCTCTCTTGGAACTCACAGGTGATGATAACAAAGTATGCAAAGAAGACAGCACTAGCCATGAAGATAATGTCAGATGGCGGTGCATAAGCTGACCTTGTTGAAATTCGTGTCCATGCAATTTTGGGAAAGTTGACAGGTACTTCCATGAAGCTCCAAAGAATTCTCGACAATAGGGAGGTCCTTATACTTATAGACAATAGCTGCACTAACAATTTTATGGATGAGACTATCGTTAAAAATCTTAAACTACCAGTGTAATTAATTCCTTTCAGGTCCAAATAGGCAATAGGGATGTGATTCATTATGACTAAATTTAACGAAACATTGAAGTACAACTTCTAGGTTTGGAACCAACACAAAATTATTTTCCATTCTCAACCGGAGGAGCTGATCTTGTGCTAGGTATTCAATGGCTCGCATTGCTAAATATAGTTTAAGCTAACTAAAATTAGATGTTTTTCATTTTCAATATGAATGGACAAAGTATAAACTGCAGGGGGTCACTCACAAAATCGAAATCAACATCGCAGTCCAATATTTGGCAAAAGAGAATTATAGTTCAGGTATTCCTCATGTTCAGAATTCCAAAATTCAATCTTGACTTCATGAATTTAAATCTATTTTTCACGAACTTCATTCTATTCCACCCTTTCAATCATATAATCATTTTATACCTTTTTAAAAGTCTGAAATTAAAAACTAAGTATCAAATTTGCTTCACTCAGATTTTATATGCCCTAAATCTAGCCTTTTTTCTAGTCATGTTCTTTAAGTCAAGAAAAAAGATAATACTTGGCATTGTGTATTAATTACCAATCACTAAAATAGATTATTATATCTAATAAATACCAATACAAATGAGCTTATCGTTGAGGTACATGATGCTTCCATTTTCTCCAAGATTAACCTACGATTGAAATATCATCAAATGTGTGTCAATTCAATTAATACTACTAGAATAGCCTTTTGCACTCACTCTAGCCATTATAAGTTCATAATAATGTCATTTGGTCTTACCAAAGCACCATCAACTTTCCAAGCTGCGATGTATGACCTTTTTAAGCCACATAGAAATTTTATTTTGGTATTCTTCGACCAAATCCTGGTTTATTGTCTACTTGTTGAGTAACACTTAAAAAACCTATAGATTTCCCTCAAGGTTCTTCGTGACAATCAATTTTTTCTAAAACTTCCAAGTGCTTATTCATCTAGAGCCAAATATCCTTTTTGGGTCATGTGGTATCCGTCAAGGTGTTTAAATAGATAAAGACAAAATTCAAGTTTTCCAAGATCGCATGTGCTTACTAATGTGAAGGAGTTACAAGAATTTATTTGGTAATAGATTTGTGCAAAATTATGGAATTATTGCTCGACTATTAACTAATCTTATAAAGAAAAATGCATTTTTGTGGTCACCAATAGCCGACAAGGCTTTCCAACAACTTAAAAGTGCTCTGACTTTGGTTCTTGTTTTGTGTCTCCCAAATTTCAATAAACAATTTACAGTAGAATTTGATGCCAAAAATTAAGGAATTAGAGCCATATTTCTTTAGAATAATCATCCAGTGGCTTATTTAGTAAGGAATTTTCTTACTATAACTGTTTAAAATCCACATATGATAGAGAATTACTCGCTCTTGTTCTAGCTTTACATAAATGGAGGCATTACCTCTTGGGTCGACATATCTTTGTCAAGACCAAACATTTTAGCCTTAAATTCTTATTGAAGCATTGTATTACTACCTAAACAACAAAGGCCCCTTATAAAGCTATTATTGATTTTTCCATCATTTATAAGGCTAGAAAAGAAAACTAAGGAGCTGAGACAATTTCTTGACGTCCACAACATGTTGATTTTCTAGCTTTGGTTCTTCCTATCTCGTTGGAGTTTATGGATTTGCAGGAAGCTCTGTAATTGGATACTTACACTAGAGAAATTATAAAGGGACTCTCCAATGACTCCACTTCTTATTCGAACTTTCAAGTAGTTGACCAGAATTATATTACAAGAATCATTTGGTAATTTTAAGCAATACATCTTTGAAGTAGAAACTTATATCTAAATATCACGGCTCTTTATCTGTGGGCCATTGTGGATATTCGAAGAATTTTAACAAGTTATCTTTCAACTTTTTTTTGTTAGAATTGAAGTAAGATGTCAATCATTATGTTCAAAATTGTTTAACATGTTAACAGGACAAGTACCAAGGTTTGGTTCCAACTGGTCTCTTATAACCCTACTTATACCAAAGAGAGTATGGGAAGATATCTCTCTCTAGACTTACATCGCTAGCCTACTTAAATATAAAAACTTTGATACTATGATGGTGGTAGTTGATCGATTTAGTAAATATACCTATTTTATTCCTACAAAAGTTGCTGAAAATTTTTGCAAGGAGATTGTTTTCCTCTATGGAATCCCAAGGTCTATCCTCTCCGTAGTAATTTTTTGCAGGAAATTTTCAAATTGAGTAAAAATCGCTTGAAAATGGGAACTTCTTATCACGTTCAATCCGATGGCCAAACTGAGGTGGTAAACTGGTGTTTTAAAACCTACTTATGTTGCTTTGCCTTCTTTAGGCTGAATACTCTTTCAATATTGACTTTCACACTTCCGCAGGAACTACACCTTTTAAGATTGTCTATGGGTAAGATCCTCCTCCACTCTATCCATTTGTCTTAGAAGAAACATACCTTTCTGAGCTAGAAGAACAACTTATTCTTGATGACATTTTCAAACTCGTAAGAGCAAATCTCTTGAAGGCTCAAACATGTTTAAAAGCACAAGTTAATTCCAAATGAAGAGAGATGAGTTTCAATATCAAAGGTTATTTTTTTAAGAATTCAACCTTATCGTCAACACTAACTTGTTTAATGATGGTATGAGAAACTTTCTCCTAGATTTGTTGGCCATTACAAAGTTACTTAACGTGTCAGATCATTTGCCTATGAATTGGATATTCCACCTTCTTCTAGAGTGCAACTCATCTTTTATGTGATACTACTACGCCCAGTTTTGGGACAAATACTAGCTTATCCACTTTCTTCTTTACCAATTACTTTTGATTGGGAGATTACTCTTTCTCCTGCTAAATATTGCCTCACAAATGGATTAAATAAGTAGTTCTTACTTTAAAGTTGTTAGTTCATTGCAAAAATCGACTTGAAGAGGCTGCTTAGGAGAATTATAAACTTTTTTGTTTAAAATTTTCCATCTTTTTGCCTTGAGAACAAATTGCAATTATAATAAGGAAGTAATGATAGATTCCAACTCCCTTGCCAACTTATCTAAGGAAAAAATGAAAAGCAAGTGATTAACTTTATCAATTCTAGTCTTATCAATTGCTTGCTCTGCATTATCCAAATACAGATCAACATTATCTACATTATTTAAATACTGCCAGAAAAAATTTTCAACTCCATCCCTTATCTCCTAATCTATAGGAACTTATTTGGGAATAAGAACTTATCCTTTATCTACTACCTTTCATAGATATAGTTAGATTTGTTATCAAATTATAGTTAGGGATAGCTTCCATAAATATCAAAGGAAGCAAAGACACATACGAAATAACAATATGAAATTCTAGTTGAAGATTGGTCTTCTCAAATAAACTATTGCAGCTATTAAATATTTCCATTTTCTTTTTTTATTTCATATTCAATTCCCCAGCCTCATTCTGCATTTATCACCAGTCCTTTCCTTTCAGTTCATAAAATGGTAAAAAATTTATGCTCGTGTTATTTGGCCACCTTTTCACACCATGATATGAACTCAAAATAGCAATTATTGTAGCTTTTGAATAATAAGGATGGAAAAAGGACTCAGGCTTGGCCCAACCAAACTCGGCCTAATCGGATCTAGGCAGCTCGAGCATAACACTCCAAAGCAAAACGACATCATTTTGCTGAAAATGATATCGTTTTGATTTTAAAAAAATGGTTGGGCTAAGCTCAGACTTATGCTTGATCGGGTCTCAAGCTGAGCCTGAGCCTATCCGTGCAAGGTTGGGTCGGACCGAGCCTAGGCTTGACCCAGCCCATTGCTATCTCTATTGAATAATAGAAAACTCGTTCAAGATTATTAAATGTGCAAGACTGACCAGGCCCATTTCTATCTTTATTGAATAACAAAAAATTTACCTAACCTGACCCATTGCTATCTCTATTGAATAACAGAAAACTCGTTCAAAATTATTAGATGTGTAAGACCGACCAGGCCCATTGCTACCTTTATTGAATAATAGAAAAATTATTTAAGACTACTGGATGTGTAAGACTAGGATAAGTTGGGATACAATTTGGCCTTAGATTCTTATTTTGTACTTCTTCTAAATAGGTCCAATTAACTTAGTACAATCCTTCCTTTTTCACTATTTTAGTATTAATATATCTCTTTGCTCTCGCTTACTCCTTTAATAGTGTGTTCATCACTGGTCCCCTTATGTTCCAAGCATTCAAAATCTCCACAGTAATAGTCTCTGTCCCATTGTTGAACACGAACAAGTGAGCCTTATCAGACACTGCAATAGTTGGGTAAACTCTGGATGTCACTACTATTTTACCTCCAGCCCCAAAACTTTCCACTACTGAATGATCAATCTATAGTGAAAATGGAATATAATAAGGGTTAACATTATCAAAAAGACTGAACATAAGTGAAGCAGTCTCGTGGTGATAACAAAGACTGTAGTACTTACCAAACTCCTAAGAGAGCTTTTTGGTAGATAAATCAACGTCCGCAAACCCTGCGAAGGATGGTTTGTATAGTTTCTCTCCTAGAGATGAACTGTTTAAAGAAAAAAAACAACAAATGAAATAAAAACCAAGGTAAAAGTGATAAAGAAAGCTTGATTGATTACTTAATATGCAAGACAATCCAAAACAAACCTTCTTGCATCAGAAAATAAGAGGACCTTATACTCGTCTGTTTCCTTCAATATCCTAAAGAAGATGGGAGTGAATTCTTCAAGTTTTTCTGAAGCCAATGTCAGGAGTCCAAATGGCCCGATCCCTCCTTGATCTTGAGAACCCTTTCGAGCACAAACGTCAATACCAGGAAGCTTAGCCCAGTCAGGATCAAAAGGCTCAGCTTTGTCCAAGCTCGAGAATGAAAAGGTAACATCAACATCAACCTGTAAAAGCATTATTGTATATAATAATAACTTCTTTACTTAAAGATCAATGGGCTGAATTTAAGTTCAAGAGCAAACTTTTGAAGCAGTGATTCCTTTAACTTCAATGTGATCACCTCTGTTGAGCTTTTGATTGCTTAATTTCACGTTTTCACATCTTAGATTCTCTATCTCTTCAACAGGCCATTGAAGCAGTTGTTTTCCACTAGGGTCAAGCCATAACTTTCTTGGGAAGCTCTGAAACAATGATTAAAACAGAAATTCAATAGTAACAAACATTATTGATAGGCCTAAAGATGTCTTATACCTGAATTCCAGCCCATCCCTTATCGGTATCAGCTTGAGAGGTATCAGACTCATTAGCCCAACACCACAAAATCCTCCTATCTTTGCTGGGGTCATAGAATGTCTTTGAAGCATAAAAGTTTCCATAATCAAGTCTAAGCCCATCCCAGCCATCAGCTGAGGTATAATCAGGAATATATTTATCCTGCTTTGCATCGTAAGTACCAACCGTGTAATACTCGTATCTCGTGAGGTCTAAGCTAACCTTAAGTACATGTTTCACATTTTCACCGACAACTGAGGCATCCAATCCGTTTTGACCCGATAAGGAAACCGGGAAAAAATCTGGACACTCCCACATGCCTGTTTTAGGCTTGGAATGTAAAGGGTGCTTAGCCCTAACCCATTTCTTGAAATCCTTACTGCTGTATAAATATGTTATCCCTCTATGCTTCCTCTTGCTGCCTACCAATATTTTCCAATGTCCATCAACCCACCAAGCAGTGGTGGGGTCACGGAAAGCACTAGCATTCACACTTTTATCTGGGTCAATGATGGGATTGTCATCGGGCTTGACCCATTTCCTAATATATGGGTCGGACAAATCTTCTGGCACAGCTTAATTTTGGACCTGTCGATCTTCTGGTTCAATTCCAGTGTAGAGAATTACAGGCTTGTCGACAGGAAGGATGGTGGTTGAGCCTGACCAGCACCCTTTGATATCAAAAGGCTTTGATGGATAGATTGCATGCTCAAGTGATTCCCAGTTCATCAAATCTTTTGAAACAGAATGTGCCCAAACTATGTGGCCCCACACTGCGCCTTTGGGATTGTATTGGTAAAAAAGATGGTAGAGTCATTTGTAGTACATGGGCCCTGGTATTCATTGCGAGATTATACTTAGGTTAGACAGAATTCAATAAATTGAAACCATTCTAATTGCAGAGAAAATGAAAATGAAAATTTCAAGCTTACTATTGGGATCTGTTGAGCAATTTGTCAGTCCAAAGCATCCAAAGCACACGTTAAGATGTGGGAAATGGAATGAAAACTGTTAAGTGCTCCGCCCTCTTCCAACCATATTTTCAGACAAATATTTAATACACACAAAAAAACTACTACTTAAACTCCTTAACAGTTAGAGGACAAACTAGATTTAAACCACCGTTAAGTTGAGAAACGATTCCTTTGACGGATAGGAATAGTGGAGACCAGCAATTGATATAAAGATACAAGAAAACAGCTTTTAGGTTCGAGAGATCAAACGAATAAGGTAACCACTAACCAGTAACCAGAAAGCCTATACAGCAAAAGACAGATCTTTATGTATATACAGTACTAGAATCTCCTTCTCATACCACGTTGTTTGAAATGATAAGCCTGGACTAAAGAATTCTAAGGTATATCCATTCCAAAACTGCTTAGGCAGGAATAATGCTGTAACCCGTATCTCTCATGCCCTCCGGCCTTTCTCATTTTCATGCCTAATTTGCTTCTCTTCTTGCACTTGCGACTCTCTTTCTTCTTATTTTTTTGATACGGAAGATAAATTAGCTTCATTTTCCAGTCGCTTTGGATCACTGATGGGTTTAAAATGCAAACTTGTCCAAAACTCTACTGCCACATCAAATTACTCGAATAGAAAATATTAACCATCTAAATAACTTAATACCGTATATCTATGATAAGAGGCTAGGCATTGGCAATTGGCAAACGGCATATGTAAAGACAACGCAAAATTTTTCTCTACTTCAAATTTTCTTCTTAGCCAAACACTGTTCCATCTCAACCTGATACCCTATAGAGGCATGAGAATTGACACTTATGGTTGAAGAACCCTGAAAAAGGATAACAATTTGGCTGCCAACTAGACAAAGTTGTAGCGACCGTATATTACATCTCTCATGCACGTAGTGTCTTTCAAAAAGACATTAATAACCCCGACACAAGCAAAGGTTATTTTCGGGTCAGAATCAAAGAGAACTGTTCCCGCATCCAAATTGCAAAAAGGCAGAAAAACAGTGCCTTGCAACTCCTGAAAGGTCGTGGTTTAGATTAGTGCAAAAACGTCCTAATGGATTCACGGCGCTCATATTAATTTCTCTTTTCGATGAATCCTAAGACGATAACTAAGAAAGATAAAAACAGGTTAGAAATTTGCCGATGCATCACAACATGCAAGTAAGATAAAACAAAGACAGAAGTAAAGACAAGCAAATCAATCGTTTCGAGAAAGAGCAAGCAGAGAATTTCGAATGGCAGAACATATATGTACACAAACCGTAGACAACAGAAATATTTATGTATATAGTCTATGCAATGCATGAAGATAAGAAAGAGAGTAACGTACCGTTGATCCAGTGCATAGGAGGCTGAAAGTGATAACCAGTTCTATGGACTTCCTGCACTTTAACTGCGCGCATATTTTGCAACTCCGGATAAATTTGATGACATCCCTCCACCGCGCCATTGTCCAGAAATATCAAAACTGAAGCAACAAAAGATAGAAACTTTGGAGCAGCCATGAAGAAAGGCAATGGAAAAACCAAAAAGAAGGAAAATTTAAAGGGAAGACAGTTTTTCTCAAGCATCTTCTTGATGCAAAGTAACCAATAGGAGGAGATTCTGAAAATGGAGTGGGGATGTGGTTTTAGGGGCTGTGTGTGTTTATAAAGATGTTTTGGGACTTTGGTGGATATTTTCAGACTGGAGAAGAGAGTGAAAAAGAAATGGTGGCCTTGGGGGTGGGGTGAGCGGTGGAAGTTAAAAGAAAGTTCAGTTCCATTCAAGACAAAAATTGTGAATTATTAAGAATAAGCACCAAAAAATTAGCGGCTTGTTTTGGAAAGTTGAAAATCACTCTGTACAACTAGAACTAGTCCCTCCTGTTTTGCACTTATCCATTTTGTTCTGACAATCACTGACGTGCAATCCCGAGTTTATCTCACAAATCCCCGTGAAATAGAAATAGTTACTGTAAGAATATTTTAGTTGATCGACACTCCACGTTTATTATCTGAACTTTTCTATTGTTGTAACAAGTTTTTCCCTTCAAATCATTTCCATGTCACAAGTCCGGCCTGTCTTAGAGGATATATGCCGTGGATAGAGATTGTATGCAAAATAGTCTTAACAAGAGTCCCATGCAATCACTCGTTTCCAGAGTGTTGCAAAGAAGTCAACAAATTTTTTATAGATTTTCCAGTTGTATCTTTCTATTTTCTTTTCAAAAATGGTGATCACTGTTCAACCAATCGTCCTGTTTGATAGTGTAAGGGAGTAAGGGGATAAGAGAAAATGAGGGACAGCTTCTGGCATTGTTTTTTTTTTTTTTTCCGTTCCGAAGGAAGAGCACTCAAAACTAAATCAAAACAAGTCTATCGTAGGCCTCTGCGGTACACAGTTCCTTGCTTATCTCGGTGAATACACTCTAGAACTGAAACCGGAGGCTGCTGCAGAATATAGAAGCCTCTGGCATTGTATTAAGTGTTTTAACCTTCTCCTCTTTAATTATTTCTTTCTTTGCCTTGTAGTTTTCATCTTTGTCTTTTTAAGTCATTTTGATGTAATTATCATAATACGGGGGAACTAGTGAGAATAGAAGATTCGTTCCTGAATATAACGAGAGAAAACATGTTTCCGAATATAATAAGAGAAAACAAAGGTTAATCTTTTCTTCTCTCTTTTTTTTAATTCAAACACTATTCCTCTACTTATTTTTGCTTTTTGTCATTTTAACTTTTAATTTTAGAGCGTTCTCTCCTAACTCTTAGTTTCATCATTCTTTTCGTTCAAGAAATATGCTCATGTCTAAATTTGGTAATCTTTTAATTATTAGCTCTTCTAGGTGTTTTGGTTTTTTTCAAGGATCTTCTTTGGTGGGTAGTCTGGAATTATGTTTGGAGTCGTAGAACTTTTTCGTTTGTTAGGTTTTTTGTTAGATATATGTTTTCTTTTGTTTTTGTAGTTTTCTCTTTTTCCAAATTTACCTGGTATTATTAGATGATTCTCTCTTATTTTAGAGTATTTTTTTTCTTTAAGGATTTATTCTTTACATTTACCAATTTTAATTGTTGTTTTTAGCTATGCTTTGATTATGTTATGTGCCTCAAACATTTTTAGGAATAAAAATCTTGTTTATTCATATATATAGTATATAATTTTAGTTTATTATTGATGTACTTTCCATATTTTTATCCTTTTTATTCTTTTTTATTTCTTCCTGTAACCTATCTTTTAAACTTATAATAAAGTAATCCATTTTGATTTTAAAGTATAAGGGTACGTTTTAAGATTTCAAGTAAGTTTCTACTTTTTATATTGTACAAATTACATTATTAACATGCAGTAACGTTTAATAATTATTATTGTCAAATATAAGAATTGTTTGTTTTGTCTATAAATATAAATTAAAAGATGAATTCTTTCAACTTAGTGTCAGAATTTAACAGTCTCTTCTTCTGTTAAGATTCAATTACAATTATGTAATAATATTTTCTTCGATCTAGTTCAAATATTAGTGAAGTCTTTCATATATTAATAAAATTATAAATAAGGTGGTCAGGACATTTATAACCCCAACTTAATCTGTAATATTTTTCTAGTTTGAACCATAGGCTTTAACTCGAGTTTGAATTTGAACTGGATCAAAATTAAATCATGCAGCCCAAAATCGATCTCAATCGAACTTTAACAATTTGAAATATGATTAAATTGAAATAGGCTCGAAGATACTAAAATAAATGGCACCATCTATATGCAATCACAAAAAGAAATCCAAAGGCATTCAAGCTTAAGTGATTGTTATCATAAATTTAGATCTACAAAAACAAATTCATTGGCCATAAGATGGTCCACCATTTTGTTCCTTTACATCCCTATCTTGATCTCTCCAAAACATCACGTAATCTAGAGTAATAAAAGATCACCTAAAAACACAAAGAGCAAATAACATCTAAGTCCGTTGATAAGATATTAATCTCTACTATAATATAAATCTTATAGGCAAGTGAATCTATCGAACAATAGTATAATATAAATGAATATAGAGAGTCAATCCTACAAGAACTACAAGTACTAGTAATAACCTTTTCTATTATCTAACTGACGAATAGGATGATAATTTAATTAAAACTAAACTAAACTGAAGTTTAAGATAAAAATAAACTAGAACACAAATACCACTAAGATTAATCAATATCAAATAACTAGTACATAGGCAATGAATCCCTTAATATTTCTTAAGTATTACCCTTAATTATGCAATTCAATTATTGATAATTGGATCGTGAAAATTTATATCTTATGTTAATATCTTTATTAAGACTATCAATAACTAATCATGAGTTGATTAACTGAAATTTTTTTCTAATTAACACCCTTAAGATTGCATCACTCAATTTGTAAATTTCACTATTAGATGTGACCTTAATCCAAAGGATTTGTTCAACATATAGACTCTATATTTGTATACAACTACTTCCAATCTTGGTAAATCTATTCATATAAAAGGATTTCTCAGCCACATTCATATAAAATCATACATTGAACTAATATCCAAGACATATTAACTCAATACTCAAAATACATAATTGAATTGCAATAAATCAATCAATTAAATTATATTAAAAAATCAAACACAAGACTCATCCCAACTTAGAGTTCATCATACCTAGACACGAAACTAATTTAAGTCATAAACAGAGAAAATAAATCCAACATCAAAAGTTCAAAAGAATATACATTTTCTCTAATGTAATCCTCTTGAGACTTTTATGGACAGTTGTTCTCTACCAAATATTTGAAGAAATCTTTGTGTTTAATTCATCCTAGGATCATCATTATTTCTCAAACTTTAACTTTTCCCCTAACAAAACTCTAATTGATTCTCTCTTGGTTGTCTTTCTATAGTGCAAAAATTAGGATTTCTATAATGTATACGATCAGTCACACAGTATATACACATATACACGTTCCTAGAGAGTTACATGGGTATGGGACACGACTATGTATATGACTTACACGGGCGTGTCCAAGTTCACATTGGAAAAACAATGTTTTTGAAGCTTAATATGCTCACAGAGACATACACGATCCCTTACATAGACGTGTCCTTCAATATACAGGAGTGTCCTTTTAAAATAGCTCCAATTTTTTCATTTTTTATCTCGATTTTACCCGACTTCTTCTCCTTATAATTCATAAAGGCAATTGAAACCTAATAAAACTCTTAAAACAAAATAAGTACTAAAATAATTTTAAAAAATCTCAAATAATCAAACAAAATAAACTAAATATAGGAATAAAACTATGGTCCATTAAGTGGTTATCACTGGTTTTTATTAGTATACCAATCAATCAAACAATGAGGTAGGTGGTGGTGGTTAGTGGGGAGAGAGATAAATAGAGATTAGTGGGCTAAGATGCAAGTGTAACTATAAAGAAAGATACGAGTAGTCATTAGTTGGGTCTTGGTAGGGAGGGGAAAAACAATAGACAAATAATAAACAAACACATAGTAATGTAGATTTTTTTATTTTTATTCATTAACACATATATAAAATGACATTATTTGTGTAATGTAAGAAGTTTAGATTCAAGTGGGACCAATTTTCTAAAAAACATTCTAATCCAAAACTCAATACAAATCGAGTTGAACTCCTTGTCTTTAGACTAAACTGGGTCGAGCTAGGATTATAATCAATTTCATCCCTAATTATAAATACTACACCCCTAAACTTATTTTTTCATTTTTTATCTTTAGTACTCATCTGCATTATTCTATTAACATTCATTATATACATTAAAACGTAAATTAATTGATAAAGAATTGCATTACATGTAGCTGTAAACAACAAAATAAAAATATACAAACACAAAATATTTTAGGTTCTTTTTATATTTAATTCAATAATATATAAGATATTATTTTATTGATATATATATATATAATGTAATTTTATATAAAAAAAGAAGTTCAAACTTCAAGCAAAGTTGAACTATAAAACTCGAGTCCAAACTTAACACAAAGACTAAAATCTTTTTTTTAAGCCTAGGATCGATCTAAAGCCTAGCAACTCAGTTAAGCCTATTGACTTTAAAGCAACTAGACATAGACTTTCTTGTCATCTTTAATTATAAATGCTACACCTTTAAACCTTCAAAAAGCTAAATATATCATGTACTTATTTGTAGATAATTTATTTTTTGTCTCTGGTACCCATATACATAATTTGTTTTGACATTCATTATATATGTTAAAGAGTGGAGTAATTAGTAACGTCTTGCATTTCATCAACAAAAAAGGTTAAATTTTGAAAATAAAACTATCCATTATGTCTCTATATTTTTAGTTAACTCAACTTTATTGTGAATCTAAACTTTAATGCTAAATTGATTATGAAATACTAAAAAGGATTAATGAGTTTATAAATGTGTCATGTTTTCTTTTAATTCCTAAAAAATAAAAGCTTATATTTCAAATAACAATCAACTAAAATTAATCTCAATGGTACTAATTAGAATATTTAATCATATTTATGATGTAAATTAATTATATGTTTTGCACCTTTTAGATTTTTATTTGCAAGAAATATAGTAAAAGTTATAATCCATACAAGTGATGGGTGGACATTTGATGATTTAGGGCCTTATTAAAAGTAGACATTTGATTGGACAAAACCCAAACACAAATAGGGTATGTTAGTCGCTAATGGCACCGAAGAGGAGGTTAAATTAGGTGTTCACAAAATTCAACATTTTTTCTTACCAATGTACTCAATTAACAATAATCAATACAAATAAATATAAGGAAATTAATTAATATAAATTAATCAAATAATAATTTAAAAAGCATAGAGAGGAGAGAAAGTAAAATGTTTTATAGTACTCTGGGAAACAAATTTTGCCTACGTCTATTCCCAAGATTCTTCTTGAAATTCCATTATAATTCTTCTTTCAAGGCAAAGAATAACCTTTGTATAAGTTTTCTCAGTAAAGAGAAAATCTTCTTATAATCTTCTTATAAGGTGAAGAGGAACCTTAATCCCATTTGGAAAACTCCCAAGTATAATGGTTAACACCCTAACAACGTATTACAACTCAGAAATATCTTACTTATTCACTTGGCCACTCCAAAATGGCTAACTCATATAAATATAATACAATGATGCTCAAATGATTAAAAAAATTCTTCAAAATATATGTCTACCATGTCCAAAAACGTTTTGATGCTAAAATCAATGAGAAAACACTTATTTATAGTATTTTGGGACCTCTATTAGCTGTTGGAGTCAAGAACTAGCCATTATAATGGCTATATATAATGCACTAGTCAACCAGTATATGTTTACGACATTAGATTCATTAACTGTTAGAACACTGGTCAACTTGGTTGACCAATATGGCACTTTGGTTGACCAATACATTAATTAATATTTCTACAAACCCTTGGTTCATCAAATTTAACAATTTTAACTTATATTGGTTAACCACTAATTAACTTATATTGGCTAACCACTAACCTACATAAGTCAACTAGTTACCTTAAAAATATGATTTTAACACCTTCAATCAAACTCAAGTTGATTAATGAAGATATGAATTAAGCAATTCCTAAATTGTTACTCAAAGCTTATTTTAAAGATAAAAGAGGCTTTTATATAAAAACTAAAATCTCCAACGCCTCTTGATGAATGAAAAGAATCATATAATGAATTTAAATAAAATGTTTATGCATGGTGAGCCTTTTGGAACATCAAATTAAAAAGTGAGATTACAAATAATAATACAAAATATAAAATAACCTTTATGAGCCTTGATTTTCTTTTTTTCTTTTTTTTTTATCTTCATTTTGTTGGTTATAAACTTCATCTTCTCTTTGTACAACTTCATGCACTATCTTTTTAAGTTTATGGCTTCATTTTGTTTTAATATTTCTTTTCATCAAAATAATAAAAAACATTAGTAATAATTATATTTTTGTTATCATCAATTAGAACCTTCTTTAGTTCAACAGGTTATATGGCTTAGTCATACATAATATACTAAATTAGGAAATGAAATGTTATTTTAAGAAATGCCAGTAAGATGAAACATTCAATCGTAGATTAGTAAAAACTATAATTGTAATATCACCAATTTTATATTAATAACCTTAATATCACCAATTTTATATTAATAACCTTCATAATTAGGCATCATACTTAATAGAAAAACATTGATGGTTGATTAGAGAATAAAAGATCTCATTGCTTGTATATATTATTACTCACTTTCCAACATTAAGGTAAGAAACATTAACAAGTATGTATGTTCTTTTTTGGAAGATGAAAAGGAGTTTACTAACTTCAAAGAATGTTTACAAAAATACCAATAGGAACAAATCTTTACATTCTAAAACAAAGCAAAGATAAGAAGCTACTACCACTAGTCTTCAAGCAAATATAGAGCCTTAGCATCATACTGATTAGAAGAAGTGGAGCTTGTAAGACCTTCAAATATCCCCTCAATAAGAGATTATACACTCCATCTAGAAACCAGCTTATGGCTCGTTCTCAAGTGAACATTGTTTGTCAAAATAATCTACCTAATCCATCGAATCATTATTAAACTGAAGACTTAAAAAGTATGTGATTCATTCTAAAATGTTATTATATTTATTTTTCTCAAAATTGCATAGGTACTATAATTATTCACTAATTTAAAGATTGTCAAGTCACCTTAGTGTATGAATCTAACCTTTTCTGCTTAATCTACAAATAATAAACAATTGCTTTTGTTGTATTGAATCTTCACAAAGGTTAAAAATATTACTCCACAAAGCGCAGGTGGTATAAGGTTTCAGGATCTTGGCCATATAATTTTTGTAATATATAGGGGAGTCACCTTTTAGCCTAACTAAAGTGCTTCTTCTCCATTTAATGTCATAAAGGAAGCTTTGGGGAGTTATCCTTGAAACTAATGAGCTTCCACCATAACACCAATAAAGTAGATTATTTAAGTAGGTATAGCCAGATTTCTTTGTGTAACTTTTAGAGCTATAACACCTTTAAGTTGTTTTATCCTTAGCTTCCGTGTTTATTTTATAATTTGGCACATTGCTTACAATATCATTAAAGCCTCTCAATTTGCTATGCTATACTCCATTCTCAATTATCATATTAACTTTGGCATTTAAAAGGAATAAAAGTTTATATACCTTGTATTTGGTGAAAGAGACCAAGGCCATTCCAATTGTCATACGAAAATCATATCTTACCTCCATTTCTAACTATAGCTTTCATCTCCTAATTGATAATACTTCTGAGTTTCAGAATTTGGTTAACAATCTAGGAGTTGCTTTAATTAGGTTTAATGCTTTAAATGTTTAATGCTCCAAAAACTTACCTTTAAGATATATAAGTGCATATATTTATCCCAAATGGACTTAGGATATATGAAAAGCTTCCAGATATGTTTAGCAAGAAAACTTTTGTTGGTGTTTCCAAATTGATTTTATCCTTAGAACCTCCTCCTTATTTGGCGAGCAAACCTTATACCACTTCACTTAGGCACTCAACATTTGATTTGTCAAACCAAAGAAAAATCTTAAGCAATTTCCATGATATCCTTGATAAGATTTTAAAGGAAGTATAAGTGTTAGCACTAGTGAATTTTGAGATTATATATCATAAATGTGATTAATTATAACAACTATTGAAAGATAGCACTTATTATTTAAGTGATTAATTCTTTTATATATAGTATCATAGAAAGCCTGACAATCTTTGTTAGTGATCCTAATAATTGAGCCATAAAATTCTTGAGAGAGAGCTCCTTATCTCCTAAGCATCAACTAAAATATACAAGCTACTATTTTCCCTATTTATGGTTAAATTTGATATAAGGTTAAGGATTATAGAACATCCATTAATGTCTTGAAAAATATTGAATCAGATTTAAATAACAATAAGAGATCATATGTAAAAGAGATGTTAAGCAACCTTAAATTCTTATATTTATATTCAAATATAAAGGTGTTATCATGCTTAATTCTATATGCAATCGTTCTATATGGGACCTCAATGCATGAAGTAAAGATATAAGGATATATAGAATCTCCTTATCTCAATTCTTTAGCTCCATTGAGAGTAGAAGTGGGCTCATCATTCACCAAAATAGCAAAGGAAGTGGTTGGGAAGCATTGTTTTATCTAAGTGATGAAGAGATTAGGAAATCCAAAAGTAATTAAAGGGCTAATGATATACCCCTAATAAATTAAGTTGAAAGCCTTCGTAAAATCAATCTTCATCGAGAAGCTTTTCAAGGGATTTTCGCTTTGATAGCTCTTGAGCTAAAAATAGATTGTCATCTATGCTCCTTCTTAGATGAAAGCTTCCTAGCTTAGATTTATTATACATTTTAACACCTTTTTGAGCCTGGTAGCAAGTAACTTAACAATGATCTTATCAATAATATTACAAAATGAAATCATTCTATAGTGATTAGGAAGCTAGCATTTTACTTTTTAGGTTTTAAACTCACAAATATTTTATTATTTCTTTAATAATCTGCCATTAAAGAAGAATTCCATTATTGTATTGATTACCAAGTCCCATATAAGAAGCCAAGCCTTTTGAAAAAAGCTTGCATTTAGCCCATTAGGTGCTAAGGATTTCTCAAATTTAATTTTAAAGAGTGCCCTATTGATTTCTATATCATTGAATGGTTGAAGCATCATTCGTTTCCGTTAAGGAAAAATGAGTTAGAGATTAAAGTCCTAATAACTTGCGTATAAAACCAAACATTATTATATGTTTCTAACGTAGTTTTAAAGTAATATAAAGCAATTTTTTTTCTCTGTTAATCATTGATAGACCTTCTAGCTTCATTTTCAAGTGAATGATTTTATTAGTGTTTCTTCTACACAATATAGAGTTGTAAAAGTAGCTAGTATTCCTATTCTCATCTCTCATCTAGTAGATCTTTACTTTTTATTTTAGAATAGAATAGTGATTCTCTAATGCTTGGGGAGAGGTATTAAGAGCTTTCTTTCCTTATTCTACATGGCATATACAAAGGGAGTCATTCGAGCTCTTTTTGGATAACACTCAAAACCTCTTTTGCCTTTTTGATTTCAACATTAATATATTTAGTTTTCTCCTTATGAAGTTTTTTATGTTCACTTTTCATAACTTAGAGCTTTCTCATACACTTGTAAGCCCTATGTTTGTCTCCTTGTATATATGAACATTTTTATAGCCTCTTTAAGCCTATAAAACTTAGAAAGAAAGTTAAAGCATCTAAAGAGGTAATATGGCTTTCTCGAGTTGGTGCCTAAAAAAAGTTAAGCAGCGTTATGGTCAGAGCATAGAGGGTCTAGTGTAACACCCCACCTCCATGGGGCACATGCTCGAACATCCAGGGGACATTTGAGAACATACCCTGTGAAAGCGGCATGTTAGAGCAGTCACATTCACTTATCTTGGCATCATACATATAACACAAATATTCAAAAGATCAACTCCTCATTCCATTTATAAAACATAATTTACACTGTAACATTTCACTACATAATCTATATCATCATCATCACCCAGCCCAAAATCCCACATCAAAGCAGGATCTGAGAAAGTTTGATAGTACGCAGCCTTACCCTTACAGAGTAGAGAGGCTGTTTCCGGTAGACCCACAAGCAAATGTGACAATAAAAAAGTAATGTAGATTAAAAGAATAAATAACTAGGCAAATAAAATTAAAATAAATACGTAAATAAATAAAATAAAATAAAACCAAGTAAATAAAACTAAAAAGATTCCCAAATAAATAAATAAATAGTAATAATAATAATGATAATTAATTAATTAATTAAAAAGAAAAATCTTATTTATCAAAAAAGCCTCATTACTGCACAAGGAATAACAACATGAAACAAGATGCATGACTAATTAGTACTTGTACAGAAACTCGCTAAAAAAATAATCTGTTGAATCCCGCATAATAAAAAGTCAAAAGTTGTGGTCCAATTGGAAGCAGTTGTGAAACAAAAAGAACGCTTATCAAAGGTTAGGCGCTTTACCGAAGTGGCATGCAAGAGAAAGAGATGCTATGTCAGGTAAGGAGAGAGTATAAGGAGAGAGACTTTTGGAAGATGTTGCTTGATCACGTTATAAATAAACAACTGAAGACCTTGTCTTATAAAAAAAGCCGCACAAGAAAATAGAGCCGAATACCAATGGATAGTAATGGGAAAAGACTGATGGTTTTTTTAGGACAGCAACAGACATGTCAGGAGGCTCGAGAATGCTAATAGGAAACGATTAACTAAAGCATTACAAGAAACCATGCGGCACCGTCCTGTATAGTCTAAACAAGGCATGGTCTATACCTAAGATAACTTGTTCATTAGTCAAAACACACAGTCCAGGTTTTGAAGATATTCATGGAAAATATACAGTGAAAACAAGAAAAGGAAGAACACATTTGATCCTGGCTACAAACCTCACTTGATATCTATCCCACGAGATTCATACCATATAGAAGACATGAAAAGGAGAATTTAACAACACTACATACTAAAACATAATCATGTAGAAATGAATACCATATAGAAGACATGGAAAGGAGAATTTAACAACACTACATACTAAAAACATAATCACGCATAAATGAAAAACCAACAGTAACTACAATGATGGCTGGAAATACACTCACCAGTGGCTCCCTTGTAGACTTTGACATGAAGATAAGTAAAACACATACATGGGCCGACGATTGTGTAAAATCCACTGGCAATGAACGCCAGTTTGGGAATGCTCCTTGTATTCTTATACTTGGAAAATAAGTTGAAGAAAGAGATACCTTACCATGTCAACCACAGTTTGGCTAGAAAGAAACTCGAAGACTCCAGAGTTTAATAATCTTTACAACATGTTATACATGAAATGAGGACCAAACAAAAATACTCTATCTAAACTCCTCAATATCAATTGACCGACCTTTGAGCCATTTGTGACTTCCAAGATGGGCAGAACTAGACTTCTACTAGTTTGCCTTAGGAGCTAAGTCGTCCTTATACCTGAAAATCAATATTTGCAATTTTGATGAGTTTTGCGAACTCAGTGAGTGAACCATCATCGATGTGCTCACTCATATCAAACATAAAGACAATTCACATTTCAATTCACAGATAAATCATATAATCAAATATTGCATATCACTTCAAATTTCATCATACTTCAACAAATACAATTCGTGTATACTATTTTGCATTTATATTTCAAAACAATCCAAACTATTTATTTCAATCATTCATTTAATACATATCAAATTATATATGCAAATGCACACGTGACTCACTTTCATTGTTATTTTGTTGTGATCGAGTGCTTTTTTACTGTCTCATATCCGTTATGGATAGCGAGCTCATTAATAACTATTAGGTGTCATCGTGGATACTGGACTCATTAAATACTGAGTTTATGGCTCTTTATGCGTATTTTTGAACTTTAAATTCTTTTTCACTAGTCACTCCGATCGCAACTCCTGTATCTGATCATGCATATCAAAGTAATAAAATGCATCATTTCTCATTATTTGCAATCAATCACTTTCATTCATTAAACATTGTCATTTTCACATATTCATGGATCTAAGTCCGGAATTCAACGCTTCGTTGAGTACGCTTATTTCTTCATATTCACATTCAATTATGAACACTCCCAATACAATCTCAATTATCAAACTCCTTAGACCATTAATGTCTAGAATTATCACATTCATATCAATAACATTTCAATAACTGGAATTTAAACAGAAACAATCAATCCTAGTAAGAAACATCTAGGTTGACTCATAGTACGCTCTAGATAGCTATTGCCTTGACGAAACGACAATGTCTAGATGCTGGCATTTGATTTGCACTTCTATAATCATTCAATACACATATCGTACATATTACTAAATTGATCAATCATATTAATATCCAATCATGCACATATATATATATGTGTCATGTACATTGCATGCTCAATTGACTATTCCCGAGTATGTATCGTAAATCACAAGTCATGATCATTCAAACATTATAATTTGTATATGTCTAGCTTGCACTTAGGTTTACACCTCAAAGAAACTTGATTATTCTAAACTCTTCAACTATACATTCATCAATCCCTTTTCTAACATTATATAATCACATAATATCCAAATTTTCATTCATTCATACCTAATACACCTTACTCATTCCTTTAGATCACAATTGCATTCTTAAGAACACTTTCATTCTTATAACACTCATAAATTTCGGGATTTTATATACATTAATATCATCAATCCATTCTTAAGTTATACGTCAATTAACAACCTAAACTTATCAAACACTTTATCAACTTATTTAACATCAAACTAGGTTTATTTCAAGCCTTAATCAAGTCTAGATGCACCATAGGAAAGTATCTTATCATTAGTTGGTTCAAAGATCACTCAAAAGATAACATTTCACTCTCATTGCCTTTCTTATGATCGTGGAGGCCTTCCCATGATTGTGGGTTATGCCATCCTAAAATTTCACTCCCTTTTCTCCTTCCAATTTTCTAGATTTTATCCCCTACATACTAAATCCAAAACAACTTATACATAGTTCATTAATTCTACTTCAATTCCTCATCAAATTCACCTCAATCCCAACTCAAAATCATCCTTATTACAACTTATAAATTATTGTTTATCATTTACACAAAAATAGAACATGCCATTTCACAAAATCAATCCATCTCAAACTATCATCATATATGTCTCTATTAAAACAAGCCATGAAGATTAATATATTACTTAGTTGTTTAGCTCAAAACCCTTCTCAAACCATCAAGTAAACCTAGCTCCTCCACTTACACGATCATCAAACTTTTAAAGGTATAATAGGTTAGCTTTTTATCATCAAAGTGAAGACAACGAAATATATGAAGTGGCAAAGTGAAGGATGATAGTAAAACTCAAGATGGTGAGGGTTGGTGAGAGTATCGTGAATGGAGAGAAGAAAGAAGAAGAAGAGAGCATGTAGTAAAAATGAAAGACAAATGAAAGATGGTCATCCAATGTATATGTCATGGGTTAATTGTATGGTTTAAAAGCATGGTGAGTGTCATGACACTTACCACATAAAGAACCAAGTTAATGTCTTCTAATTATGGTACTCAATGTCATTTGATTGCTTAGTCCATTTGCCTCTCAATCTCCAATCCATTAATCACTCAATCCTCTAAGCCATTAGTCAATTAATCTTAATGCCATATGTCATGTATTTCTATTACCATGTATCAATTTGTCTTGTCACTTGGCATTTTTCGTAGTCTAAAAATACACATAAATTCATCAATCTCCCAATTTTAACAAATAATATCCAAATTAATAATTGAAAACTATCATACTAAAATTCAAAACATAATAATTCACAATTCACATCATAATCACTTTAAATCTTTCATACCCAAAAATATGTCAATTGAGTACATATTTTATTTTTGCAACGTGTACAATATCATAATTCATGTGTATGCTAATGATATGCATGTGAATGCAATGCACCTCTTAATTTCTCAATGTTATTTCTCATGTATAATTGTCTAGGGTCCTAACCCTTAGGGCCTATTTGGTTGGATGTTAATTAATGGAATGGAATATAACAGAACGGAATGGAACAGTTTATAATAGAATGGAATGTAATACAGTGAAACGTTATTTGAGAGGGATGGAAGGGTTCATAATATAATGTAGTGAAATGTTGTTTAGAAGATGGATGGAATGGAATATAATGCATAATAAATGACTATTATACCCCTTATATTAAAATGATTATTGCATGAGGTTTATTATTCTATGTGGTTTATATTTAAAAATAATTTATTTATATTTTTATTTATATAGAATATATACAAATAATTAAAGAATAACTGTTTATATATTTTATATTTTCATTAATAAAAAATTTATTAAATTTTATTATT
>JAOQMS010000004.1:30539012-30552511 GCA_027563885.1 Erythroxylum longipes
TATATTCAGTGGTTGAAAAGTTTCCCAGGGGCTTCCGTTTCTTGTACCAGACTAAGCATGTATGCCTCCATAATTTTTGTAGATTTGAAAACAAATATGCCCATCTTTCTTCTTTTTGTTAGATTTAAGTTTGGTTTTTTTTTTTGGAACCTGTGAATCCGATCAAACAGCTTAAAAACCCCATACTTGTGCAAGACACCGAAAAGCAACTAAAAGCAGAAAACACCACTAGTTAGGTTTTTACTTGGGCTATGAATTTTGTTCCCAAGGTCCATCCTAAGTTACAAAAAAAACCTGAACTCCTGTTAAACAGCAAAGTCAAAAAGAGCAGAGAAGCACTTTAACATGCCGTAAACCTAAAACACATCGTATATTGCATCATCTAAGCATAAATGTTTGATTTGGGCGAAGAAGGCGAATCTGGTGGCAGTGACCACTAGCCAGTGCTCAAAAGATGAGACCTAAAATGGTCCTTAAAAACACTTTTCTCTCAATGCTGACTAAACAACACGTGATTTGGAAGATTTGGGTGCATTACCACCAGAACCGTGTCTTCCCCACCCTCCACCATCTTCCAACCCCATCTGGGCCTCTCTCGCAAACAACTCACTTTCTTCAACAACATGGTTACTTTGTCTCCCTATTTCCAATCTTAGTATAACGACACACTTGAATTATGGGGGGACTGAGTCGCTCTAGTTCCATTCCCTTTGCTCTTGCCTGCCATTATAGACATTGGACACTTTTTATGACTCGCACATGCTAAATGCCATCGCCAGCCACGTCGTGATAAGACTAGCTAGCTAACTTCTTTTCTTCTTATAGAGCGTATCTTGATCATAAATACCATTTTCTTCACAGTTATGCTTGAAAGAGGAATGGATTATCAGGTGTACGTAGGGATGGTGACTAGGCCTTCAGGAATGGATTATCAGGTGTATGTAGGGATAGTGACTAGGCCTTCTAAAGTGGAGTTCATCTGGCTAAATGTGTTATATATCACTTAAAAAATCAATGGAAGTAATTTTAATGATTTGTTGTTTTTAGAGTTTATCTTATCATGTAACCTAATAAACATATTACATGAGATTTCAATTGAATTAAATGAGATAACTGTGAGAAACTTGGAGAGACATTCGTTAAAAAGTAAATACAACTGATAATTAAACAGTTACTAAAAAAAGTATAACATGAACTAATTACATATTAACAAATATAGAAGTCATCAAGAGCATTGATGTTATAACTGATTTAGCGATTTCATTTGGTTTTTAATTACTAATTAGATTATTTGATTAACTTTTAAATTAGCAAAGGTTTTATACATGTCTGCATAGTGAACAGAAGGGTTTCATTGAATTTTTAATAATATAAAAAATTAAAATAACTGAAATTGAAGTAGGACTTGAAAAGAGTTGTAGTCATCAGAACTAATATTATGTTTTCTGAAGAGGGAAGCGTTGAAAATAAAAACAGAACTTTTGACATGCATCAGGCTGGCAACTAACAGCAAATAAAGATGTTCGTTCCATAGCAGCAACTATTTCTCATATTTTATTAACACAAAACATTTCAGTTACAGTTAAAACAAAACTAGTTCTATATCTAGCGAAGATTTACGTATTCACATATGATTTTAACTGGACTAACAAGGCACAGCCAGTAAGATAGAAACATCAACAGGAAAGAAACTAGAATTGATCACCTTACCTTTTTAATTCACCTGGCACTACTACTTTTTCTGCAAAATAAGTAGTAATTAATCACAAGTTATTCAGAAAATTGATCAGTTCATACAACTTCCCGTTCAAGTGCACTATGCTCTACTGGAATAGGCAAATAACATTATCCTTTCTATCTGCAAAACCGAAACATATTGAGTTTGGAAAGATATATTCATTCCCAATAGATTTTACGATACCACCACACTCAACCAAGCAAGCCGCTTTACCATTTAAAGCCTTAATGACATCTGCACAATTACTTTCCAGTATCCATGAAGAAACATTCCTTTAATAGATTGGTTCCGTGAAGAATTGTTTGTGTCTCAACAACAGAAGGGGAAGAAGAAAAAGGGACTGGAAACAAATGCTGGCACAAACTAAAGTCTCTCCAATTAAGCAGCATAATGCCGCAAACCATTTTTGACCATTTGAATTCCACATTCCATCACTATTCATTTTCAACAGTTCTTCAAGTGATTTTGACCATAAAGCTGATCTGGAAGAAGAAGAAGCTTGTAAAGTGGTCCACTCCAGCCCCGAATTCCAATCACGAATAAGTTTACAAGTCTGAAAAGAAATTTCCGCCGGATTATTTTTTCTTTTGATCATGAACCACCTTGCTTCGATGGAACCATAATAACCACGAGATAGTAACAATAATCCTAATAACATCCATATCAACCACCTCAGATTGATTCAACACCCACGAGCCAAATTGTTTCTCAGGAATTAAATTAGTTCTTAAAATAGGAGATAAACCACAGGCATCGAATAAATTGGCAATCTTTTTCTGCCTCGCATTTGCAAACTGAGCAGAATTGATCTCCACCAACTATCCCCCATTACATCAACATATCTCTTGCAGAAAATGCATTCAATGCTACCCTCCACATAATGATCTTAACTTTCATATGGAAGTTTGGAGACCATAGTGTCTTCTATATCTTCTCTGCAAATAAGTGGAATTAGAGCTGCTTCTTGGACAGTTATTCTTCGCCGGACTCAAGATGTAGTAGTACGCCAACTAGACAGAATTAACTCCCTTTCTCCTCATTTCAATGCCATTCAATATTGAACCGATGGTCCTTGTGAGGTCCTTGTGAGCACAGTTTCATGATTTCACTAGCTTTGGATGGCAGAAAGTTTTCATCAATTCAATTTTTGATTCACCAATTAGTAGAAGGATCAATAAGAGCACTGACTGTGGATTCAGTTGGTAGTACAGATGTTGAAGCAATCTTTTAGGATTTTTATAAAGCCAATAATCATGTCAAATCTTAATCTTCTGAGCAATACTAAATCTCCAAATACAGCCCCTCCGTAAAATTTTAATAGAACTATGACTGCTAGTCCATGTGTAAGAAGGATATTTTCCTCTCGCGGGATAAAATTTCACCTATCACCTATCAGGAGTTTGGTCAATTACAGATCCTGATATTTGAAATATCAAGAGCTGTAATTGACAATCACAAAGCGGGGTTCAGACAATAACTAAAAGTATCCAGCCACTACACAGGCATCTTTGCATCAGACAAGAAACTATAGCATCCAGTGCATCCATAATAATAACCTAATGCAACTGCCAGACTCCCACAAAAGCTCCAATTAACGATAGGGAATTAACAATAATTTACTTGTCCCAGTATTGCTGTGGGAACCAACTGGCACACAAATCAGTAGTATAGGACAACCATCTCCAAACCAATTACCAGTAATCCCCACAAGAACAAGCCCCTTCCTTGAAGTGGTGAAACCTGTTAGCATCACGAACTATGACCTCCCTCCGTGAAACTACTGATGTCAGCTTGATAAATGTATGGCAATCACCACAAACGCGGAGATTTTTCAAAATTCTAATGGGAGTTCCCTCAGGAGTGGCAAGAAGGCCAAATGCAATAGCTAACTTCTCACTGTGGCTATAGAGAATTCCAAGTTTAACTTCCTCTTCAACATCATGTAGAACAAAGTTTGTATCTGGCTCATAACCAGCCAACTCTAACTTCTGAACTAAGCTCGTCAGCTTCTCATAAATCTCCTTTGATCGAGAATGTGTTTCGTCTCCTACAATAAATTTATAAATGGTATCACCTACCTCGATCCAAGTGTTACCAGGAATCTTTTTTAGTTGTCTTTTGGTCATCATATCCCTGATGTTAGCAACATCATTCCATCTACCAGCGTTTGCATAAATATTTGAAAGCAGTATATAATGTCCAGGGTTTTGTGGTCGCAACTCAAGCAAGTTTTTTGCTGCCTGCTCTGCCAAGTCCAAATTTTTATGGATTCGACATGCACCAAGCAACGCACACCACACACCATCATCTTTCTCAACCGTCATAGTCTCAATCAGTCCCCATGCATCATTCAGCCTCCCAGCACGTCCAAGAAGATCAACCATACATGTTAAATGTTTCACATCTGGCATCACACCATACTTATCCCACATTAGGGAGAAAAGTGCAAGACCTTCTGGAACCAGGCCCGCATGACTACAGGAATATAACAAAGAAACAAAGGTTATATTGTTAGGTAATATTCCACTTCTCAACATCATAGGAAGCAAATCAAGAGCCTTCCTGCCTTGCCCATGGTACCCATATGCTGCAATCATAGCACTCCACGAAATCAGGTTCCTCCTTTTCATGATATCAAAGATTTCCCTCGCGAGACCAACACTCCCACACTTAGCATACATATCAATCATCGCCGTCCCCAGTATCACATCCAAAGGAAATTTATTTGCACATACGTAATCATGAACAAGTTTAGCCTTATTCAAAGCACCAAATTTAGCACAAGCATTGACAATAGCCACCATAGCAATCTTATCAGGAAAGACACCCTGTTCTATCATCCGATCGGCCAAAATCAATGACTGGTTCGGACTCCCGCATTCAGCAAATCCTCTAATCATCGCTGTCCAGGTCACCAGATCCCTACAAGGCAATTCGCCAAACAGTTGACTGGCATCCTCAATCGTCCGAAAGTTAACATACATGTCGACTAAAGCAGCACACACGAAACGATCGTTTAGCAACCCACATTTCAAAACAATGCAATGAATCAACCTACCAACAAGTTGTCCCAATTCATACTTGCAAGCCTTTATCACAAAAGGCAAAATGAAGTTATCAGGTTGCGATCCAGTTCTCAGAAACTCTCTAAAAGTCCCAAAACAACGGATATAATCACCGGCCCTAGCGAACCCTCCAACTATTACGCTCCAAGAAACCGTGTCCCTCTCACACATTTTATCGAACAAGATATAAGCATCGATCAAGTGCTTGTGGTGTACATACATGTAAAGTAGTTTGTTGGCAACATTGAGGTCATGAAGCATGCAATTGGTTGTTACTTGAGCATGGAATTGTTTGATTTGATATATGTCTTTACATGTCAGTAGTAAAGAAATGTAAAACCTGGAGTGAAGCTCCAAAAAGGGGAAAGAATCTGAGCTGGAAAATTCCGCCGATTGGGTATAAGGCGGGTTTAAGGTGGTGGGTTGATGGGATTGAGGTTCATGTGTTGCGTCAGAGTCCACAAAGTCTGTAGCAGTAGAAGTAAAAAGGAAACGAACTTTTCCATGACAAGGAACGAATTTGAGTTGGGTTCGGAGTTTAAACATAAGTTTCTAGTTTACAAATGTCCCGACTCCTGGTTCTGGGTGGCTCGGGTTGAAAATGAAATCATAGGCAAGACAAGGACTTGATGCTAAGATGCAATTACGTGCTTCATTTTTTAGTCTCCGACTGATGTGGAAAGACTTGAATACGAGTTCAATCCTACCTCAAAAAAGGTTTATGGAATATATGTGATGACGATAATGTTCTCAATCTTCCATCAAACGTACGTACCAACAGCCCTTATTTTCTGTGAGATCAAACACCTTATTTTAGTCATGGCTCAAGCTGATAAGAAGTGCGATGAAAATCCAATCATAACTTACGGTAGACTTCTCATCAGAACAGAGCCGTACCTAAATAAGATTGAATCATTTAACAATAGACCTCGCTGGAATTTACACCATGCTTTTAATCACTACCCACAAAACTTCGTTTTCCTACTCTCATGGAACGAATAGTTATACATTACATTGGATCTCATTCACATATTCAGTACTGGACCCAAATATGGGGATCTTCCACCCACTACACTAATTTTTCGTTCCCAATGCCCCATTATAACCAAATCACCCTCCAGGACTCCACTTCTTCTTTTCCCTCCATTATATGTAGCAGCAGTAACCGGGGGTATGGAAGCTCACTAAAGGTAAAGATACGAATTGACGTTCAACGGCGCTTGTGAATGAGATAATGAGACCACGTTGTTTCTAGTTGAGTTGCGTCAGTGGCGACCGTGGTATCAGCGATGGCTTCAACTCCTTTCCCTCGAATGATTCATACGAATTGTTTTCCCGAAATTCCTCGAGAAGCGCGTCCATTGGCATTGCTCGAAGTGCCTCAATTGTCCCCTTACTAGGAATTTCTGCCTCACTTCTTACTGGGGTTGCACCTGTTGGCTCATAGTCCTGCACAAACAAAAATTCTTCATTGAGGACTCAAATATGGACATTTTGTAGTGATTTTCAGAATTATATGAGATATGGGAAAGGTGAGATGAATGCAAGCTAAAACCAAGTTATCTGTGTTAAATTTAGCCTACCATATATCGTTGTCCAAAAGTTTCCTTCGTCTTCTCTTCAATTGCTGCGGCTTGGTCAGAGTGATCTTCCCTCAAAACGTCCAGTGTTTTTGCATGAGATTGCACTGCCTCCAGGATACCGGATACAGCTTCTCGTTCTTGCTCCGATAAACCTGTAGCAATTATAACAACAGAAAACGAGAAATGCGTCCCAGATCGTGATTCAACATAAGCTAACCCCAAAGGAAGTTGACGCTTTTAGTATGGAAAATTTTAAAGATATGCAAACCAATTGTACTCACCCTCAAGGTGATGAAGAATATCTTCATTATTCCTTGCCGCATCTTCCACGGCTGCAACTCTTGCGGAATCAACGTCGGCCTCATGCTGGTCACTACTGTCACATGCATTTCTGCACCGAAGTAATGATATGGTTACGATAAACAAGTAATAAATACTGGTAATACGACATGATCATGTCAAAAGTTTTTGCGGAAATACTGCTAAAGCTTTGCATCAATTTTGCTCCCTAATACAAAGATTATACCTGACAAGATATTTCATCAGACAGTTTATGAGAAAATTAACTTATGAAAACTTGAAGAAGGGTAAGGACTACTACTTAGTAAGTGACATCAATGCGGAGACGTGCTTCCTGCCCATCTCATTAACCGACTCATGGGTTCTTTTCCAGTGCCTTGTAGCCGATTCGGCTGTTGTCAAACTAGAGAATGAGGGAAAGAGTCAAGTACACGGATTATAAATATTTGTGCACTCAACATAACACAGAAGACCAACAAACCATTGCTGTAGGAGTAACTCCATACGACAATGTTTCGCAGCAGAGTAATCTGCACAATCTTTGGCATTATTCTCCGCTTGAATGGAAAATTCCTGCCATTTTCGTTTTGCCTCTGTTGTAGTGCCCTCCATTGAAGAAACATGTCCTTCCAAAAATATCTTGTTTCCAGTAGCATTTTCTCGAAGGTTACCTAGCTTTACATCCACCTATGGAAACAAAAGTGTGCGCATCTTCATAATAAGTCAAACATACAAATCAAAGCGGAAAAACAAAAAAACTGTGGAGCCCACCAGCTCTTTCTGACGCTTGATGTGGTTAGAGACTAGATTGTTAATGTCATTAACAAGCTTCTCAGCATCAGATTTTGATTGCTCCTGCAAAAGAAAAGTTTGGGTTTGCATTGGACAATGTTTTGTAGAAGCATCGGGATGAACAAAACGTACCTCGTAAGCCTTCTGAAAATCAGCAATAGTTTTCAATTGGAACTCGTCAGCTTGCGCTGCATGATTTTCTAGCCTTTCGGCTACTTCTGATATCTTTTTGAGGAACTCATTCATGTATGCTGAAATCTCCTTTATCTGCTTGTTACTATCATCGAATCTCTGATGAATTTCCAACATCAACAATAAGGAACAAGAAACAGAAAGGATATGTGTTGGTGCTAAAGCAAGAGAAAACGCTGGAAGTGTAGGCAACTCCTAGCGGAAATACTAGGATAGACAGCAGCATAGGCGCATCATTTTCAAAATTAAATAACTTTAAGAATTTCAATGTACTTTTCACCATTGCAAAAGAATACATAATTTAGCTTCAGACATCGACAAGATGTTGTTAACTACGCAATATTTCATTAGCACGGTCAATCAAAGTTCATTTACAGCAGAGTTAAAACTATAAACCTGCTGCAGTTCCCTTGCAAATATAGTCATTTCCCCTTGGTGAGTTGAGAGACCACTCCGAAGATCATCAAATATTGAATCTGCTTGGGCAGCCTCTGATGCTAGATACTAATTCAGAAAGGACGCATACATAAATCTCAACAGGATAATTAGGAGGTAAAGTGAAAAAGAAATTTGAATAATTGCTACCCCACTTCTTCAATCGACTCCTTATTAGAAGTTGTCAAAGAAGAAATTTGTTCCATTCCTGCAATGGAGCTCGCCTTGTGCAAACGCACAACATTCTGCACTCCTTCCAAGTGGGATAAATATAAATTCCTTGAAATTGTTAATTTATTCCTCATCTCCTTGACTGCCTGAATGCATTTGGAAGCAATACAGACCTCTTCATTTCAAATCATTGCAACAGAATGTTCTTAACAAGAGGAAATGGTAACGAAAAGCAGACATCTGGAATGCAGATGCTTCCTGATACCTTATTATGTATATCTAAAATCGAATGACAAAGGTCCTCGACACAGTGAATATGTTCATTTTGCTGAGACATTGATTTAGCCAGCATATCACCTAGAGAACAAATTTGTTTCGAGAGTTCTATTCTGAAGCTGTTCACCACTGACCTGTTATCTTCATTAAGTTTGTCTTCTCTACCTACACCACATTGAATTTGCTTGTGAGTAATGTTTATTGGCTCCATATGAACCTGGTAGTTTCAACAGACAAAGAACTTCGTACCAATCTTTTGGAACAAAGAAACGTTATCCTGCAGAGCTTTCTCCAAGTCATCCCGTAGAACATATGCTTGATGAGTCAGAGCACTCTCTGTTCAGTAAATTCAGAGCAGTATCAAGTACCAAAGTGTAATACATTATGAGGATAAAACAAATATTTAGCACACCTGCTTTTTTCTGTTCAGATATGATAAAATCACTCTCTTTCAGACCATAGCTGCACTTCTTAAGTTCTTCCTCCGTGCTGGCTAATAATTTGATGACTTGGTTTAAGTTTCTCTGCATATATGATGCACATAATGGGACCTGTCCATATAAATAATGTTGTACAAAAAGCTTATAAACATTTCATACCTCTGTTATATCATGTTGGCTGCTCAATTCAGAACATTGCCGAACCTGGGCAACATATTTATCTTGCAGCTCCTCAAATTGCTGACCCAACATATTGGTCATTGGTTATCCAAGGAATCAACGCCTTACTATCTCAGAAACACTATTAATTTTTCACACTAACCTTCTGGTTACTTTCAATATTTATTGTCATTTGTTCAATTTGTTCTGCCATGGCCTGAACACCAAAGCACGAACTTATGTAAGAAAAATCAAACACATTTACAACTTTGTGAGTGAAACACAACAATGCCAGGCTAACAATTATGTATTCTTTGTCTCTTTTAGGCAGCAAAATTGAGATAAATGCAGAAAAGAAAATTTTTCAAAAAGGAAATATCATTTTTTGGAACAAAGTTGGCCACTCAAAGTTAAGATAAACTATATATGATGGAACTTTGGAACAAAGAATTACCTTCCTTTCACTCTCCTCTTGATAGTATCGTTCCTTTGGAATATAAACGCCATTCTTTTCACGTGCTGCATAAACCTCTAAACAAGGTGATGGCATTTGAAGCAAGTCAGAAAACTAGGACAACATAAGTTTGATGCAACAGATTTAACTCCTTGCATCTATTTCTGTTTACTACCCCGCCAAAACCAAGCCACCTCACCTGCCTTAAGCCTTTCAATCTCTCCATAAAGATCCTTGATAAGAGTCGATTTCATCATTTTTTGATTAACCTACAAACAAGGAAATCAAATTCTTCAATTTCTAGGTACTGTTCAGTCCATGTGTCTAGTTTGAGTTTTGGAACAACAAGGTCCATATCTTAAACAACAACAGACCACTAGAAGCATATCCCCATTATACATTAACGAGAAATTCAAGTTACTTGGTCAAGGGTTCAAAAACCGTATGTATTGGCTTACAAACCACAAGAGAGCTCTAGAAGAGAAGAAATTGGATACAATCATTTACAAGGTTTTCCAACAGAACCATAACATAAGCTGTAAAATGCCCCTCAGATAAGTAGATTAGCTCTTAGAATATTTTATAAGAGCTGAAATATGAAAACTTGCAGTCTTGAACACCTGCTTAAACCTTATTGTCAGCGTTTTAAACAAACGTAGAAAGCGCAATAGTTGGCACCTGTTTAACTATTGCAAAATCAATCACTGCAGAGTTATGACATCATAAGCTCTATATCCTCCATGTTATTACTTCTGGAAGAAATTCTTGTGATCAGAAACTTTTTATTTTATGAATTTGAACGAGACTTGGAGACTTGGAACAACTGGTAAAAGTTCTTCATTTGTAATTATAAGGTCACAAGTTTGAATCACAAAAACAGCCTCTTTATAAAAATTACAAAGAGATGCACAAATTACGTTAACTTTTTTGAATTTGAATGTTAGCTTAACAGATCAAAAGAAAAGTGCACTGGTTCATAATCTATTTTTTTCTGTTAAGCTAACGATCAAATACATAAACTACTAATCAACAGCATACCTCAGGTTTATTTTTTATGTGCTTTGCCCTGTGTGCATAATCCAGTGTACTCAAAGTCTCTTCAAGACAATGAACGGCTGGGGAAACTGTAGCTATGATGCAAGTTTTAGTTCTTCCCCCAAGTGAATCACGAAGTAACCTTGTAAGCTTGCTGTCTCTGGAGTAGTTATTTACGAACATAAGTTAAAATATTAATACGGACTTTCACCAGTCCAACCAGAAAACAATCCGAACCTGTAAGGTATATGGCCAAGATGCTCAACAAGGGCATTAATCACTCGCCCCAAGGTGAGTAAACTTTTGTTTATTTCACCAGCTTCTCTTGCACGACCCTAAAGCATAACCAACAGGATAACTAGATTATAAGCTAACTTATTACTTATCACCATCAAAACTCATTATATCAATGTGTCAAAACAAACTTATGTACCTCCCTAGCACCAGAACGCGAAATGTTTTCTGACCCGGCAAGATCCACCAAATTCAACTTCCCACATTTGATTAGTTCTTCACCTTCAGGTGTTGCTTCCTTAATGTGCATCGTAATGGAAAAGAGAGAATGCGACCGACTAAAGGATAAGAAAGATTCTTAAGATATTGTAAAAAATCTTAATTTAACATAAGGGTTAAATAGCCGGCAAATTGCTACCTTGATTGCTTGTTTAACAAGGTTTCAGCAGTTCGACGTTTCGCAGATCCTCTCTCAAGAAGGGTGAAAATCTCGCTTGCACTTGTCACTATCTCCTCTTCCAACCCTCTTACAAGAACTCCACCTTTCCCGTCTTCCATCAACGGCAACTGCTTCTTCTGCTTTTCATCCAATGCAACCTTGGAGATTTCCTCTGGAGCAAGCAAATCAGTGATTTCCTCGTTGTACAGCTCTAAAAAAGTCACCTTCACACTATACTCTGCGTTCTGGCTTTCAAGGGTATCAAAAATTTGCTTGACAGCTCTGGGTATGACCCCAGCTTCTGGAGGTAATTCCCCAGTTGGCCTACTCTGTCTCATTGGAAAATCACATCAACAGGACATCAAATTGAGTTATACTTATCATGAAATGTAAAACATCAAACTCAAACAACCAAAAGATGCCGAAAAGCCCTACCTTAGATCTCTTGCATTCACCTTCCATTGTATATGTTTTACCAGTACCAGTTTGACCATATGCAAATATGGTACAATTGAAACCTTCCAGAACTTCATTCACAATCGGCACAACAGCTTGTTCGTAAAGATCTTTTTGCTGTGCTGAAGGTCCAAAAACCTGTAGCACCCAAAAACAACTGTCTGACCTACAATATCCAAGTTGCAACACCAATTCGGAACAAATTAAAACAGAAGAAACTAAAAATAAAAATAAAAAAGAAAGAACCTTGTCAAAAGTGAAAACTCTATCAATATGCTTGCCGGCGATGTTCTGGGAGACGGCGACCTCTCGTTGGTACTCGTTGCACGTAACTACCTGAGGAGCATTGTTCCTCAACTCCTCTTCGCTAAAAGGCCTAATTACAGTAACAACAACATAAACAACCAAACAACTTCAAATTAATCGACTAACATAAACCTTTTATCCACATTTAAGCACATAAGCATACATGTGCATCGAAAAAAACTACGCTAACCTGCATCGGAGAAGGACCTGGACGTTAACGCCTTTCTCCTTCTCCTGTCGACCCGACATTTTTCTGAATCTATCCGGATTGTTACTGTTAGATCGGATTCACTCCTTCGAGAGGCCTCTTTTAGTCTATCTGTTCTTTTTCTTTTTTTAGATGAGAAAGTGAACAGAGAGCGGGCTGGGTTTGGGATTTGAAATTTTTTTGACCCGCTAGCTCGGAGCATCATCCAATGGTTGGATTTTAAGGGACGGTGGAGATTTAGTGATTTTGATTCCGATTAGAAACTATGCCGTTTTACAAGTTTTTTTCAATAATAATAATATGCCTCTGAATTTGACGTCTCATGACCAACTGTCTACAAAGAAAAGACAAATGAATGTGGGAAATTGAAAATTTTGGGTCTCTTGGTATAGATTCTTACTTGGAAAAATAATTTTTTTCCTAAAATGTACTGTTTGGTTTGTTTTTTTAAGTACTTAGAAAAATCAAAATTTTCTTAATTTAAAGAAAGTAGTAGTACAGTACTTGGATTTAAAATCTCATCACCACTCGGTATTTAAATTACTTTCTTCAAGAATTTAATCTTAAAAATACTCTAATTAATTCAACTCTTCCTTCTCTCTCAACTATACGACAACTCTTTTATAATAATAAGGAATTTAATAATAATAATAATAAATGTAATTAATACAGTTAATAAAATTAATAATAATAAGAATAATAACTAGTAGAAAATTATTATTAACAACAATAATAATAAAATTAATAAGAATAATAAAATCAATAATAAAATTAATAATAAAAATAAAAAAATATATAATTGATAAAATTAATAAATTAATAGTAATAAAATTAATAATTAGTACAAAATTAACAATTATTATTATTGTTAATAATACGAATAATAAAATTAATAAGAATAACAAAACTAATAATAATCATAATAATTTTATTATTCTTATTAATTTATTTTTATTATTATTATTATTATTATTATTATTATTATTACTTTTCTACTTATTATTATTCTTATTATAATTAATTTTATTTATTATTATTATTATTATTATTATTATAAAAGTAATAAGAATAATAAATTTAGTAGTAGTAGTAGTAGTAGTAATAATAATAATAATAATAATAATAATAATAATAATAAAAATAAAAATAAATGTAATTGATAAAAATAATAAATTTAGTAATAATAAAATTAATAATAAGTAGAAAATTAATAATA
>JAOQMS010000004.1:30565919-30586809 GCA_027563885.1 Erythroxylum longipes
TTTTATTTAATGCAATAAAATTGATTTGCCTTTTTTTAAATAAAACTTGACTTTAAATATTTTTCATTTTTCAAATGCATATATTATAAAATTTGTAAAAAATATTAAATTACGTTAAAATAATTTCAATACAGTAAAAACATAACAAATTAAAACTTGTACTTCAAATTTAATTTGTGCAGTGTTCTAAACCCTAAATAAAACTTAACCCTAAAATAAAAAATTTTAATGCTAAAAAAAATGACAACCCTAAATAAAACTGAACCCTAGAAAAATAAAACCCTAAATTAAATTAAATATAAAAATTGAAATTTGGGGACAACACACCTTGACTTCTTGTCGCATTTCCATCCACCCCAGCTTTTTTTACCACAAATCACGGATTGAAATATTTTGTCATCACAGACCGATAATTTAGCCGAAACTAGGATGTATTTTTCTATAAAATTCATTCACGTCTTTGTACAATGAAAATTTATATTCCGCTTTTAGTTAAAATATGAGTAACAGTTAATCACACACCCGACTGATTAGGTATTTAGTCTAATGGTAAGATTCTTACTTTGGGTGCGAGAGGTCGTGCGTTAGATTCTCACAACACTCCCATATTTGTCTCTTTTGGGCCTTCTCATGTTTTATCAGCTTTCTAATTTGTGCTCTCACACATGTTTGGACTTTTCTTTTTGAGTTTAGGGCCCATGAAGCATCTACTCTAGGTTTTGACTAAGACAGAAATCCCAGTTACAGTTTCAATTCTTTCACTTCCTCTTTCGCTTCACTCAGCACATAGAGAGTTGAATCAAAGCCCTAGAAGTCGTAGATATGAGCAGATCAGGGCAGCCTCCAGATCTCAAGAAGTAAGTTTCAACCTTTTCTTCTACTCTAATTTCTTATTATTTTTCGTTTAATCTTTATACTTGTTTACTAAATCTGTTGTATTTCTTCTGGTGTTTGTCATTTGTTGGGTTATTACAGGTACATGGACAAGAAGCTTCAAAGTAAGTTTACCCTCTTTGCTGATGTTTGATAATTTCATGTTTAGGTGTTCTCTTAATTTTTCCCGCTTTTGGGAAATGTAGCTCGTTCTAGGGTATATTTGGTACTTAGTTTGGATTTTGCGAAATACAGCGTGCGCAGCTGGACATTTCATGGTTATTCTAATGCAGTATTGGTGCGTTCTTTATAACGTGGAATGTTTTATGTTGCTAGTTCTGTTGATTAATTAGAGTCTGGTAGCTTTTTGGTGATAGGCTTGGTAACTTATGATTCGTTGCCTTTTTTCTTTAATTTTGTGTGCAAACCTTTACATACATCCACTTATCTGACCAATTGATGGCTTTCATGCTGTAAAGACGGACTGTTATTCATATTGAAAATTAATGAATGCTGGAAGCTAAGTTTGCACCTGAACTAGGGTTACCTCGGGTTCAGATTCTGTGTCCCAATTATCGTGTTCCAACCCTGTTTCTGCTTCAAAACGACGTCATTTTGGGGCTATTTACATATAAAACAATGTTGCTTTGGGGCTGAATCAGGTTGGAACAGAGTAATTGAGGCAGAGGATCTGATGCCGGTTACCTCCTCATTATCCATTGCTTTTTGTGTGGATCTTTAGACTACCAATAATTCTTTTGTCCTATTACTGTTATTCTTAATTTTGTTCTATGTGATGTGTATGTGTGTGTGTGTTCTAATTCATTAAGTTGATGGCCATAGTTTTTCAGGCCTCATGCACATCAGTAGCCATTTGAAATGAATGTTGTTATTTCAGATGAAGCTCAATAGCTTATTGATGTGGTTACTTTGCAGTATGTAACTGAATAACATTCTTCATGTGTAAATAGAGGATGTTATTTTCAGTAGGTGCTTTAGCTTAATGAGGTTTACATAACTTTCTTGACGTTTTACATTATGATCTTGCCCTCGCAAAACTGGGAGGGCATTGTCAAAAAGAATAGTCTACTTTACTTTGGATTCTTGTTTCATGCTACAATATGTTCCTTGCGGCATATTAGGTCATGCTTGTAGTTACAGTTGATTGTGCTATTATTGAAACTTTTTAGTCTGAGGATTATTTTTATATTCCATGTTCTAATAAGTGCGGTGATTCAAGTGAAGGAAAATAGTTTTCTTCTATCAATATAGTGGCTTGAATTCAAACTGATTATGGGGTTTTAATTTTTAATAAATTATAAAAGATTCCATAAATTGAACTAGAAAAGAGATCTGTCTTTTGTTTTTTAAGATGGTTTTTGCACTCAGTTAATTGGTTGTTCAATTTTAAGTGTCAATACAGAATCTTGGAATTTTGAATTCCATTTCCATTTTTCTTGATATGCTTGGTTGATGTGTCAGATTGCTGATTAACTTTATCATCGTAACATATGCAGTTAAGCTTAATGCTAATAGGTTAGTGGTTGGAACACTTAGAGGATTCGACCAGTTTATGAATTTAGTGGTTGACAACACTGTCGAGGTGAATGGTGATGAGAAAACTGATATTGGCATGGTGGTGAGTCATATTTGTCTATTGTACTTGTTTTATGCATAATACAGTGATTGTCATTTAAGTTTAATTCCTGATAAATAATAATCTTGTATATTTTTTTTAACAGGTGATCAGAGGAAATAGTGTTGTCACTGTTGAAGCACTGGAACCCGTCAACCGATAATAGTTGAGATATGACTTATATTGATGCATATTATATGTATTTCTAACTCTTGCATTTGGCCCGATATGGCTCCCCCAGTATGATATGGAAATTGTTTTATATTTGTCGATGAATGCAGCTTATGTTTCCCAGAACATTTGTTGTTAGATTGATTTAGTGGGCTTAAAATGATGCTGATCATTACCGAATGATCATGCGCTGCCAACTAGTGGCCCTCCGTCCTGGAACGAATTGCTCTAGGATACATTCGTTTGGATGAACTTGAATGTGTTGCCTCTTTAACAAGCACCAAAACCAGCTTGATAATGCTTTTTAATTCATAAACGTTCTTGATAATCTCGTGAGAACGCATATCGCAATTTTCACAGATGCTGACAGTGGTTAATCGGAAATAATAGCTCGTTTAATGCGTTCGTGTTCTTCATTTTTTCTCTTTCATGATTTTATATGATCGAAATTGGGCTTGAAATCTTTAATTAAATTGGCGTTGATCGTATTACCAGACCTAAAGGGGATGAGGTCTTATCCTGCTAAGGCTGAACACATGGAATTTCCATGAATAATCAGAAAGAAGTTATGGAATCGCAGCCAGACCAGATCGATATTTGAAAGAACAAACGCTCCCTTCAATCCAAAGGTCTCTTTCTATTTGTGGTGCCCACCAAGAAAAAGCTGCTCTATACTTGGTTCGTTCCCATTATTTTATTTATTATACACTCGCGGTCCCGTGCCCGGGAAATTGGGTTTGAATTTGGAACAGTTTCCTATTCACACGACTGACAACGGTACGTTAACTAGTCCCTTAAAGCTTCTTCCTTTTGGAGTACCGTATTGCTAGGTCTCAGCTTTGGTTATGGGTTGCCTGACCTGTCCTTCACTTTTTGGCTTGCAATTGCACTTCCGTATGGTCCACTGTCGTTTGTACACATAACGTACGCACCTTATGCACAAGTTACGCTCTTTCGTTCACCAAACATAGCCTGCCTAGCCCAGAGTAGCCTAGGTAGGAGATTCTAACGGGGAAATTCAATCAAGGTGCTCTATGGATATGGAAGCCTAGCTAGCCTAGGGAAGGGATATTAGGCTTAATGGTCACAACTCACAACTTTACGTTTGGCAAATTGTACTTGCTTAAGCATCACTTAAACCTCGATTAGTAAAAGGATTTTGGCTATAACACTTAAAACCTGGGAAGGGAAAGGAAGGGGAGGGAATTTCGGGGGCTAGAATCTAGGAAGACGGACAATTACGAGATGAGATCTCGGATGGTTAAGAGAGAATAGCACATAGTTGGAACAGAATTAATAGCACGGAACATTTGAATTTTGAGTTGGACAATTATATTGGATGGTGAAGTTAGGTATGTGATGAGGACATAGACTTATATATAATATATAAAGAGTTCATTTAAGACCGAGGCTTAGGCTAGGTACAAATGCCTGAGTCAGGTGGTCCTCTCTTTGGTCTCTGCTTCGGTGACTCGGTCCCATACCTGTCACAACCCAATTAGTTGGCTTTGCGTAACACAAGGCTTTGTTTAATGCGGATGAGTCAGATGACCGCAGAGTGTTTACCTGTCATTCCATGTTATAACAATTAGTTCAATACATGTTCCTCATTGCTTCCTTTCCTTTTGGAAAAACTTTGTTTCTGTTATAATTTACCAGGTTGCAAATTCTATGTCTTTATTTGTTTAGATCCATCTATTCTCATCATTCCCAATTGACCTTTGAGTAGTTTATTAGTGATTTTGGAAAGAAGAAAATGAATGGCCCTAACCTTTGTCTCTCTACTACTTTGCTTGTATCCTCTTAAACTATACAACCTGCATTCTGTATCTGTATCTACGTTGTCTCTTTCTCTCTGTAGGTTGCTTCTTCAACCCTCAAGATACCATAGCCATTGAGAAGGCAAAGAAGGGCAGATAAAAAAGAAAACTGATATTTATCATGTCCCTACCCCACGCACTAAAACCCTCCTTCAATCCAACTCTACATACGCACAAAAGTTTTGTTCCCATGTTCTCCAACAAAAATCAAGAAAACCAATTTAAAGCAACAATAGAGTGAGCCCTGAACTGAACCAAAAAGACCATTTCTTGCTTACAATTCTTGTCAAAACAAAAACAAGAAAAAGACAGTGAAAACAACATGACTGAAGTAATGCAATCATCACCGTCTCATTTCCCTTCTCCTACAAGCTCTTCCTGTCCTACTTCATGTGTTCATGGTGATATCCCACACCAACAACACCACCCACATACGTTTAGCCCCGCTGGACCCGTAGAAATAGACCAAGAACAACTAGACGAAGATCAAGCACAAGTTGATGGGTACATAGAGAGAATAGAGAGGGAGAGAGAAGGAGACCAGCTCTCTGTTGTGGAACTTTTGGTCGCTGCTTTTAGAAGGTCCATTGTTGGTTGCAGCGTTATTGCTGCTACTGGGAGTAAAGAGCTTTCAATGGAGATTGGTCTGCCCACTAATGTTAGGCACGTTGCTCATGTCACTTTTGATAGGTTCAATGGATTTCTTGGCTTGCCTCTGGAGTTTGAGCCTGAAGTTCCCATGAGAGCACCGAGTGCAAGGTCAGTTTTTTATTTCCTGAACAAATTTGGTTTATTTCATCCATTCTTTTTTCACTCGGGGCTGAGGGAAAGTTTGCATCTTGAAAATTTTAGTCTTCTGGTGCCAAATATTTAGCATCAGCTCTTGCAAATCATCTGCTGCCGAAGAGAAACTGATGTATAATGTCTGTCTAACGAGTTTTTTTATGTGGTTATGGACTCAATTTTTGATAGACATTATATTGTGCGAGTCCATTCAACTTTGCACCATTATTTGTCCTTCCCAATGTGGTTGTCACATGAACATTCCTTCTTAGTCCTCAATGTGCTAATTGCTATTAAAGTTTACCAGTAACTATGTATCCATGGTGACATGAAACTTAAAGAGTACCTTCTTCCTCACTACTCGGATTGTTTGTGATCGATTGTGTTGATCGAACGCTTTCTCATCAGTAGCCAGAGTAGACAGTTCACCTATTTTGAAGAGATTTTTGGAGGAAATTTAGTTAAGGCACTTTATTTTCTTCTCCTTCTATGCTATTGCATAATGTTAATAGAAAGGTGCGGCTAGAGAGTCTGTTAAACATACCCATGTTACTATTTGTAAGTTTTGGTCGAAGCTGCATTTTCTGGTTCGAAGTCACCCTTGGTTGGACAATTCTTTTTAATATGTAGTTTTACATGTGAAACTGGTTATGTGTTCCTCGTGCTTTCTTTTTTCATTAGTATAAAAATTACTTCACTCTTAGGTGCGTGGCCCATCAAAACTGACCAACAAAGAAAATGTCTGCATCCTTAGTCTGCGATTTTCTGTTGTTTTACGCTCATATTGTGTACAACTATCCGCAACTGACTGGACCACCGCTATAGTTGTCGAATGCATTGTGCATAATTGACTATTTCTAGTTTCCAACTCTACTGGTACACAATTACCGTAGACAGCATCAGAAATAACTGCAGCTGATTGCTTCTGCACTAATTTTTACCTTCATTAAGCCAACCTTGGAAAGAATTCTTACCTTATTACAAGACTAATATTATTTGGGTCATTTGCTTACTTTATGTTGGCTTGGATTTTCTTGTATTGTTATTGTCGTTTACAACTTTATTCCAATTACATAAGCAACTGAAAGTATCTACGTCATCATCATCTATGAAGTTACTCAACTTGTATCTGCATAATCTGTACAGATTAGATAACATGAGTGAGCTTGTTTCTCCAGAAATATGATTCAATTGTATCTGCATGTTCAATTTTACGCACCTGATTCTCGTGGCTGATTGGTTGATGCCATACGCTTATGCTTATTGATGAAACATCAATTTTTGCAGTGCCACTGTTTTTGGAGTTTCAACAGAGTCCATGCAACTTTCCTACGATTCTAGAGGCAATATTGTGCCTACAATACTCTTGATGATGCAAAGACAATTGTATGCCCAAGGAGGATTGCAGGTCAACATCCATTTCTCCTTTTCTATATGCCTATTGAATTATAGTAGAAGCATCTACCTCCAAGGTTTCCTGTATAAACATTCCCGTGGGGTAGAACATGTTTTGGATAAAGAGCATAAAGGTCTAGAGACGTAAATTAGTCCAACAATGTCTTGCAGGCAGAAGGAATTTTCAGAATTAATGCAGAGAACAGTCAGGAAGAGTATGTTAGGGATCAACTAAATATGGGAGTGGTCCCAGAGGGCATTGATGTGCATTGCTTGGCAGGTTTGATAAAGGTACAAGTTAGTTAATTGGTTCTCATACTCCATTCTACAGTTGGTGACAAGCAACTGGTTTTCACTGCCACTTCACTTATGTGAAATGAACATTGAACAAAAAAGTTTCTGTTTGTAGTTTATTTTCTCGAGTCTGTATTAAGATGATATAAAATCATGATTCTGTAGGCTTGGTTTAGGGAACTTCCAACTGGCGTTTTGGACTCTCTTTCACCGGAACAAGTGATGCAATCACAATCAGAAGAGGATTGTGTTCAGCTAGCTCGATCTCTCCCCCCTACAGAAGCTGCTCTATTGGATTGGGCAATAAACTTAATGGCTGATGTTGCTCAACGGGAACATCTGAATAGAATGAATGCACGGAATGTCGCTATGGTTTTTGCACCCAACATGACTCAAGTGAGTAATGTCCAACTCCCTGCTACATTTCATTATTCTTTTATCATTTTTGTACCGGTCCGACATAAATCAGAGGAATTATCTCCTCTAAATTGAGAGGGGTTACCTTTCCTAGAAGGCCATTGCCTAGATTGAGAATTAATTGTACCTCTGCATATTCTCATGGTATTATGCAGATGTCCACTTCTGCTATTGTTTCCATGGATTAGTTAGAGAACTTTCCAATCAGATTGTACAAGTCATTATGAAAAGAGTGAAACACTCTTGTTTGAATGGTTTCGTGTGCAAAGATAGGGCTCTGGCAATATATGTAAATTATTGACACTTCATAACTTCTGTGATTGCAGATGTCAGATCCATTGACCGCATTGATGTATGCTGTTCAAGTGATGAATTTCCTGAAGAACCTTATCATTAGGACACTTCGAGAACGAGAAGATTCTGTGATTGAAACAGTTTCTGCTTCCTCCCTTGAGCCAGCCGATGGGAATGGGCATCAAAGCCCTTCTCAACCTTTCCCTCAGAAGGTTGTGGCTGGTGAGGAGAGCGAAGAAGAGAAGGCATTTGTTACTGAAGAACCTACTCTTCAGAGTCCTCCGCCTAGCGAAGATGATTCTACCATTGCAAGTGGTTCCCAAAATCTCCTGACTTCAATTCAGAACATTCACAGAGGAAATCGGAGTCTCATTGATAATTGTCCTTGTGAAGTTTTAGCTCAATTAAAAACCAAAAAGAATGAACAAGAGGGCAGCTTTAAAGATAAAAGCGGAAGAATCCAAATGAAAGGTTGCAAAAGCAGAAATGGTCAATCCAACCATCCAAATCTGAAGAAGGGTCCAAATAAACTGAACGAGCAATCAAAGGTGTGGGCAGCAGGACATATTGAGAAGAACATGGAAACTGGTATTTTAGGTCGAATGAACCAAAGGACACAGCGGTTTGAAGCTTGGAGGTGAAAAAGTGCTCTTGCTTTGCGATCACATTCCAACCGATGATAATACAAGTGGTGCATTGTGAGTCAATGTGTTTCTTTGGTTTTATTGGTATTGCTGCACTGCATCTGCATGCCTGTTTTTCTGGTACAAAGAGCAAGGCAACTAGTATAGGTCATATAAATCAATCAAATGACATTGTGGGTGGATATTAACCTTGGCGAAGAATTCTGTTGCCAGCTAATGATGCAGACGGGACAGTCGACATATTCTGTATGTTTTAGCTTTGGACATTCACAATTTGTTTTATGCGTGTTCCAGAGTGTTGTTCTCGAACTAGTTATTGCTTGATGGTTAGATAACCTTAACCCATTCTAACATCCTCTTCTCCATGAAACTCCAAGGTCAAGATCTATATATATATACACAAATATATAGGAAATCTCTCCTTCAAGGAGGCTTTTGGCTACATCTGTTGATGGAACCAAAGTTTTAAAAATCGGACCGGATAGGCCGGTCCGACTAGAAACAATTTGAATCGGCTAGTTGTTTGTTTCGGTTCCAATTAATAACTCCTGTATAAAAAAATCGGTTAATCGATATACGGATAATAACGTAAAACATCATATTCAGTTTCACAAAAACTCTAATTGCCTCCACCATCTTCTCTTTTCTCAAATTTCGTCGTAGCAAAATTAGCTTTCTTTTTGCCATCTTTGCCAGATTTCGCTGTCGTCTTCCATTTCTGGCCGTCTATCATCTTCACCAGACTCTGAAAAAACGAGACTCTCTCTGCTCGCCGTTACTCTCTTCTTTTTGCCGTCCTCTTCGCAGATCCCATCGCCTCCATTTTTCGTAGGTAAATTTCTTGTCTACGATTGGTTTTACCTTTGATTTCTTTTAAGGATATTGTTAATTCTTTTTTGTATCTTTGGTTTTGTGATTTAGGAATTTCTGAGTCGTGTGACTCAAAGAGTGAGAAGGAATCGGACAAGCTCCATACCTTTGGACGTTGTAAGTGAAGTTTAAATAAGTTGTTCTTAAAATGGATTTGATGAATTTGACTTTTGCGATCCTTATGATTTCTTCTGGAACTCAGCCAAATGAGTCTTAAAATCCATGAAATGAGTTTTAGAACTAACATGTGATTAATTCCATGAAGATCTAACTCCTTAATTGAAACAACCCTTTGTCCTATTTGGAATGAGCAATGATTGAGATTATTCTCTTAATGCTATAATTGTCTCTATGATGACTTAATATACTTCTTGCAGAGATGGGTAGAAGTATGGATGGCAAAACCAGTTCAGCCCACCCGGCCTAGCCAGGACCGCTTTTGGCCCGGGTTGACCGAGCCCGTGGCCCGCCCGTTATTTCCAAAACGACGTCCTTAGGCAGAAGTTTCTCATAATTCATACCGTGCTTCACTATCTCTCTCTATGTCTGAGATGCTGATTAAACACTATGGCTTCAACTTAAATCTGAGAGTTTGCTTTAGAGTGAAAAACAGAATTTGTTTTAGAGTGAAATATAAATTCTGGATTGTGTTATTTAAGTTTTAGATATGTTAGGGGATAATGAAATACAAAATTTGTTTTGGAGTGAAATTGTGTTATTTAAGTTTTTAATATGCTTAAGAGATAATGATGTGTACCAACTATAGAAGATCTCTACTTTATTCATAGTTATTGATTAATTAGTCTTCTTTAACGTTGTGTTATATATAAAATTTTGAATGAAAACTACACTTACAATATTTTGGTAACATAATAGTCATCTGTGTATCTATTTTGGCAAGATACAATTTTGAAGTGACGCAAGTAATTGCTGGAGCAAAGCTTAAAAAGTAGGTGCATTTGGTCTTTTGTGTATGTGATTTGATTTCATTCATCATTCTATTGTTAGTTTTTTTCGATGTATATGAATTCATTTTATTCACCGTGTATGTGATTACTAATTTGTGTTGGTCTTTAAACGTGCCTTTTTAATAATTTCCTAGCAAAATGATGAACTAACTTGTGAGCCTAAGTTTTCAATTAAAAGAATTTGATTACTTAGAAGATGTAACTTAGAAGAAGAAAGATATTTAAATTAATAGAATTGCAAAAACTAGAGTGAGAATTGTGTATTATCTAACATATTAAAGTAGTAGTTACTTTTTTATGTAAAAGAAAAATAAAGAGAAATTTTGTAACTAAAGCTATATGCGGTTTAGATTGAAAATTCGTCAAACCTTAGATCTAATTCAATTTAGAATTGAATTGTCAATACTTTTAAGATTTGTTTGAGAGTTAAACAATATATTAAACAATACATGAATTTAGTTAAATCTATAAGTTCAACTGATGACCTATTTTCAAGGATTCCTTTGTATGATAAAATGGAATCTTAAACAACAAATTTATTCTTGCGACAATCCTTTTATATATTTACAATTTACCTTGTGAGTTGTGACTGTTGATGACGAGAATTATTTTAAGTTGGAAACTTTTGTCCTAACCATGGTATACCTAATTCTTTTTTTATACTTTTTAGGTTAAATCGTAATGGAGAATATAGAATCATTAGAAAAAGATTCAATGAATATCGTATAATCTACTCTTGGTAAGTCCGATCTAGCATGAAATTATTTTTCTTCTTTTTAAGCATCTGACGGGAATATCCAATGTAATTGTATGTTTTGCGGTAGAATATTTAAAAGGGGAGGAATTTATAGAATGAAAGAACATCTTGCTGGTGTTAAGGGTAATATTGTTTCTTGCAAAAAAGTACCAATTGATGTACGTGACATGATTGGAAAATATTTACAGCAACAAGTAAAAAAGAAAAAGGAAAATAAAGAGGCTTATGATATATCTTTTGGAGATGATGAAACACCACAAGTATTAGATAAAGGAAAAAGAAAAGCTACTATTGACATAGATTCTTATTTTTCTCTAACAACTACTCCTGGTTCTTAACCTAGTCTAAAAAGTTTTATGGTTGATAAGGATGTTGTTTTGCGATGTAAAAGAGCATGGGCTAGATGATTCTATCATTCATGTATTCCTTTAAATGCTTTAAATTCACCATATTTTCAAGAGGCAATTAATGCTACAATAGTAATAGGTCCAGGATTTAAGGTACCATCTTATTATGAGTTATGTGTGCCTTTGCTTCAAGATTTAAAAAAGGAATGTCAGTTAATTGTGAATACATATAAATCTAGTTGGGAATCAACAGGATGCACTATTATGGCAGATGTGTGGACTGATCAAAGATAAAGAACCTTGATTAATTTCTTTAATTATTGGAATTTTGGAACAACTTTTATCAAGTCTGTTGATGCTTCTGACATAGTAAAAAGTGCTAATGCTTTATCTAAATTATTCTATGAAATTGTTGAGTGGGTTAGACCTAAGAATGTAGTGCATTTTGTTATAGATAATGCAGCTAATTATGTATCAGCTGGGTACTTATTACAATCAAAGTACGGGCATGTTTATTGGTCTCCATGCGTTGTTCATTGTATTAATCTTATTTTAAAAGATATTGGTGGTATGAATCATATTTCTAGTCTTCCTTCACGCGCATCTAAGATCATAATTTTTGTGTATAATTATGTCACATTTTTGTCTTGGTTAAGAAAGCAAGAATATTGGGTTGAGATCGTGTGTCTCGCTACTACAAGGTTTGCAACTACATTTACTATTTTGAAAAGTGCTTATGAACATAAGCAACTACTTCAAAATTTAGTGATAAGTAAACACTTTTCAAGTCATAAATTATCAAAGAGTGAAAAAGGAAAAGAAGTTTGTGCTATTATTCTAGATAATAAATTTTGGGATGGTTGCTTGATCATTGTGAAGATTATGGCCTGCTTATAAGGTTGTTGATGATTGTTGACTCAGATGAGAAGCCATCTTTAGGGTATATATATGATGGTATGTATAGAGCTCACAAACTAATTATAAATCTTTTTAAAGGGAACGAGAAATTGTATAAGCCTTATATAGATTGTGACACCCATATACCCCTGGAAGGATATGTAGATGCTACACAAAACATAACCAAAATAAACCAAAACATACCCAATGTATTTTCAGAAACTCAAGGAACAACATTTCATTCATTATTGATTGGATCATATTCAGAATATCATATATACATGGGGCTTATTATATACAAGCCTCAATTCCAAAACCAAATTGTGTTAACATTATTACAAACTATTTACATCAAAATACAAGACATTAAATACATCACAAAAGCAAATTCAAATGTACATCTTGCCAAAATAAAACGCATCTTTCTTTGGCCATTGCGGTTGTCTTTGTCCTAGTCTTTAAACCTTTTTATCATAACCTACACAAGGTAAAACCACCGTGCTAAGCATATAGCTTAGTGGGGAATAACTAACAACATATAATTCGACAGTTGTTTTTTAATAAGAGCTTAGCATTCACATGCAATGAATCATATCAAATCTCAGAAAATCTTTAATTGTTCAAATTATTGAACATTCAATAACATTTGCTTCGGATCAGAATATAACATATCAGAACAGAATATATACTTGCTTCATATTTATAAGTATCTGAACAACATATAATTCGACAATTGTTTTTAACAAGAGCTTAGCATTCACATGCAATTAATTATATCAAATATCAGAAAATCTTTAATTGTTCAAATTACTGAACATTCAATAACATTTGCTTCAGATCAGAATATAACATATCAGAACAGAATATATACTTGCTTCATATTTATAAGTATCTGAACAAAATCAGAATCACAAAACAAAACTTTAAAGTATCTAAGCAAATCTTGCTTATTTCATATTAGCATTTAGCTATGTCAGAATTGAACTTAACTTATATCAAATTAGAATTTATCTTATTTCAGATTTGGACATATATCAGAATACAAAATAAGTTAGCCTTCCAATCCTTTATATAGAAGTGGGTAACGTGACCAGAACAGGAGATACCTATTGGTATCACAGAACAGGAGAGACTTATGTCTTGACACCGAAGTGTCCTTATCAGGAGACACCGAAGTGTCAATATCAGGAGAGACTTATGTCTCAGACACCGAAGTGTCAATATCACAAGCTGCTCCAAAATAGGGGCAGCATTAGATCACCTTTTTCGATCTCAATTTCCAAGGTCATATAGCATCAGGTCACCTTTTTCGATCAGGTCACCTTATGTCTCAGACACCAAAGTGTCATTATTAGGAGACACCGAAGTGTCGACACCTTAAATGTGTCCAGGAGCAGCTGCAGACCCTTCTAGGCATGCCTATTTACCCACGACTAGGACTGGACAGTTTTAAAACAATGCATTTTAGATTTCGCGATCATAAGCAAAGGATGTTATGTTTTTATTTCGCTTTCCTCATTTTTGATGCACATCCATGAACATTTGCAACAATGTACCATTAAAGGCATTATGTACTTCTCATTCCATATCATGACACAAAGTTCCAATTTGTAAATAATCATATTCAACTCACATCATATAAACCCTTTTGAAATACTTTGGTATTCATATGAACACATTCATCTTTAAACGCATCATTCTTTTCAACAATAGACACATTATTAATTAACCTCACATTCTTTAAGTAATTATTTCCATTAAATAACCATAACTCAATAACCTTTCACTCCATTAATCTAACAATATCTAGGTTCATTTTTAACCTCAATTACGTTTAATTAGACCATTTTTAAAAAAAACCCTAACCTTATATATATTAACAGTTGCACAAAACCAAGATTTTCCTAACCCCCTTTCCAGATTTTCTCAGGATTAGTTTCAGGTTAGTTTTGTATGGCCATTTTGACATAGAAATTGAGGTTTTTAGGCAATACGTTCTTCTAAACAATTGTTCTCCTATATATTAAGTTTCAATAGAACCAACAATCAAACCATTTGAACTTCTAAATCATGATATATAAGCAAAATATAACAAGCTGCTCCAAAACGGGGCCAACATCAGGTCACCTTTTTCGATCTTAATTTCCAAGGTCATAGAGCCAGAATTAAGTCAGAGTCTCTTCTAGAGATATTGTCTTAGTTTCATATGCAACTAAAATAACACAATTTGGGGGTATTTAGATTGAGTTATGACTCAAACAATATGATTGACTCAAACAAACCTTAGACAAAATTCCACTAAACAATGTTCTCTTGTCATCTTCAACCAATCCTATCCAAGATAACACCAAAATAACACCAAAGAAACGTCCCAGAAACAATTCCACATCCAAATGAATCTTTATATCTATTCAATTATACACAAATATAGAAATAAAGTAAGTGAAATCCCAAACCTTAAGATTCACAAAGTAGTTCTTCTAATGCTTTTCCTTCCCTTTCTCTTTGGTTTTGCTTGAATCACCAAGTGAAAAATGATGGGATAAAGAAGGTGAAATGGAGAGAAGAAAAACATGAAGTTACGCTATCAAATTTTCGTCCATCTCCCTCTCCATATGCCTTTTCATGAATTTTCTAGTCTTAGATATATGTTTTAATATCATTGGTCCATATGACATAATCCTATTGGACCATATGTTACAATCCTGGTGGACCACATGTTACAATTCTATTGGACCATGTGTTGCAATGATATTGGACCATGTGTTACAATTTTATTGGACCATGTGTTATAATTCTATTGGACTATGTGTTACGATTCCATTGGACACACATGCTTTAATCTTATTGGTCCAGGAGTTAACTTTATGACAATTGCATATTGGTCCTTCTTCTTCCTTTAATTCCCACATTTTATTATGATATTATCACTTAATTTCATTCCCCTGTGTCTTAATTTTATAATGACATAAATTTCATGCAATATAGTTGATTATATCAGGAGTTATACCCTAAAACCACAGCTGTTCGAAAACAAGGACAGCAGCTAGAACTCAACTTCAAACTAGAATTCAAAAATCATAAAGGAAGAATCAGATTTAGGTTCCTCCATGAAAGTTGTAGATAAATGTATCTAGTTTCATTTGAATTTAAAAGAATCCCATTTTGATGTCTACAGGTCAAGATATAGCTGAACTACCGAAGTCTGTTCAATAATTAAACCAGAATTAACATATGACCATCATTTTTCCATCATTCAATTCTCATCATCTTAACACATGTTCCATACTAATTCAATTATCATACAACTTATATTATTACAAGATATCAATATCAACATCATAACACATACTTCATGCCAATTCAATTATCATCAAACCTGTATTAATACATGATGTCAAGTTTAGAATTCCCTTACATGTTTAATTTCGAATTCCAATTCCAAAGAACAAGCCAATCATACGTGTATTGCCATAAATATGTAACATTTCATCTAGGGTATATTTTGGGGCCTTACAATTTTCTCCACCTTAAAAGAATTTCGTCCTCAAAATTCATACTTGGTAAGAACAGCTGAGGATACTGAAGAGCTAACTGATAAGTTATTATAATAGTCTGATAACCGTTGTACACATACATTCAATCTGACTTGTACCTCCTGAACATTCTGACATATAATACTTTGTGGATCTAAGTCCTTCTAACAATATTAATAATCTCATCTCATAGTCAAGAATCCCAATAACATAGTTTGGATACTTTACAACAAACAAAGTATATGCACTCTCTGTAGTATATTCAACTTCTAGTGCCTGAGTCTCATACTTATCCAACTCCAACATTTACATCTGATTCGTTTAATACTCATTCATTCCTAGAAATGGAACATTTGATTTACATGACACAATTCAGTGAAAGTTCTCATACAAAAGATTTCTTTCCTCAATAATCTGTACTGTTCACGAAATCCTTATCACTCAATTCTATATATTAAAGCTCGGTGAAATGATAGGCATACACTTTTACTCTTATGCCTTCGTATAAACCATCAAGATCATTGCATCTTATCTAGAGATTTATTTTCATAAGGTCACCAATTAATATCTTACTCGAATGATACCTTGATCTCAATTACTTTCATATCCAAGCATATAATACATATGTACACTGTAATATCATTCGCCAAAGCAATCACATTATCAGATGTCCTCTCACAATAACTAATCAACATAATCTTGAGGACTTCTATATATATATCATTACCATTTACTTTATCTTACTTACATATGTTCTCAATCAATTCAAAAATATAAAATACATAACCATCATGAAATTCTAATATCAAACCCAATGTTATAAACTTATACTGAATCACAAACTCTCAACATGATACCTAAACAACCATTCCAGTACCAAGTTCAACCTTTCAAGGTAATAGAAATTTTTGGTTTTCCTTTAACTTTGCTTGCACACTTTAAATCCCATCACTTTGACTTACATCTCCATTTTTTTCTCCGCCATAGCCATTAAAATATATTTACTTATGCATCAATTTAAAGGTATAAAACCACATCATAATACTAATCTCATATTCCTTAATATAACCACAAATACAAGTACACTGACTCTATGTCCGACATATCAAATCAAACCATATAGTCTCTCCTATGTCAGGATATCAACAAACTTTCATTTTCTCACACCCTGACATATCATCATTCATCTCGATTTACTCCAGAGGGTCCAGATATAGACAGACAAGATTACGTAGGAGTATTACTCTTAGTAACCTCATCAACAGCCTTATGATCTTTCCATACTTAAATCTAAAATTGAAACATGGGACAAACCACATTAGGCCAAACACAACTCTTATATCCAAGTATAAGCAATATTTAAGCGTTGGTTAAACCAAAATCGCCTTAAGCAATGTTTAAGTGCTGGTTAAACCAGAATTTCCTAAACCATGCTCTGATACCAAATAATGTGACACCCACATACCCCCTAGGAGGATATGTAGATGCTACACAAAACATAACCAAAATAAACCAAAACATACCAAACGCATTTTCAGAAACTCAGGGAATAACATTTCATTCATTATTGTTTGGATCATATTTAGAACATCACATATACATGGTGCTTATTATATACAAGCCTCAATTCCAAAACCAAATTGTGTTAACGTTATTACAAACCATTTACATCAAAATAAAAGACATTAAATACATCACAAAAGCAAATTCAAATGTACATCTTGCCAAAATAAAACGCATCTTTCTTTGGCCATTGCGGTTGTCTTTGTCCTAGTATTTAAACCTTTTTATCATAACCTACACGGGGTAAAACTACCGTGCTAAGCATATAGCTTAATGGGGAATAACTAACAACATATAATCCGACGATTGTTTTTAACAATCGCCTAGCATTCACATGTAATGTATTATATCAAATCTTAGACAATCTTTAATTGTTCAAATTACTGAACATTCAATAACATTTCCTTCAGATTAGAATATAACATATCAGAACAGAATATATACTTGCTTCACATTTATAAGTATCTGAACAGAATCAAAATCACAAAACAAAACTTTAAAGTATCTGAGCAAATCTTGCTTATTTCATATCAGCATTTAGCTGTGTTAGAAATGAACTTAACTTATATCAAATTAGAATTTATCTTATTTCAGATTTGGACATATATCAGAGTACAAAACAAGTTAGCCTGCCAATCCTTTATACAGAAGTGGGTAACGGGGCCAGAACAAGAGATACCTATTGGTATCACAGAAAAGGAGACACTTATGTCTCGACACTGAAGTGTCCTTATCAGGAGGCACTGAAGTGTCAATATCAGGAGAGACTTATGTCTCAGACACCGAAGTGTAGACAACTTAAATGTGTCCAAGAGCAACTGTAGACCCTTACTAGGCATGCCTATTTACCCACGACTAGTACTTGACAGTTTTAAAACAGTGCATGTCAGATTTCACGATCATAAGCAAAGGATTTTATGTCTTTATTCCGCTTTCCTCATTTTTGTTGCACATCCATGAACATTTGTAACAATGTACCATTAAAGGCATTATGTACTTCTCATTCCATATCATGACACAAAGTTCCAATTTGTAAACAATCATATTCTACTTGTATCATATAAACCCTTTTGAAATACTTTGGTATTCGTAAGAACACATTCATCTTTAAACACATCATTCTTTTCAACAATAGACACATTATTAATTAACCTCACATTCTTTAGGTAATTATTTCCATTAAATAACCATAACTCAATAACCTTTCACTCCATTAATATAACATCATCTAGCTTCATTTTTAATCTCAATTATGTTTAATTAAACCTTTGTTAAAAAGACTTAACCTTATATATCTTAACAATTGCACAAAACCAAGTTTTTCACCTTCCTAACCCCTTTCCAGATTTTCTCAGGACTAGTTTCGGGTTGGTTTTGTATGGCCATTTTGATATAGAAACTGAGGTTTCTAGGTAATAAATTCTTCTAAACAATTGTTCTCCTATATCTTAAGTTTCAATATAACCAACAATCAAACCATTTGAACTTCTAAATCATGATAAATAAGCAAAATATAACAAGCTGCTCCAAAACGGGGCCAACATTAGGTCACCTTTTTCGATCTTAATTTCCAAGGTCATAGAGCCAGAATTAAGTCAGAGTCTCTTCTAGAGATATTGTCTTAGGTTTCATATGCAACTAAAATAACACAATTTGGGGGTATTTAGACTGAGTTATGACTCAAACACTATGATTGACTCAAATAAACCCTAGACAAAATTCCACTAAACAATGTTCTCTTGTCATCTTCAACCAATCCTATCCAAGATAACACCAAAATAACAACAAAGAAACATCCCAGAAACAATTCCACATCCAAATGATCTTTATATCCATTCAATTATACACAAATATAGAAATCAAGTAAGTGAAATCCCAAACCTTAAGATTCACAAAGTAGTTCTTCTAATGCTTTTCCTTCCCTTTCTCTTTGGTTTTGCTTGAATCACCAAGTGAAAAATGATGGGATGAAGAAGGTGAAATAGAGAGAAGAAAAACATGAAGTTACGCTATCAAATTTTTTTCCATCTCCCTCTTCATATGCCTTTTCATGAATTTTCTAGTCTTAGATATATGTTTCAATATCATTAGTCCATATGTCACAATCCTATTGGACCATATGTTACAATCCCGGTGGACCACATGTTACAATTCTATTGTAACATGTGTTGCAATGCTATTGGACCATGTATTACAATTTTATTGGATCATGTGTTACAATTTTATTGGATCATGTGTTATAATTCTATTGGACCGTGTGTTACGATTCCATTGGACACACATGCTTTAATCGTATTGGTCCATGAGTTAACTTAGGACAATTGCATATTAGTCCTTCTTATTCCTTTAATTCCCACATTTGCCTATGATCTTATCACTTACTTTCATTCCCCTATGTCTTAATTTTCTAATGACATAAATTTCATGCAATATAATTGATTATATCGGGAGTTATACCCCAAACATCACAGGCTGTTCGAAAATAAGGACAGCCGCCAGAACTCAACTTTAAACCAGAATTCAAAAATCGTATAGGCAGAATAAGATTTGTTTCCCTTCATGAAAGTTGTAGATAAATGTATCTAGTTTCATCTAAATTTAAAAGAATCCCATTTTGGTGTCTATAGGTCATGATATAGCTAAAATACCGAAGTCTGTTCAGTAATTAAACCAGAATTAACATATGACCATTATTTTTCCATCATTCAATTCTCATCATCTTAACATATGTTCCATACTAATTCAATTATCATACAACTTATATTAATAAAAGCTATCAATATCAACATCATAACACATACTTCATGCCAATTCAATTATCATCAAACTTGTATTAATACATGATGTCGAGTTTAGAATTCCCTTACATGTTTAATTTCGAATTCCAACTCCAAAGAACAAGCCAGTCATTCGTGTATTGCCATAAATATGTAACATTTCATTTAGGTTATATTTTGGGGCCTTACATAGATATTAATGATCGATGATGGGATAAGCATCTTACTCAAAGGATCCATTTAGCAGCTTATTTTCTCAATCTTTATTGGTTATATAGTAGAGAAGCACGTACAATTAATATTATGAGTAGTTTGTTTGATGTGATTGAATGCAAAGGTATTTTCTCTATTGAAGAGCAATCACAAGCGATAAATGAAATTAAATTGTGTCGTAAAGGTTTAGAGAGTTTTGCTAGATCATCAGCAAAGAGAGAACTTATGATGAAAAAAATGCAGCCAGATAAGTTATATATTTTTTATTCATTATTTACTTATTAATAATATATATTTTATCATAACTATTAATTTAAAATAAATATGAGTGGTGGAGATTATTCGGTGACAATGCTCCAACATTGAGAAAACTCGCTATTAGGTTACTCAGTCTGTAACATCCCGTTACTTATGTTGAGGCTAGATTAGTAAATATGAGAGATTAGTAAGAAATTAAAAAATGCATTTCATGCTCATGCATTGTATGATATGCTCATATTCTTGAATATTGAATTTTTGCACATGAAAATAATTGCACATGCATTCATTGACATATTCCGGGTATAATTGCTTTATATTTGTGAAATGTGATTTTGTGGAGAATTGTGGTTTTTATATGTTGAAAATTGATTTGG
>JAOQMS010000004.1:30598289-30610112 GCA_027563885.1 Erythroxylum longipes
TAAATTATAATAAGTAAGAAGTACAATTTATTTAAAATTGTTTTCAATTAAATTTTATCAAAGGAGTCAAGATAATTGGAAATAGTTTCCAATTGGATTTGAAAATTATTTTCAACTTAAATTACATTTTTATTTAGAATAGGAGTTTAATTTATTTAGGAATCAATGATTTTAATCTAATTTAATTTTTCCAAGGAGTTGGAACTATTATTTTAGATTATGAAGATCAATAACTAGAATCAAACGAAGCTTGATATGTTATGCATATAATTTGATTATGAGTGCATAAGTTGCATACTTTATTTATATGGTTGATATATATATTAGATGTATGTTAAATTGTATATTTTATATATGTGATATTTTACATGTAATTTTGTGATTGATGAGACAAATGAAATTAAAATCCCTTGTTAAAATATTAAGTACACGTTAAGAACGTGATTGTTGCCTTCCATTGTTATAAGAATAAACCAGAGTTCTGTTTATTATAGGCTTGTTGAGCAAACTCAAGGCCACTTTAACCTGAACATGGTTAATCTTATGATAGTGGGTTCTACTTAACTGAATTTGTGTGATTTGGATGAGCAAACTTATGACCATATGAATTTAGAGGCAAGGTTAGGAACAATATATAAGATATATTATGGCATGAGCAAACTTATGACCATATGAATTTAGAGGCAAGGTTAGGAACAATATATAAGATATATTATGGCAAGAGTTGTTACCTAACGGGTTTAGGAGTCATATGAGATGTGATTGATAAAGTTGTTATCTACCTAATTTAAGTCTAGTTGGTTTGTTGAGCAAACTCAAGATCAACTATACTTGAATGAGATCTTAGCCCACTAGAAAGATTAGAGTAATCTTTTCAAGCAGTAGTGAGGGCTATTATTTCGAATAAAATAGTGGGAGTAACCAAATGCATGATTAAAGTCCTAATCTAATTTGGTGGTCATGACATATAATTAACTACTTCTTACATTTATTTTGTTATGAGTGAAACTTACCTTATTTAGTATAGTTGATGCTAAGTTAGTGAGCCCAAGTTCTCAGACATAAGATATGTTTGGGAAGTGTTCTCAAAAGTTAGAAAAGAAAATTGTATGTCCATTATGTTATTATGCGATAATCCTTGTTGAGGATTTGGTGACAAAGTTGAGATATGTCAAAATCACATAGATGACAAAATGTATTGATATTTTGAGTTGACTAATGTCTTATAAATTTTAAAGACAACATGTAAGATGTATGTCAACACCATGATAACAAGATTCAAGAGGTTGCATTGAGTAGAGCTAAAGCTAAAAGGTATAGTACTTTGATGAAATTGTTCCAATTAATTTAGCCTACTAAAAACATAATTGTGGACTACAATTAAAGGCTAAGCAACAATATGATAATAGTTGTCATTAGAAGAAAATTATTACATGATTTTTCTTGCCTATATGTGATATGATAAAGATCATATGTATTTCTAATTTATGCCTATGAGTATTTGATACTAAATTTAGATTCAACATTATTTTAATGTTCAATGCATGGTTAGAAATAGATTGTCAAGTAAAAGTAGTTGATCAAATTTTATACTAAGAGTTTGTATGTGTTAGATCAAAGAAGATTTATGCTTAACATAAGTGGCAAGAATTAAAAGTTGGATAACTGAGATTATCCTTTTATGCCATATTGGTTAAATCAACATAACGAGAATCATAAAGTTACATACTAGGATATATGTATCCTTTTGATTATGAATCGTATGGAACTTGTAAAACTTGTAAAGTTGAAGAATAATCAAATCAACCTTTGGTGAAAGGATGATGAAGGTATTGAATTGTTAAATCTTATACATATGATGTATTGGATGGAATAACAATTCATAAAGGATAATATTATATTCCATTATATTACTAATGACTTTATGTGATATAGTCATACGTATTAAATGAAATGATGATTTAAAATCTTGAAAAAGTTCAATCTGTTTAAATCTAAATAGAAATTAACCATTGAGAATGCTGAAGCACATCGATGAGATCCTTGTGGCAAGTTTTATATTTTCAGTTATCTATAGGGAATGGGATTCTCTAGTAAATACCTTCATAACAAAAATTCCATAAGGGTATGGATTTGTGTAAGGAGTAACGTATAATATGAGATATTGTAGGATGTAATATTATTTTTTCTATAGCAATGCCTAGTACAATAACTTACCTTCAATAGTTCCAATTGAATCAATTAGAAATATTTCATATTATATATGAAATGCTAGGTCTTTGAAAGAGTAAAAGTTAATGATTCAAGGATGTGATGCTTAGCTGAAGCATGTATTATCTATTTAGTTTAGAACTAAATTATATAATAAAAAGTTTATGAGATATTCAAAAGATTGGATATAATCTTACAGATTCATTGAACAAATTGTTTGATTCAATGTATACTTATAGGAGAATGGTTCTCAAGATAAGTAGTGGGAGTAATATGAAATTTGAAAAGTTAAAATCTTATGACAATACATCTAATTAGAAATATTGCCTTTAATGATACATTTGATGTATAGTTAAAAGGCTACGATATATTGGAAGATTTACTTTCATGATGAATTCAAAAAGTTTGTCTTTGAAGATGATTGTGAATTTATGTCTATAAGAAGGTTAGTGGGATTATAGTTGTCTTCTTCAATGGGAATATGTGGAGACATATTACTCGTAGAGAACAACAGTTCTAATTTTCATTTGTTGAACACATAATTGTCGAAGAACAACTCTTGTTGGATATAAAAAGTTAATAACTTAATTCTAGGAATTAGACCTATAGAGATAGATTTGACGTTGTTAACTTATTCTAAGTCCAAGTACATAGATAATGTATTAAAGATATTTAGTATTTGAGATATCAAATACTTATGAAGTATCAGAGATATCCATTACCCTATGTGTGAGTTGATATTTGAGTTCAAGATGATAAAGATATAATTTTAGAAGTAAATCCTAATTAAGGTTTATTTACTTAGAACAATATCATTTAGGATTTGAAAGGTTCCAATGTAGCAATGATTGTTTATTAAGCCATAATACATCTTTCATTTGATGGAAATGATTAATTGGATCAACAAGTTCTTTAGTGAACTTGATAGAGTTTCTTTGCATTGTTCAAGACAGTAATATACTGTAAAACATTAAAGCCAATGGGCATGCATAAGGAGCTAATGTCTCATCGAAGATCCAAGAATGTGTTTAGGCAAATTTTCTTAATTATGATGATAATTATAGAGAATCTTGTAGAATTCTCTCATTAAGCCAGTAGTAGAATAATTGTCATATGGTAATATGTTATGAAATACTTAAATGATTGGCTTAGTGCAAGTGGGAGATTGTTGGTTTATGCCCTACAGCTAATCGCTTTGGTTGTAGTTTAGTGACAAATTATTTAAAGACATTATTTATCTTGTACATGTTTAAATGTATATGATAAAGTCCATGGAATAATTTTATATTGCAAATGAAATTATAATGAGATTATTATTATGAGATTCATTTTGCATTTATGTATTATTCTTAAATGTTTCTAGTCATTGTTCTATTAAGATTAGACATTAATAGAATGTAAAAAGACTAGAATACGTTATGTTTTTTCCTTATGAAGGAAGTACTCGATCTCATAAGCTAAACTATAGAGATGCTTAAACAAATGTGTGGGTGCTTGTTAGAGAACAATTTGACTGAACAGACCCGATATCAGAAATCCGTTTGGAACATTACTTGTATGTCTATGGAATTCTCATTGTAATGATTGTATAAGTGATCATTTGACTTGAGGTCATCAAAGTTATCTCGTATGAGGATTGCTATGTTTTGATACTACTTATGATCTATTTATTTCACCCTAAGGTAATTAGGGAGAATGTTTTGTTGTTCTCGATTAGTATTGATTTAGGAAATCCTTGGCCAAAGTGAAATGATGCTCTGTAAATAGTTTAAAAATGTTATTAATTGAATCGATAGCTAATGGCGGAGAACTAATATGTTTAGACTCAAAATGGAGTAGACATTAATTCTATGCTTTATGTCTAGTTGGAATATTGGTTGATGAAAGGATTGAATTATATAAAAAAATCACGCATGGAAAGGTTAGTTAAAACCACTTTGACATTCTTAAATATTTGGGTGGTCATGACACGTTACTAGACGCCAATTTTGATCTATGATTATAAATTGTTTAATTGGAGAATTAAAGATAAATTAAAAGAAGTTTTAATTTATCTAATTCTAATTATGAATTAGAATTAGAATTTATAATCATTGCCAACATATTTAGGAACCTAATGGGTCTTACATATAGAATGAGTTGAAGAGAGTAAAGTTAATTTAATCAAGTCAGACTTGATTGTAAGGTTTGAGAAACTTTATGATTAAATATGAGATATTTAATAAATAAGGATTAATATGAGATATTGAATTTTATACAAGCATAATTGGTATTTAATTAGAATTATTTGTAATTCTAATTAAAGTTTAATTGAAATTAGAATTTAACTGCAATTAAATTACTAAACCGTCCAAAGCTAATTATAAATAGGCTTAAGTTTTATGGAGCTACTAATTCTTGTTTAACCCTATTTGTAAGAGTTAGAGAGTTTTCTCAACTCATTCTGTGGATAACGTTAGAGGTCGGATATTTGTGTGACTACGGTGGGTGAAACGGATCGATTTCGAGAACGATTCGAGGGATACGACAAGATAAAAATCAAGCTTCGAAACAATATACGAATTACGTTTTCTCTTTATTATGATTTGTGTTAATCATTTTATATAATTAAAGAGATCTTGGTTTTTGGGAAATCAAAGATTGCAAAAAAGTTTTGTTAATTATTCCGTTGCGGTCGAAATCGAATCTCGACCCGATTTCTCAACATAAACCAATTCACTTAAGTTGGGACAAAGGAGAGTGGAATTTGGTGTGAAGGGGTGAAGTCGAAATGACTTAATTAGATATAGAATTAGTTTTAATTTGACTCCTTTACTATCTTCTCCTAGACAGGACTACCTCCGGTTAGTCAGTCGGGCCTTACTTCCTAGCCCAGAAGGAAAAGCAAAAATCGGCAGGTTGAAGATTGAAGAGTATATATATTCTAAACAGAACTGGGCCTTAAAGCCCAACGTAAAGAACAAGAACCTTTGATTTTCAATATATGACTCGTTTACCCTTTAACGTCGCAATTGTATTTTTGTGCCTCCTACTCTCCGATTGTTAAGTACTCCAAGTTTCAGCAATTTGGTATCATTTTCATTTCTAGCATACCGTCCTTTTTGGTTAATGATTGCGCAATCAGCCAATTGCACAATGAATATCCGTTGCTTTCAACGGAGGTTGTCGGCGGTAGCTCCCTCCTCTTTTCCGACGCGGATGGCTCCTCTTCAACCCCCTTCTCGCTCGTATGTTGCTGGACTTCATTATATTACGGCTGTTATTTCTGACGTTTCACGCTTTCAAAATATTCTTTTTCGATGTTTTTTTTTCCTCTAGGGAGACACATTTTTGGTATGTTATTCCTGATGAAATCAAGTGTACTTCCCTCTTGAATCGGTACATGGAAATCCTTACCCCATGTGAGAAAGAAAATGTTCTAAGCATGGGCGGTGATGAACTTCAAAAAAGAGCACTGCTTGCACGAGCCCTAGTTCGGACTACTATTGCAAGATGTAAGCTTTTGTTCATCTATTTTCCCTCTTATTACTTGGACTCTTTCTTGTTTCAAAATTCATACGTCCTCTTTCTGTCTATTGGGTGGTACTAGTGTTCCTTCTAGGTTTATGAATCATAAAAGAAACTGCTATATGTGATGATGTTTCTAATCTAATGCTTATGTACGTGGTTTCAAGTTTTGATTTTGATATCGTGTTCATTCATTGCTCATGTTATATGAACCTAATCTCATTGTGGAGTTTGCGTTGGTCCTACTATGATGCGTGTGAAAATTTTGTGGGGTCGTTGAGCAATGCTTTTTCGTTACTAGATCGGACAAATTGTTTTGTTGATCCAAGATCCTTGAAGTTCCGGAAGAACAGATATGGGAAGCCTGAGGTTGGTTTCCTTTTCTTTACTAGATATCCCAATATTTTCTAACATAATAGATTGCTTTGTATCCATCGTCTCGGAGGTCATTCTTATTTCTCTGACACCTTTTCCTCTCTTTTCATAGCATAGTTGGAATTGCAAAGTGATGATGATATCCAGTTACGGCAAATACAGTTCAATATTTCACACACTTCTTCCTTGATAGCTTGCGGGGTCACTACAAATTCACCAGTATGTGATCTGAGCTTGTCTTTGAAGCAAAGTTGTGGTTTGCCTTCATTCATTCTCAAGTTTATCTTTGATAATTGTGGATGCATGAAGCTCGTTGTCTTGCTTTTGTAGATTGGTATTGATGTGGAGGAGAAGCAAAGGAAGACAAAGAACAACATGTTAGCTTTTGTAAAACGTTATTTCTCTCCCCATGAGTTTAAACGTTTAAGTTCTATTTCAGATTTTGAAGCTCAAAGCGAGGAGTTCATCAAATTGTGGACCCTCAAGGTGAGCGTGGGGCCAAAATTACATATTGATCCATGGGCTGCCCTTCTATAAATAGTTTTCATTTGCACTAATTTTATCTAATTCTGTTAGGAAGCCTATGTAAAAGCTTTGGGGAAAGGCTTCTCGGCTGCACCTTTCAAGACCTTCACCATTAGTTTTAGTGGTGTCAAGGGATGCTTTGAACTTGCTGAGGGTTTAGATTCTGAGGTACATGAAGCAATTCCAAGTTAAGATTTATCTCCACAGCAACATAATGTTGGTAATCTTTTCACTGTGTCTGCTAGTAAGCACTGTTTTACTTTCTTGGGGTAGAAAGTGATAATATAGAAGTAACCAGAGGCTGAAAGATACATTTTTCGCATTGCAAATCTACTTTGAATTGGGTGCTTTATTTTGTGATGTTGAGACTTTCTTATTCTTAGATTATGTATCCATAAGACATTTGTGCTTTCTAAACCTTGATCTTGTGGTCTGTTAAAGAGTGTCCATTACCATCTTTGACATTGTTTTATGCTTAAAATAAGCCATAGAATAATGCTGCATTCTTATTTATGGAGTCAGGCGTCGGAAATAAAGGTTGAATCTCTTGATGACTCAAAGAATCTTACAAGCAATTGGCAGTTTGTGCTCGTCGAATTGGAAGGTTCTCATTACGCTGCCATCTGCGTGGAAAGGGATAAAAATAGTGATTTTGGCAAGAATGTACCACTGAGATTAACAGCATGGAAAACCACTCCTTTTGTTGAAGATAAATGTGCATCCGGTACTGATGCAATTGTAACAATTGGTGGAATGGTCAAGCACAATGTGGTTGCATGATGCCAAATTTGATTCAGTTTTGACGACACATGTACGCATTTAGAACACTTCTAGGCATGTTTTGTACTCGATTGTTAAGTTGCATTCTTGTATAATTTATATGACTTAATGATGAAAATGTGCATATTATGACATTTCTACGGCAACCTAATTATGCCATTTGTGTTAAGGAAAGCCATCTTGATTTTGATTGCATGACTAGAGTCGGGGGAGGGTTTCCACGTGGAGAGAGAGTTTTTGCCCGTCACTCCATTCGTTGCCTCCATATCCTGTAGGCTGGTGAAGAGTGTAAAGCGAAATGAGCAAAATGATACAGAATTTCTCGTTTTGATGCTAAGTAACTCTACGGTAATGAAAAATAATAATTCTCTTCACTGGGAGCGTGTCCGGCGTCATCCTGTACAGGAGACAAGAATTTGTTTACTTAAAAGAAATGTGTATCAACCCTGAAAAGCATACAAGAAATGATGTTTGGGACCATTAATCACTTTGTAGTTGATTATCGCCGAGCATGAGGTAGCGCTCTCTTTTTCAGTGCTTTCCGTGCCATAATTTCAGTGGTCATCATAAAGTCTGAGTGCTGGTTGGTTGCAGTTGATACAAAATAGAATAATAAAAATAAATATTATCATTATAATTATGATGGTAGGTTAAGAGGAAAGTATGATTATTATTACCATTACTATTAATAGTGATTGGTTTGTAAAAAAATTGAGAAATAAAAATTTATTATATTTTAAATAAATAATTAATTATATTTTAATTAATTATATTGTAATTAATTAATTACAACATTTTGATTAATGAATAAATTATATTTTAATTAATTATATTGTAACTAATTAATTAATTAAATTGTAATTAATTAATTATAATAATATTTCAATTAATTATATTTTAATTAATTAATTACAACATTTTAATTAATGAATAAATTATATTTTAATTAATTATATTGTAATTAATTAGTTAATAATAAAATTTTAATTAATTATGTTGTAATTAATTATATTGTAATTAATTAATTAATTAGAATATTTTAATTAATGAATAATAATATTTTAACTAGTTATATTTTAATAAGTTAATTACAATTTAATTAATTAATTATAATGTAATTAATTAATTAATAATAATAATTTAAATAATAATATTTTAATTAGTTAATTAATTAATTACAATATTTTAATTAATAAATGAATTATATTTTAATTAATTATATTTAATTAATTAATTATAATACAATTAATTAATTACAATATTTTAATTAATTAATTGTATTTAATTATTAGTGTTAATTTTTTTAAAGAAAAGAATCACTACTAAGGAATGAGTTTCATTCTTCTACTAAATGGAGGGTATGGAAGATTCCCCAAAAGTGGGATATCAAACTATTGCCCCTATAATAATAATAAACAACCAACCAACCACTCATGTATAGATATCATCTTGATAATTGGTGAAAAAATCTCATTTATATTGATACCTTTTTTCAAATTGTATTCCTTTACCATCAATCTGGCCTTATGCTTCACTAACTTGTCACCATCTTTTTTTATCTTAAACACCCATCTATTCTTCAACACCTTCTTCTTTTTAGAACGCTTTACGAACTCATAGATCTCATTTTTCTTCAATGAATCCATCTCTTCTTGCATTTCCTTGAGCCAAGAGTCTTTGCTCTTTGTGTGACTAAAACTTTTGAAATTTTTTTGGCTCCCCTCTATAGTGTTTAGGATATATTCTATAGGGTTTATTGAAGGCTTCTTCACTTTAGTTGACTTTCGAAGTTGGAAATCTTTTAATACTTGAACAGGTTGCTTCCTTTACTTATAATGCTTATAGGCCTTTTCCACATCATCTACAAGACTTGGCTCATACAGCTCATCTCCATCAGATTGCACATGATCATCAACATTATGTGCCAGCTCATAACCTTTACCTTTTTCACTTGTAGGCTGATTAAAGACAACAGGAATAGGTTTAGGATCTGCAACACTGAAAGATACATTTTTGGTAGTAATATTGTCTTCTCTGATGAGATCTATACCCATCTTATGCTCATAGAAGACTATATCCCTACTTCGGACAACTTTATACTTTTTTAGGTCATAGTTCATATTCCCAAAGTCCTTATCACCATATCCTACAAATATATAAGGAGTATTCTTTAAATTTATCTTTTATCTATGCTCTTTTAGCATATGCCTAAATGATTTAATATGAAATCTTTTAGGAATATCAAAATCTATTTATACTAAGGGAGTTCTACTGATCACGTATACTATAATTTAAAAAGGACTTGGGTAGGTTGGAAATTTCGGAGCATATGCCAAACCTTCTCCACAAGTGTTCTATTCATCTTCTCGGCAACATCATTGTGCTATAGGATACCAAGTTCTGTCTTCTTATATCTTATTCCATATCTCGTGTAATACTATTCAAACTTGTTAGAGGTGTACTCACCTTTATTGTCAGTGTAAAGACACTTTAAGTTTTTCTCCGTCTCCTTTTCCTCCATGGCATGAAATCTTTGAAAGGTCTTAAATACCTAGCTTTCATTTTCAATATAAAGACTTAAGTCTTACAAGAAGCATCACTAATAAAGGTTATGAAATATTTTTTACCACCCAAAGACTCCATGTCGATAGGATTGTACACGTTGAAGAGGACCAACTCTAACTTAGCCTTCTTTCTAGGATACCTTTTATGAAATGAAACTTAATGTTTCTTTCTTGCCATGCAATGTTAACAGGGTTGAGAGAAACAGTAGTCTTTGCATGGATAAGTGATTTTGTAGCTAGCAACTTGATCCCCTTCTTACCAAAGTGTCCTAATCTCTAATGCCACAAAGCTGGGGAATGGTTCCCTTCATCTATATATAGTTCTATAACATATACGTTTAACTGTCTTGTATAGGATGTAACACAATATATCACAAGCAACTATTAATACTTATTCAAATAACTTCCACTTGCCATCCTCAAATGTATTATGATATCCTTCTTATCCTTCTCGTCCAAGCACATTCACAGATAATAAATTAAGGTACAAGTGTATAATGTATCGTATACCTCTCAAGGTCAACATACAACCAACATTGATCTAAACTCAGATGCCTGCCATGTTGACAATGATAGTGGAGTTCTGAATTCACATCTTCACACTTCTAAAATAATCACTCCTATAACTATAAAGTATTCCCTCTTCTGACCATAGTGATAGGAAGTCCCTGTAGCAACAAACCACTCGAAGTTTTAGTGATTAATATAGAGATACTCACTGGTTGCACAAATCGATGACACCTCATCATTTGTGCCTAATGATGTTATTGTAGTGTTATTGTCATTTTCATCTTTCTAGTTATCTTACTTCTCCTAATCTCTCTTCCATTTATAGCAGAACTTATTAATATGACTAGTTTTGGTGTAGAAGTGACATGTTTTGGTCTTCTTGTCATCACTTAACTTGGACCTATTCTTAAACTTAATTTATTCTTTACGATATCTTCTCTTACTTCTTCCTTTGTTCTTTATTGTAAGAGCTTATACATTGTTAATGCTAATTTCCTTCCTCCTAATCTCTTCATTGAACGTGGTCTCTTTAATCACTTCCAAAGAAAGCACACCATCCAGAGTGGAGTTACTGATAGTCACAACTAAAATTTCCTAACTATCCAACAAAGAACTCAATAAGAATAAGGCTTATAGCTCCTCATTTGGGATGATCTTTATTGTATTCAACTTATTGTTGATATCCTAAAAATCAATGAGGTGCTCTGACACTAATTTCCCAACTTCCAATTTCAGGTTCATAACACTTTTAATCAATGAGGCCTTCTTATAAGCAATCTTCCTCTCATATAAACCCTCTAATTTCTTCTACAGCTCGAAAGGATCCATCTTTTAGGATACGTGGTTGAACATATCCACTGTCTAATAATTCCTAAGATTTTTTGCTTCATCTTTTCCCACTGGTCAGAGTTTGAAATAACATGGTCAACCGGAACTTACAAGCATGATCTTCAGACTCTACCGTACATCTTCGTAGGAAAACCCGATCGGATAGGTCAAAGAGTTAAAGGCTGCAACTTTTGATGGTTTTTCTTTTGATAGTGATTTGTAAGGTTTGCTTTTTTATTCTCTTAGATTGTATTACTGCGGTCCATTTTGCACTCTATGATTTGGTTCATACATAAGGGGTTATTTTTTGGTACTTTTTGATTGTGTTCTTCGTATTAAAGGTTTGGTTGCGCGGGAATAGGATTTGGGTTGCCTTGATGGCTCTTTCACGTAGGTGAAGACTTTCTTTGAGTTCTTGATATTTGGATAAGACAAGCTAATAATGGATGTAACACCCCATTACCCTAGGGTACGCACCGGGACGCCCGTAGGTCATTCCGATACGAACCCTAAGATAAGGGAG
>JAOQMS010000004.1:30610212-30641666 GCA_027563885.1 Erythroxylum longipes
TGTACAAGCATTTACATGTGCAAAAATTCACTATTTGCTACTTATGTGCATATATGCATGTATGAATATAGCAAAAAATACTTTAAACAATCCTAACCCATTCCAAATTACCAAAATACCCTTTCCACAAGTGAGGGGATGTTACACCCTATATGTTGTCCACTATAGTCTATAACTCTGTTAATAAGAGAATAATCAAACTATAAAGCTTTAGAGTAACTATGAATAGCTACCTTTTCCATTTCTAACAAAAGAGAAGAACTAGGATTGGTATGGATTTATTGTTGATTTCTCTCCAAATTGCCTTTTGTAGTATTCAATAAATGATGTGTGTTGCCTATATTATTCCTAAACAACATCTTATTTCCATATTCATCAACTTTAATTTCATGAAAAGGATGTACTGCTTGGTCCCCCAAAACCTTGCCCTCAATGCTTTCCATAAAGCATCATCAAAATCTACCTCCTCACAAAGAAAATTGTTGAATAAAAAAAGGCTCTTTAAAGAAATCTCAGTTATATGAGTAGTAATAAGAGAGTGATTTAAAAGGTCATTAGTAAGATAAGTAGATTAACAATTGGGTGTACCTCACCACCAATTAAATGTTAGCAAAGCTTCTATCAAGCTTTTTTTGAATGAAATTCACTCAATGCTACCTATTGCTCCATGTGAAATAATTACCACCAGCTGGAATATCAACCAAATAAACTTCTTCACTGCATTTCCTTAACTCAGGACATGGAATTGTCATAGATCTAAGGCCTTCTTCCTCTTCCAACTTCAAGATAGAATTAAAGTCCCCTATGATAATCCAAGAAATCATAATAGAGGATGCTAGGTTCTTTACCTGGTTCCGCAAAAAACTTCTCTAGGAAGATGTATTAACGCATGCACAAAGGAGATGTAGATGGACTGATTTGAAAGTTTATTTGAAATTTCTAGATTTAACAATTGCTTAGACGTGAAACTTATGTAAGTAGAAACCATGGATGAATCATAGAGTATAACTATTCTTCCATTTGGATGCATATTGTGATTAGTGATCTCTTTCCAGCCAGTTGGAAAATGTTTGAGCAAGTTTTCACTTCCCTTTCAGATTCTTGTCTCCAAAAAATAAGCCACTTGAACCTTATTTTGAATAACCAAATTTTTAATGAGCGACTTTTTAGTGGGGGTATTAGCACACCTAACATTCCGTGAGAGAATTATCATTGATCTAGTACCTTGTTGGGAGTCCTCTTTTATTGGAGCTCCTCCTATTCATGACTTCAAAGATTGATTATTAGCAACATCAACTTTTAGACCTAAATGATTAGCAACATTCGTCACCATTGGTAATTCCATGATGTTCTGCTCACACACCATTTGATCATCCCCAACTATAACTAATGGACTAAAGTTTTCCACACCAGTTATAGATGTTATAGTCTCAGTATGTTTCATGACACACACTACCTGATTTGTTCCTCTACTATTCATATCTGATTGAAAAAGTGCCAGATTCCTCTATATCAGGAGCTTTAGACACTATTTCCATGTAAGAAATAAGCCCTTCCTTGCCGTTGGTATGATCACTCTCTTTATAGAGAGAATTAGCTGCTGATTTTTCTTTGGGTATGGCTAAACCAAGTGATTGTACGTCCATTTCCAAAATTAAATGACCAGCAACTTTCTTAACTCAATCAACCACAACTTCTCCCCCCACACTTTCATTATTATCTTGTAGTTGCTTGGTATCGTTAATGCTTGGGATTGATTTTGGTTGTTCATTCTCTATTAATTCTTGAAAGTCACCCGTCTGGAATATTTTACCTATCGATCACCAAGTTTTCTTGACCATAGGTTAAGTTTTCATGTATAAGATACCTTGAGCTATTCTTCCACAGGTTGCAACTCTTCATTGAGCCTTACGAAAGGTGTTAATTCATGTAATTTAGCCATAGCAGTGACAAGAGCACACATTCTTGCAAAATTAATTCTTTTTGTTCCAATAGTGGCTTGATCCATTAAGATGGGCTTACCAACATAACTTGCTAGGTGACTCAACCCACTTGTTGTTTAATATTCCAAAGATACTTCATGAACGCATACCCATACTGATATATTTTCTTGTTTGAGCCTTTAAGCTTGATACTTGGCCTCCAAATCTAAAGAAGTAAAGGTTTATTAAGCACATGCCACGGACCAGCTTGCATAATCTTCTTGGCATCTTCAGGGGAAGCAAATTTAAACAGATAAACATCATCATTATTGACGAAGACATCCAATAATTCATGTTGTTTCCAGTAATGTTGAGCCCACTGCTTCATGACAGGGAATACAACCCTTCTGTCCTAGAAAAATCTAATAAGGTCGATGTCATCTACTTGCACTAGCCTTTAGAATCTTAATAGTTGGAGATACAATTTGCCAGTCTGCCACCTCACTCTGTAGAAAGAATTTTAGCTTAATCTCAGGCTTTAAATCTCTGGCAACTTGAACCCATGTCTTTCAAACTTAGTTTATCTCTACATTTTGCTCAACAGAAGAACCAACAACGCCGGATGTGGTGAAGGGTGCATCTAGCTAGGAATTGTCGATTTTTATGGATGAAAGGTTCACGGTGGTGGATGGTGCAACTACCTTGGAGATGTTAGTGTTTATGGGTGGAGTGTTTAAGATGATAGAGGGTGTAGTAGGTGGTATTTGAGGGTGGGGGGTGAGGGGAGAATTCATTATCCATTAGACAAAAGGAAGCCCCTCTGGAGAACGAGGTACAAGAAGCTAAGGGGTGTAAACAAAGATAAACATGAAGGCATGAAAGTATTTAAGTTTGAGGTGTAAGTTATAGTCTAACACGTAAAATGTAGGCAAAACCAAATATGAATAATGGAAGTTCTACAACCAACTAAGGGGTGCAGACGATGAAAGCATGAAGGAAGTTGAGTTAAATGCAAGTGTAACTTAAATAAAATAGTAACGAATTAGTTAAAGAACCAAATATGTTGCCAGACGTTGTCACTCATTAACTTATGCAGCATAGGCAGTGGCGACATCTTCTAACGTTCACCGATACATGGTACCTCTAGTGAGCTTCACCAGCATCCTGAGTGTCAATCTCCTAGTCGCTGTGTCACCCAGACCAGTCTCTTAGTCGCCTGAGAGTTGCCTAGTTCAATTGCTTGGAACCTTATTAATACAACTAATTAAACTCAGCCCAAGACACTAGTTCTTATTTGCTTTTCAATTCTCTATTATATTCTTAGGAAATACTTGCTCATAGTCATATTAAACATTGACAGGGGCTTCTCAAATTACAAAACAGGCTACGACGGTAAGAGACGACATTGAAACGACGTTGTTTGAGGTAAAATTTTTAACATTTTTAATTTCCCGCTAAAACACCGCGTAAACTAATACCGTAATCATCTGCCTTTCTTGGCCAAATTCTAGGGTTTGGAGGTCACTCCCATAAAATCAAATTTCAGGTATACCCCTATTGCTTTCCTTCTCTGTACAATTTTAAATTTATATTTTGCAATTTAGACTTCGATAAACTGGGTGGTCCAGTTGATTTGGATTCCCATTCATTATCAATGCTTACAGGCGCTTGAAACAATCGATGAGAACGACGAAATCTTTGCCCATTATATTATCATGAGGGCATCGAATTTGAACTCTGACACCGGAATAAATATGTATCATTGTGTATTTTAGGCTGCAGTTTTTAAGAGGTCTTTTTCTCAGGCATGGATACGTCGAAACCTGCAATTTTTGTGAATGGTGGGTTGTTGGCAATGCACGTGAAGAAGTGGGTAAGGGCAGTGCTTCAGATTGTAGGATCTGATCGTGGCTCTGTGATCGCCAAGTCCACCGATGATCATCAGATTGTTGTGAAAGGCTCTCCACCACCTTCACCTCTAACAACTTTTGTTGAGGTTATTGGCGTTGCTGATTCTGAAAAGTCTATCCAAGCTGAGATCTGGACTAACTTCGGTGACTCGTTCGGTAATCATTTGCTTTTTGCTTCTCTAGCAAATTTTGTTTTTGATGACAAGGTCAACAGGGCATCATAATACTTGTTCTTTTGCTTTCTAAATTTTCATTGAAGCTGTAAATGATCATGAGATGGAAGTTTTGTACATGAGTTTGTGGCCATTCAAAGTAGCTCCTCGATTTTGTTTGTGTGCATTTTGCATCCCATCACTGAATTGCAACTTTCCGTGTGGCAAATAACTCTTACCCTTTCATGGTTTAAAAGCACGTGAAATTGGTTTGGCAAAATTAAATGTGACCTGCATTTCATTTAAGAACTAACTAGTGTTTCTGTTTGATGACGAAAGGTTTTTTTGGTTACAGCAAATTCTTTTTGTAGTTTGTTCTTCTCAGATTTAGCCTATTCTTTCAACCTTAGTTTACATGACCTTCCAATGACTTCTGAGTGTTCTGTGAACCTGCTGTCAGATACATACTCCTACAATCAGCTTTGTCAGCTTGCAAATGGCGAATATCAGAATTTGTTCCTTTAAGCTACAGTGGTCATATTTCACGTGAAGCCGATGGTCCTTGGGGCCCTGATTTAGCTTTGTGGAAGACTGGGGATCTCAATCTACAAGTTCTTAGTCCTGTAGATATGGGTCTAAGCTTTTATAAACTATCACTGTAATTAATGAAACTCGTTGAGTTGCATGTTTTCTTTGCATTGGCAAAGACTACTGATCACAAATTATTGATGCTTTGTGAACATCTCCTTGTCAAGGTCTTTGCCTTAGTTTCAAACCTTTGGCTATGTAGTTGCCTTTAGAATATTCTATTGTGACAGCTTATGGGATGCTTTTAGAGAGTTCTTTGGTGATAGATGAATGTCGTCTTCAATCTTTCATGTTTCTGGTTTGGAGGGACAACCAAATACCATATAACAAGGGTAGTCGTCTAGTATATCTCAATTACATCCCGCCCCAAATAAGGATGTAAATATATAGTGATGTTAGGGAAGTGTGTCTGCTGTTAGTCTTCCTCTAATCATCCATAAGCATCAACTTTTTCTCAGCTGAAGGTTATTTTCAAAACCTACTTATTTGCAATGGCCCAAGACTTCTTCTTGCGGCCCATCACCTGACATATAGAAGGTGTCTCGCTTTGCACAAAACGGGGACATTTGGTATTCAAAGGAAATATTAGTAACTTCTTCCGAATTTGAGATTAAATGTCCCAGGCTATATGGTTTTGTTTTCATGTTAAAGAAAAGCTTTCAAATGAATTAAGTCACAATATATTAATTGATTTTTAAGAATGAACCTAAAAGGCTTTCAAATGAATTAAGTCACATTATATTAATTGATTTTTAAGAATGAACCTATCCACGTTAGTTTTATTATATTTTATCCTCAAATTTGAAGTAGACTATACCTGTTGTTGCTTTTCATCGAAATTAGACATGTTAATAGGTTGGGTCGAGTCCGGGCTAAAAGGTGGCCCGTGAGTTGGGATGGGCCAGCACGCGGCCCAGCCAGGCCTGACCCGCCCATTTAATGTTAAAAGAAAAAAATTCAAAACAATGTCCTTCCGAAAAAATGGGCGGGCCACTGGCTGGACTGGGCCAGAGGACCATGGTTAGCCCGTGGCTCACTCAACCCAAGCCAAAAACGGGCTGGGCCGAGCTGAAATTGTCATCCCTCACCGAAACGATATAAAAGAAGCTATAAAGGAAATCAACAATGGATAGCACAGTACACAACAATTTATTATTGACTATTTAAAGCCTATCAGTTAATGCAATATCAAATAGCTTTTAAAAACTCAAAATTTACCAATTTTGGAGTGATTCCCATCATTTCGAGCCATTTGGTTATATTTATATTTTTCTGTTATAGTTTATTATTAATGTTAGGGTATTGATAATTATATATTAAGTAAAACTTATCGATAAATTATTTTTAATTAAATAAATTTATTTTAATCTCTTATATATATTTATTAACAAATTATAATAAAATTATTTTATTTTATTAAAATAAATAATTTAAAAATTAACTTTTTATTTTATAAATTAATATTTATTTTAACTATTAAATTTAAAATATATATATTGAAGATATTTTAAATCTAATTATATTTATTAATAATTATTTAATTCAATTTATTTAACTTATTACAAACATCAAATAAAATTAAATTATTCAAAATATCTACAGGTTAATTATGAGCACCTATACATGAAGAAATGTTGTAATAGGTCCAGGGTCCCAAGACTTTTAATCTTCTATAGACCAATATACTAAGCGATTCCACAAATTCACAATGTGAAATAAGGCTTTTAAGGCAGAAGCATAGATGTTGGCTTGCTTTTTGAATGTGTTAAAATTTGAGATCCGAGTTAAGATGGTCTATCACCTAGGTTTGTAATATAGAAGAGGCTTATTAATTTACCTTACAATTGGAAAGGCAGTCATATGTAGGAGGTTTTTGAAGAAGTCAATGTTATTCATAAAAGCAGTCATCAATAACTACAATGCCAAGATCTACATTTTATTTAGAGCATTAATTACATGATAAATAAATATACCTCCAATGTTTGGCATGGAATCTTGAAGCATTCTCTTCATTGTAGACATTGCTACCTATCAATATCAACAAATCTTGTATAAGAGAGAAAACTTATGGTAAAAGACCCACATTTAACACACACCCACGACAACTTCAACACAATCTCACCATATGTTATGTTTTATAATATGTTCTATCCTAAAAGGTAGAAAAGGGTAATTGTGTCATTTCAAAGATGTGATGAACTATAGTTTAATAGGCCAATATATAGTTATTAGGGTACTACCATGTGTCTCAAATGTAATTAGTAAATTATTAATCATCTCATTATGGTTATTAAACATACATTAGGCAATTCGATTTATGGTTGTGAATATGAGAATTAATGTTGTGATTATATTAGTCCTTATATTTATAACATTCTCCTACTTGAACAATGTAATCAAACCACCGTACCAATCTCCATCATCCAAAAGCAGTCAGATAAATCATATGCAATATCATATAGACAGAATATATTTACTAAATATGATTAGGCCCTGAAGATGTTCAAATACAACAATAACCATTAAAACAACATGCATGCAGTACAACAATTGAGACTACGCATTTGTCTTCTTTTGTACGCATTTGTCTCTTTATGTACCTGTCATTTTGTCAAACTACATATATACATCAACATATATATATATATATATATAAATGTTAATATTAATTTTTGTGACTGCAAATATCATTATGCATGTTTTATGTATATTAGTCATAAGCAATCCGTACAAAGTGCTAACATGTTCAATACAAAATAGCAAACTCCCACTAATCTTATCAAGCTAGGCTCCTAACAATTCCTTGTGGGAGACGTGTTCTGCAAACACACATATAGGTAAGCCTTTTGTAAGTGGATCTACTAATATGCTAGCTGTAGGTGTATACTCAATAGTAATGAGGGATTCGACTACTTTCTCTTTAACAAAATAGTATTTTATATCAATATGCTTTGAGCCAAAAGTATTTTAGTGTTCTTAGAGAAAGCTACAGCTACGGAGTTATCACAATACAATTTCAGCGGAAGATGCCCCATAGCATCCCATATACTCTGCCTCCATTATAGAGGATGCTTTGAGTGTCTGTATGACACTTTTCCACGATACAACTCCTCTAGCCATCATAAAGATGTAACCTGAAGTAGACTTTTTATCATCTACACATCCTGCATAATCAACATCACTGAACCCAACTATATCAAGAGTGTCAGTTCGCTGATATGTAAACATATGATCCTTACTAACCTGAAGATACCTTATGACTTTCTTAGTCGCTTTCTAATGGATAAGTCTAGGATCACTTAACTATCTTCCCAACATGCTTACAATAAAAGCAATATCAGGGCGTGTGCATACTTGAGCATACATCAAACTGCCTACAAGTGATGCATAAAAGAACGACTTTCATTTCATCTCTCTTTTTCATTTTATGGACATTGAGCTTTTAAGAATTTGTCACCCTTCACTATTGGTGCCTTTTCAGTAGAACAAGAATATATATTGAATCTTTTCAAGATTCGACCAATGTAAGTCTTTTGAGAAAATCGAAGAATTCCATTAGCTTTACCTCGGAGAATCTAAATTCCTAGTACATAAGAGGCCTCACCAAGATCCTTCATATCAAAATGGCTAAATAATAGTTGTTTTGTCTCAAATAATAGATCAGTATCATTAGAAGCAAGTAAAATGTTATCAACATACGGTATCCAAAAAATGAATCTGCTCCTACTGAACTTCATATATATACATTGATCAAGTACATTCTCCTTAAAGCTATTTGTAGTGACAACCATATCAAACTTGAGATACCGTTACCTTGATGTTTGTTTTAACCCATATATAGACTTCCCGAGCTTACAAATCATGTATTCTTTACCAGTCATCTCGAAACCAACTGGTTGAGTCATATAAACATCTTCATACAGATCTCAATTCAAGAAGGCGGTCCTCACATCCATTTGATTGAGTTCTAAATCAAAAAGAACAATTATAGCCATGATGATTCGTAGTGAATCTTTGGTAGAAACTGGTAAGAAAGTTTCTTTGAAATCGATCTATTCTTTCTGGCTATAACCTTTAGCCACAAGTCTAGCCTTATACCTTTCTACTTGTCCACTTGAGTCATGTTTGGTTTTGTAAACCCACTTGCACCTAATGGTTTGCAATCTTTAAGTAGTTCAACAAATTCCCAAACTCCATTTTGTGTCATGGAACTCAACTCATCTTCCATTGCATTTATACACAACATAAATTGAAGACTATTCATAGCTTCTTGATAACTGATTGGTTTAGTATTATCTCCTATATCAAACTCATGTTCCTACAAATAGACAATATAATCATTAGGAATGGTAGGTCTTCTTTGTGATCTCCTGACAATAACTTCATCATCCCTAGTATTAATGACTTCATCCTGTGCTTGATTATGAGGATCATCATGAGATTCTACTAGAATCTGTTCAATCATAAGGTCATCAGTAGGAGCTAAAGTGATAGGTACATGGATTAGAATATGTTCTTCCCTGAATACAATTTCTCTTGACCATTGACTTGAACCAAATTCATCTTTAAAATAAACAGCTATATCTAATTTTATAATTATGGTCGTGTGAGATGGGCAATAGAATCTATAACCCCTTGGTCCGACGATTTAGCCTACAAAGTAGCCACTAATAGTTTTCGTATTAAGCTTCTTAGATTGTGGATTATAGGGCCTTACTTCTACTTTGCATCCACAAACAGGAAAATTCCACAAGAGTGGTTTTCTTACTTGACCATAACTTATATGTAGTCTTTGAGACTGATTTGCTAGGTACTTGATTCAAGATATAATCAGCTGTCTTCAACGCCTCACCCATAAAATTCTGGCAAACTAGAATGAATTAACATACACTGCAAAATATCATGAAGTGTGTGGTTTCTTCTTTCAGCGATTCCATTCTGCTGAGGTGTTCCTTGCATTGTATATTTTACTTCAATACCACATTCTTGTAAGTATGTAGCAAAAGGCCCTAGATTCCTTCCACTCTCATCATAACACCCATAATACTCTCCACCTCTGTCAGAATTAAGTACCTTGATTTTCTTCCCCTTTTGAAGCTCAACATTTGTCTTGAAAATCTTAAACGGATCCAAAGATTCACATTTTTCATGAATGAGCACCATATGACTATATCGAAAAAATCATCAAAAAAAGTGATGAAGTATTTATAACCACTTATAGCAGGTGGAATAAGTGGTCCACATATATCAGTATGAATGAACTCTAATAATTCTGAGCACTTGTTTATTTTTCTTTTTCTAATCTTAGCAGTCAACTTTCCTTTAATACAATCAACACAGGCAGTGAAATCTGAAAAATCAAGATCCTAAAGTACACCATCTTTTACCAACCTCTCCATTGTGTCTCTAGAAATATGGCCTAAATGTTTGTGCCATAATATAGGAGATCTTAAATCCAACCTCATACTTTTGGAAACAACAATAATATTAAGAGAAGAAGAAGAAGCAATAGTAACAACATCATTCAACTCAAGTTTGTATGAATTTTCACATAAAATTCCATTTCATACCAAAAGAGAGTCACAATACAAAGTCAGTTTTCCAGTTCCAAAAAGAAGACTATAACCTAGTCTATCCAAAATAGATACAGAAAGCAAATTCCTCCTAATAGAGGGTAAATAAACGACATCATGTAACTCCAAAAGATATCCTTATTCAACTATAGTTGAACTGTCCCAAAACATTTAACTTGGACTTTGGTATTGTCTCCCATGTACACATGTTGCTCAGATCTAGTCGGCCTTCTTTGACTTATTAGTTTCTGCAAATAATTCGTAATGTGAATTGTTGTTCTAATATCTAACTACCAAGTATTTGAGGGCACATCAATAATATTGGACTCTAAACAAACCATCACAAGACAATTACCTTTCTTCTCTATGTGAGCTTTGAGCTTTGAGCTATCAGCTTTCTTGTGCCCAAAATTATGACAAAAGTTCCACTTCCCTTTGAAAAATTTATTCTTTTAACTAACAGAAGATGAGCCTGCCTGTCCATTTCATTTAGGACTAACAAGTTTCTTTTTGAAAGGGTTTTGGTCACTTGAGCTATTAGAAATGAACTTCTCTTTTGAGAATTGTTATGCTTTGTTATCATATCCCTTCCCTTTTTCATGTCATCCTCGTCCTTGGCAAAAGTAGCAGTTATCTCCTCAAAAGTCCATTGCCATTTTTGAGCATTATAACTTGATTTGATCGAATCAAATTTGGAAGGAAGAGCCGCCATCGTAAACCATACCATGTAGTCGTTACAAATGTCCATATCCATAACCTTAAGCTTATAGTATCAACCCATGAGCTTGTCGATGTAAGCCCTAATATCACTTGCACCATCGTAAATGGTGTGATGAAGCATTTTCAAGTACTCATTCTTCTCATTCATTGAGAACTTCTTGTACTTCTTCTTAATGGCAACAAGAAAATCCTTTTCACTATCAACCTCAGGAATACTATCACGAATGGATTCATCCATGTGATACCTCATAATCATCAAGTAGAATCGGTTAGAGTATTCCCACTCCTCATAGGATTTCTTATCCTTCTCAGTAGCATCATCAGCTAGTTTAGGTGATGCATCAATTCTCAAGGCCAAGTCCATTCGCATAATAGTCAAATTCATCATGAGAGATTCAACCCACTGCTTGTGGTTCATTCGATTCAGTGTCAAGATGGCAGAGACTCTCAGATTGCTTAAAGCTGAATGAGAACCAAGAGCAATAACCATGATATGCATGTTAAAATAGAAGCATGCAATTTTTGTTCTTTTTCTCAAAATTAATTATATCATTCATGCTAGAGTTTCTTAAACAAATATAGAACTCATTCTTAGGTAAGAATAATTTATTAAATATTACAACCAAATCATCAATGTACTATCGAAAGGGTAGAAAATTATGCATTTCATTATATTTCAATAAAATTTCTTCACCATATTAAGCATCCTACTAAGTAGTAATTATCGATAGGATAATTAATTACCCGTATGGATTTAATAATACTTTATAGGAAAAACCCAAAATTTTAAACATAATTAATATTTAAAAAATTCCTCATCATAAATAGTTTCATATGCTTAATTTTACGACAGGTATAAGGGTTCACTATTGTCAACAAATAATCATATTTATGCCACAATAAGATTAAAAATAATTAGAATTATCAAATAAAAAACACTGATTAATCTTATGCATAAACATATGAAAAGATAAACTAAAAAATGAAGCAAAATGATGAAAAACGGTCCAAAAATAGCCTCTCACGCACCCCACACACTATTGTACAAAACATTTTAAAATATTTTTTAAAAATAAAAGTATATATAATTAACAGGGTTAAGACAACGCCGTATGGGTCGTCCCTGACCTTGAGTCGGGTACGTGGGTCGACCGGCGGGTGCGCAGATCTAACCTACCTAAAACTTCCTCTCCAGCCTCCCATTTTCGACTAGATTTGATGGTTTTCTTCCATTTTTCATGCTTTATGGATTTTCGATACCCATTTCAGCGATCAACTAAAACCCCAAAAAATTTCAAAAACCTCACCCAAAAATCATGATTCATTTTCCCAAAACAAAGTTAAAAGACAATAACAACAACCAATAATAGTTTCTAAACCTTCAATGCATCATTTCGAAATCATTTATGAAAAAAAAGGAAAAACGGGTTTATACCCAAATACAAGCCCTAAAATCAAATGACCATGGAGCTCTGATACCAATTGTTATTCATAAAAGCAGTCATCAATAACTACATTTTATTTAGAGCATTGACTACATAATAAATAAACATACTTCTAATGTTTGGCATGGAATCTTGATGCATTCTCTCCATTGTAGACACCACAACCTATGAATATCAACAAATCTTGTGCAAAAGAGAAAAATTATCGTAGAAGACCCACTTTCAACACACACTCGTGACAACTTCAACAAAATCTTATTGTGTGTTATGTTTTATAACATGTTTTACCCTAAGGGGTAGAAAAAGGATAATTGTGTCATTTCAAAGATGTGTTGAACTATAGTTTAATGAGCCAACATATAGTTATTAGGATACTACCATGTGTCTCAAATGTAATTAGTAAATTATTAACCATCTTATTATGGTTATTAAACATACATTAGGCAATTCGATTAATGGTTGTGAATATGGGAATTAATGTTGTGATTGTATTAGTCCATATATTTCTAACAGTCAATCCTTAGAAGCAAGACTAATTCACTCCTCTTTAGCTCAACTTTAAAAACCATACTCAATTCATCTAAAGGCATGCTTGTAGGCAACAGAGTAAAAGCAATGATGCAGGGTGATGGTATTCAATGCTGTCAATGTAAGGGATATGGCCACCTTGCTATTGTGCCCCCAACCAAAGATCAAGGATGATGTTTGTTAGAGAAAAAAAGCGTATTACAAAGAAAAGGGATTACTTATGAAGACTTATAATCAAAGATCTCTCCAAATGTAGAGGAACATTTACAAGCCACTAACCTAAGGTCGTTCTTAACATTTTATAGGCTCAGGGTAAAGTAATTAGAAAGGCCTTAATAAATCGGTAATATATAAATGTGGAAACTTTAAAAACATATTTTTGTTATTAAAATTTAATATTTATATATAAGTGACTCAATTTATAAGTCCACATACTAAACAAAATATTAAATGATTATAACATCAACTAATAACATCTTGCATATGTTAGCAATAATAAAATCACCAAAAATAGTAACAATAACAACAAAATAACAGTAACAGTAATTGAAAAATAATATTAGATTACAAAACACTAAGATAATTGTACTAACAAGCACACGGGTGATCATGCTTTATAAAAAAACAAATTTTCTGTACATTTCTAGATGCAAAATCATTAATCATAGTATCAAGATCAATATTGTCCAACATATCCTTCCCGATACGTAAAATAGCTAAACCATTCAACCTTTCTTGTGATATTGATGACCTCAAGTAGGTTTTCAATAATTCTAACTTTGAAAAAATTATCTCAGCTTATGCTATAGTCACAGGAATAGTCAATATAATTTGATAAGCAATTGAAACATTTGGATAATAATCTACAACTTTAACAACTTCTAAAAATTCAATTGATGACATTAACTCATTTGGAAAAGTTATTTGCAACATTTTTAATTCATAAAAAAGATCATCTAGATCCATATTTGACATATCATCATGACAAAAAATTGTAAAATTAGTGCAACATTCTCTTAATTCGTTATCATCCAACGACTTCAACTTTTTTGAATCAAATAAGAGTACAAAAATATTTTCAAATGTCATTAATTGTTCAAATATATTCTTCAACAAAGCAATAGTCATATCCATAACAACTAGAAAGTAATTAACTCTGAAAGAATCATCAGCAAATTGTAATTCTCCATTGTGCTCATTTTCATCAAATTGTCTTTTCCTACTAATACAAAATCTAGTTGGAAATGTCAGCTCTACATTCATCTCATGTGCAAGACTTTTTGAAATATTCATACTAAATTCAAACCTTTCATCTTTATATTTCTCAAAAAATAACATCACACCTTTTAATTTCTTTATGGTAACGTCAATGCATATAGATTTAGAATGCAACTTTTAATCACCATGTTAATAGCGAATAAAATATCATACCAAATAAGCATACCAAGTAAAAACTCAAAACTCTCATGTACACTAATCAAGCTTTCTGCTTCACTCTTTGACTTGGCATCATCACAAGATCTAGACAATTTCATTAAAGCCAATCTTATTTTAGGAGCTTGAAATCTAATAGCTTTAACATGTTTTATTCGACTCTCCCAGTAAGTGTTAGACAATGATTTCATGGTTAAGCCCAAAACATTATCAATTAAAACCTTACATCTTTTATGAGAACTAGAAAATAATGAATATATGTGTTACACAACTCTAAAAAATGAAACATCTTTAACACAAGAATGTGTCATATTACTAAGAGTAAGATTAAGATTATAACAAGGAAATGGCATATATAATGCTTTCGGATCTATTTCAAGTAATCACTTTTGAAACCCTTGGTGTTTTCCCTTTATATTAGAACCATTTTCATAACCTTGACCCCTCATATTATAGACATTAAGATCAAGAGACTTAAATGCATTCAATAATTCATTGAAAAGTCCAAATCCAAATGTGTCATCTACCTTTAAGAACTCTAAAAGTACTCCTCTATATTTTTTATTTGAAATATTCACATATCGTACTAACAAACTCATTTGTTCATGATGGTTCAAATCTGGGGTACAATCATGAATAATAGAAAATTATTTCGCCTCTTTAATGATACCTATAATAGAAATTCTAACACTATATCCTAACAAAGAAATCAACTCATTTTGAATTTTGTGACCAAGATGATGATGATGAATTTCATGATTTTAAATGCGTCTGATATGACCTTGCATTATTACATCAAATTCAACAATCATCTCAATCAATCCCAAAATTGACCATTACTATTTTGGTAAAGTTTCTCATTGAATCCTCAAAAAGACAAATTATATCTATTAAGATATTTCACAAAAGAAACTATTCTTATCAAAACTTGTCTCGAACATTATTTCCCCTTTACAATTTCTTGTTGCAAATCGTTATCAATTATTTGATTTTTGCTCAATCTTATTCTTAATTCATTCCAAGTTATCATATTAGTCAAATGCTCAATGCTATTCTCATGTTACTTGAGTCTCTCACTAGGATGCTTCAAATCTCTAAATCCATCATTTGCTAATGAATTTTGTTTTATATTAGATTTGAATAACTTATAACAAAAACAATATACTTTATCTATATGTTTAGAGTAAACCAACCATTTTCTATTGCTAATCTCTCCATTACTTAAAATTTTAAAATAATAAGAACTTGAAAAATGCTAGGAGGTATTGTCTAAAGGAAACACAAGATTCAATTCTCTTATAGGCCATTTTTCAACTAAAATGTCCCTTACTTTATTAACAAGATTATCCCAATTTCTAGGATCATAAATATCCAATGTAGGGATTAGTTGCTACTTTGCTCTTAAATTTTCTAAAGTGGATGCCTTTGGTACATGATCATACTCACTCAAATTAATCATACTCACTCAAATTACTAATATCCTTATGAATATGAATCTCATCACTTAAATTTTCTTTATGTTGTTCAAAATTACCTTCATCTAATTCCTCAGGATTCTCACTAGAGGAGCTCACTCTTTTAATAAATTTGTTAATTGCTCCTTTTGGGGATTCTATTAACTGTTCTGCTTTTTTTTTCTCCCTTTTTTCACTTCCAAACAATTACTTTTTAGTACTATAATATAAACCAATTATAACACAATAGGACTAGAAAAAGAACAAAAGCACCTATATTGAACTAGAAGAAGCATGTAGGCACAATAGAACACCAATAACTTGACAATATATCACAAAGATATATCAATAGTATTATATCTGTGACAGAGGAACAAAATAAAGAGGAAAATTTATATCCTATACTAAAAATGAAAAAAAGAGAATTTTTATGATAGAGAAAAACTAATTTCTAAAAATACAAGAAATTAACATACTTAGGAGAAAATAAAGAAATTTATATGCTAAGTTATTAACTATTCTAAGTTTTTTTGAAAATCAAAAGGAAATTTCATTAACTATAGTGAAAACTATATAAGACAAGAAAGTTTGTTCGTCCCTAGAGAGTCAAAAGTATTACAATGACCTATAGTCAAATTTATACATTATGGAAACAAAGCTACTGTGTTACAAGTTCCAGTTTAATTGCATATTGTCTGTCAGATTTTGGGTTACATCTTTGTATATTACAAGACCTTGGATCTCATTGATAGTGTTGGCTGCTAACTGGTGTTAGGTAGTTTGCTCTCTCTAGTATAACCTTTGATTCCTCTCCTGCCAGATATTGTACATGGATATGGTGAAAGTAGTATTGATCAGCCTGGAATCTTCCTTACGGGGATTTGCAACACTGATGACTTGATGTAGCATGTGAAGCCAGTCATACGAACTACAGAAAAACCCTAACTTATGAAGCATTTGGCTCTATGCCGATTTGGTGTATGTGTAGTTGAAAAATCGGTGATTCCTATCTTCTGTTGTCAGTTGGAATAAGATACATATTGGATCAAAAGTACCATACCATCTATCTTTGGTGCTGAGTCTATTTTTGATCACTATCCACGTGATCATGGATGCTCTTGGGCTGAGACTTTCCTTCCAAAGGAGCTTGGACCAAGGGATTGTTGGATGTTCCTGTTGGAGACTTCTATAGCATGAATTATTTGTAAAGAGACCTTTGAGATGAGGCTTCCATATTATCGTATCCTCCTGGTTACTATTGGCCATACTTAGGAGGTATTGATTTAAGAGTCTAAACCCTCTGTAGTTTCCAAACCATTGTCCATAAAAAATGAGTGTTGAAGTTTTGGAATGGAGTGGGACTCGATTTCTGAGCTGATATAGTTTTGTCCTTTGGATTAGTGCACTAAACTTAGTCCAATTGTCAAACCAGGTGGAGATGTTATAGCATTTCCTAGTTTGTGAAAGATGAGAGGGTATATCAATGGTCAAATGCTTAACATTTGTTTGAATAACCAGGAGCAGTCCATAAGGTTTGTTATTTGCCAGAAGTGTCGAGAATGTAAATAAGATTGACAGATCCGTTTGTTCCAGATGGCATTCTTATCAGTGTATAGCCTCCATATTTTCTTGCAAAGTAGCACTTTCTATAACAAAGTGATTGAGAGTAATCCTAACCCACCTTGCTTCCTTAGAAATGTGACCTCTTCCTATTAGCTTTCCTTGCATTTTCCATAGATCCCGACCATAGAAAAGCTTTTAAGGTGCATTTTAGTTCCTTGATTACCTTCTTTGGCAGTATCAAGTGGTTGATCCAGTGGATTTGTATATTGTTTAAAACAGATTGAATAAGTGTAACTTTAGCGGCAATAAAGAGGAACTTGTTTTGCCAAGCTAGGATTTTGGATTTGTATCACCCTAGGATTGGAATATAGTCTCTATCAGCCTATTTGGAATGGTAGGAATTGAATTCAATTGCAACATTGAATTCAATTCAGGTGTTTGGAACAAAAAAAGAGATGGGTTCAATTCATATATGTAATTGAAACCCATCACTCTTCATAAATTGAATTCACCTGAAAAAGCATCAGAATTTAATTACAAACTAGGCTTTAACTTTTCTTTTGAACGTTAAAAATTATCCTTCCAATAATACCCATTTAAAAGCAATAACCCAACTATATATCTCTTTAACTGACATAGCCCCTCCCACCTCACTATATATCTCTTTAATTGATGCAGCCCCTCCCACCTCAGGGAGCCCTTCCCACCAAAAAATGGAACAACAACACCTTCTCCATAAATCAGCACCTCCCACTATATCCAGGTTTTCCCTTTTCCTTGTTCATGGGTGTCTTTTCCTTTTTCTTTTTTTTTGTCTATGATCATCGTTCTCTTTTAGATCCATAGATTCTCAGGAGGTTGAATCAGTTTCTTCGTTCTTACGCAAAGGGACCATTGAATTCTAAATTTTTTACAGTACTTTTTGGTTGATGGTAAAGGTATGACCATGAGTTACATGGGATCTCTTGGAAGATTGCTGGGTTTAGAAATTTGGGTGTTTTATAAATTTCTTTACTTTTTTTATGATTTGGCTTCATCTAGTTGTGAGAGGATGCTAGTTTCAGTATTGAGAATAGAACTAGACAACAATGTGTACATTTTCGCAGTAGTTTGATGCACTACAGAACTTTTGGTAGCTTACATTTGATTGTATAATATCTGTGGTATAATTGGTTCCTTTTTGCGGGTCAATCATGATGCAACTATTTTTTCATGGTGCCTCTGAAGTCTTCCCTGCTTATTTGTACATTTTGTTTTGCAAACTTTGATTAATATTAATTGGTTTGATTGGTTGATTTAAAAGGTATTGATAAATGGAGAAGCATATGTTGGATTATATTGTTTAGTAGGCATTATACGAAAATCTTCTAAGGTATTAAATAAACATGAAGAAGTATTTCCTACAAACTAAAAGGTTGAAACAAGTCATCAAGTCAGGATTAAGATTTATAAAGCGTGCCATGAAATTTAATAGATAAAAGGAAAAATCCCATTATTGGATGGTGAAGTGATAACTTAACATGTGACTTTATTGTTTTATTTAATAATGAAACTCCTTCATAGCTTTTTATAAATCCCATACATGTATTAAGGAGAGATAACAATTGTTACTAACTTCTTGCATAACAAGTTGTACCCTTATCTATACTATTAGGTCCATCTTCACTTTATTCATGTTCTCTTAATTCGTTAAAAGATTCTCATATTCCTTTCATTCTAAACGACATGCATTGTGTAACCATAATGAAGCAAGTTCCCCATTCCCAATTATGAATTGAGTTTTTTACATGTGGAGAATATGACTTTGGCTTGTTTAGCAAATAGCTGCAATTTTGAAAAAACATAATTTAAATTTTTTTTCATTTAACTCTCATTTCTCTCATTATAAATAGATATAAATGTAAACTTCAAATCATTTGACATAAAATTTTAAAGTTGTAAATTATTTGTAATAAAATTGAGATATTTGGCAGTATACTTTAATGATTAAGAGTGTGTGTACAAAGAGATTTAGAAAAATAAAGGGTATACATATATTGTTTATTACTTTCCTAAAAGAAAAGTAGTAATAGGCGACTTTTTCGAATCCCATAGGATTCATAGTGTGTATTTGCATTTTCACTGTAATTTTAACGTATATTGATTTATATGAAATAGTAAATTTTTTGATAATTTCTACATTTATCTTTTGATAATTTCCACATAATATTAGTTGGTTTGATTTGTTTCATTTTAGTTCAGCTTTCAATTTTTAGCCAATGTCAATTTTTTTTCTACTTGTTTTGTGACAATAAATAAAATTTAAATGCATGTGATATGAGGGGATTTGAAAGAAATGCTCTACTTGTTACGGTAGCTTATGTGGGTTATTAGGTTTGCTTGAGTTATATATATATCAATATATGTCTCAGACTAATAGACAACTAGTGCATCCAAGAAGAGGTCATAGAGAAATTGTATGTCACGAATTACTAACCACAATACAGATACATTATAATGCACGTAGCATTTTATGTGTGAGTTATGATGCATTTATTCTCTTATGTTCAATTTTTCGTGGCAGGGGACTATTAAGAGATAACCAATATAGTTTGGTTGAGGAACAAGTTGGAACATATTTACATATTTTAAGTGGTAGAGTTAGCACCCCTTCACAAAGTTATTTTTTCCGATGATCTACTAAAACAATTAGTCATCATTTCCAACAAGTACTCAGAGAAATAATTACCCTCGAGGATCAATTTTTGGTTCAACCAAATGGTTTGCTTGTCCCTTCCGAAATAATCAAAAACGGAGGAAGATTTTATCCATATTTTCAGGTATTTTTTTAAAACAATTTATATACAAAAACATACTTTTTATATTAATAAAAAAATCTAATACATTCTACGGACTTTTTAAAATTGTATTGATGCTCTTGATAGAACACATATCAAAGTAAAAGTTTCAAAGGAAAATATATCAAGGTACAGAGGAAGGAAGAGTTATCCTACAATGAATGTCTTGGTTGCAAGCACTTTTGACTTGAAATTTAAATATGTCCTACCTGGATGGGAAGGTACAGCCTCAGATTTAAGAATTTTAGATAATGCATTAGCTAGGGAAGATAAGCTCATTGTTCCTCAAGGTATCTTTTAGTTGAAGATTATTAAATTCCATATTAAATACAAAAAGTGTTATTGTCAATAAGCATATAGTAAATGGTTTTAATTTTATTTATAGGTAAATTCTATTTAGTTGATGCTGGATATATGTTGAGGTTCGGATTTATTGCTCCTTATAAAAGCACTCAATATAATTTAAAAGAGTATTCTCGATAGGCTCCAACTAATACAAAAGAGTTATTCAACTTGAGACATGCTTCATTACGTAATGCAATTGAAAGGGCATTTGGGGTTTTGAAGTCTATATTTCCCATTTTATCTGAGATGTTAAGATATGATGTGAACACATTATCTGAAATTATGTTAGCTTGTTGTATTTTACATAACTTTTTGATACAATATGATCCAGATGAAGAACTTGTTGCAAGAGTTGATAGAGAGCTATTGAATAGTGATCATGAGGATGATAATGTCTTTGGAGGAATTGCTAGGAATGAAGATGGTAGAAAAGGACAAATAATAAGAAATAGTATAACTGCGCATATGTGGAATGATTACATTTCTTGACGTTGATTTGTTGAAATTTTTATCATTACATTATGTAACTTTGTTTATGTTTTTTCTCTTTTTTTTACTACCACTTATAAACATGATTGTTCGTCCTTTGAATGTAGTTGTCTTTAAAAATTTTATGCTTGTTTATATTGTTGAGAAAAGTAAGATTAATAACAGTATAAGATGGTTTATGTTGGATTGTGGTTGGAAAAAATAGGTGACATGACGGACGTAGAGGTGAATTATGATGAAAAAAAGCTGATGAATATTTGAGGTGGAATTATAAAATGGATAAGTGCATACTTCAAGTTCTTAAGGAGCAAAAACATAAAGGTTAAAAGGAGGATAGAAATTTTAGTGCTGGTGCATATAGAGAGGTAATAGAGGAAATTAATGAAAAGTTTGGGGTTAAGATTAATCAGAGCAAAATTGTAAATTGCTTGAGAACTTTAAGGGAAGAAGTACATTTGGAAATATTTATTGATGGCAAAAGTGGAATTGGATGGAATGATGTTACCAAGACATTTGAAGCTGTTCTAAAGGTGTGGCAAAGTTTGTTACAGGTATTTTATTTAGTACTTATCTAGTTAAAGTTTTTTATATTTGCATTATTTTTTATGCATGAAGTTTATTGACATAGTTTCTTGTATTTTGATTGATAGGTTAACGAAAAGGTGAAACATATTCGAGGGATGCCTTTACCTAATTTGGACCTTGTTTGTGAGATCTATGAGCAAGATAGAGCTACCAAATCTGAAGTTGAAAGTGCAAAGGAGAAGGTCCAAAGATGGGAAAAAGGAAAGGTAGGATATGAATATTGAGGACATTAATAATATACAAGCAAATAATGAGGTTCATTTAGAGAGTTTGTATCCATTTAAGAGCGAGAGTACTCCAATAACACCAATAACTCAAGCTCCCTCATCATTAACTCCTTTAGTGTCGAAACCATCCTACACAAATAAGAAAAGAAAAGCACGAGTGGAAGATAAAATTTCTTTGGAATTATAAGTTATGTCCAATGCAATGAAAGAAATTGCACAAGCTATTGTAGACACAAACCCTTGTGTTAGAAAAGAGGAGGAAATATTTGACGCAATGAAAGAATTAGGATTGGAAGGATGTGTTCTCTTAGATGCAGTTGATTGGCTTATAGAGCATCCTAACTTTATTATTGTGTTTTTTGCATGTCCAGTTGAACTACGTTTAGATTAGTTGTCTAGGAAGATGGGTTAGTGTTAGGTTTTTATAGCTTGCTCTATTTAAGTGTGGAAATTTATGGATGATATAACTTGCTCTATACAAGTATGAATGTTTTCTATTTAATTTTCTGATGTAACAATATTATGTCTCCTTATCACATGAGGACAAGTTAAACTTGTTATGATATTATGTAATTCGGAGTGAAATTTCAAAAATTGATAGTGCCTTGTAGTTGTAAAGGAAAAAGAACCATTGATCGTTCATGTATTTTTTAGCTTTCAAATTATAATAGGTTTCTATTGTCTTCATCGCTCGGCCTAGCCTGATGTCAATTGCAATCAATTTTTTCTTTTCATTTTAATAATGAACTTTTTTGATGATATCACTTATAATGAAATTGAAGTTTATAACTTGCTCTATGTAAGTGTGAATGTTTATTATTTAATAAGATTATTTTTTAGTCAAGGGTAAAAATGTCATATGAAATAACTGAATTCATTTTGATTGTGTTTCAAATAGTGTAATTGAATTTAATTCTAATATTACTGGGTTTATTCTAAATAGTGTAAATTGAATTCAATTCAATCTCATTAATGTAATTGAATCCAATTCGTTAATGAATTCAATTCGAAGGTTTCCAAACGGCTTGTATATGTAAGCTTGGTATGAGAGATGGGGAGCCCCAAGTACTCAAAGGGAGTAACATGTAGTTCCATACCTAGTGACTGTGCAAGTTCGATTTTGTTATTGACGTCAGCTAAACAATAGAAATTGCTTTTCTGGAGATTAACTTGCAAGCCTGACCAGTTAGAGAACCTCTACAATACGACTTTGAGGAAGTTGATTGAGAATATATAACCTCTAGATAGAAGAATTAAATCATCAACAGACATGAGATGTGTGAGTTTTAGAGATCTACATTTGTAGTGGAAATAGGATCAGCCATTATATAGTATAAGTTTGTGAAGCATTCTTGATAGCCCTTCCATGACCAAAATGAAGATATATAGGGAGAGGGGATCCCTTTGCCGTATCTGTCTAGCGCACTTCACTGGCATTGTAAAGATACCGTTAACTAGGATGCTTACTGAGGAGGTATGTAAACATAGCCTAATCCAATCTCTAAACTTTGAAGGAAATTCCATAGCCGACAAACATACTTTAATAAATTTCCAACTAATTGTATCAAAGGCTTTGTAAAAATATATTCTCCAGAGGCAGCTTTTCAGATGCTTACTGGATTGATAGCTCCTAAGTAGTTCTTGCATAAGCAGCATATTATCTCCACTAGTTTCGCCTTCCATGAAAGCTCCATATGTGGGGTTAATTATCTCCTTCAGGGCTTTTTTAAGTCGAATGGTCAGCAGCTTGGCAACAACTTTGTAGATGGTGTTGCAATATGATATGGGTCTATAATCCGTTAAAGAGGATAGGTTTGGTTTTTTGAGGATAAGACAGATAAATGTGTGGTTTATTTCTCTTAGCATTTTGCATGAGGACATTGTTTCTTGAATAGCTTGAGTGAAGAGGTCTCACGTAATGCTCCATAGGTATTGAAAGAAATGGGCAATGAAGCCATCCGACCTATGGGTCTTCGACAGGTTTAGAGAGAAAAGTACTTCTTTAATTTCAGAGCTAGGGATCGATGTACTAGAAGATCCTTGATGGTTTGGTTTAAGGGGTTATCGATAAATATATGTATGGAAATTGTTTGGTTTGTTTGGTATGGATTGCCTATCAACTGATCAAAAAGTGCTAATTGGTTAGAGTGATAATTTCTAAGGGAATCAAGAAGTTGCATAATTTGGTGATGTCTCTCCTGGCTAACATAGAAGCATGAAAGAAGGTAGTGTTCTGGTCTCCATCTTTCAACCAGGCGGTCCTAGCTTTCTGGTAAAGGATAGATTATTGCAATGAAAGAGCTTGTTGGTATTCATTTATTCTTAGGATTTCCATATCTTGCATTTGGGAATTGTGTGGGAATTGATCGGTCTACCTAAGCTTCTTGTAATTGAATTTTGCATTCTTGAACCCATTTGGAGCTCTGAAAAGAAAATGATTTGAGAGCTAATATAACCCTTTTAAGCTTTTACATTAGCTGATATGATTTATACCCCTCTATAAGTTGTTGCCAGCATTCACAAACTAGGTCCAAAAACCCATCTTGTTTAGTAAGACCATTGTAGAACCTAAAAGGAGCTCCTAGAAAAATAGGGGTGAATAGGTTATGTATTAGGATATAGTGTTAACTTCAGAGAACACTAAAGAAGAAGAAACTTTGAAAACACCAGATCAATCTGATCTGAGCTCATGTAGTGTATTTATAGATGCAACTATTCTATTTGTATAGGTAAGTTAGTTACGAATAACTTAAGCTATTTACATATTAGTACCTAGCATTACAAATATTTACACATTCTTTACATCCTCCCCTCAAGATGGACTTAATAGGCCTAACTTGTCTGAAAGAGAAGTATGTTGCTTGTGACTTAAGGCTTTTTGTCATGAGATCAGCTAACTGTAATTGCAAGGGAATATAGGCGGTCAGCAAAAAACCATCTTGAATCTTCTCTCTGGTAAAGTGGAAATCAATATTAAGCTGTTTAGTTCTCTTATGAAAACATGGATTTCTGGCAATCTGCTGTGCAGCCTTGTTGTCGCAAAACAAAGTCACAGGAAGATGCACACGTATATGTAAATCTTGAAGCAAATATCTTATCCATAAAAGCTCACAAGTGGTGGTTGCCATACTTTGATATTCATCTTCAACTGATGAACGTGAGACTGTGGCTTATTTCTTGGTTTTCCAGGAAACCAAAGAATGACCAAGGAAAATACAATAACCCGTAAGAGACTTCCTGCTTATGGGACATGTAGCCCAATCCGAATCAGTAAATCCTGTCAACTTCAAATCATCTTGCACAGGATAAAACAATCCTTTAGAAATGGTGCCCTTCAAATATCACAAAACATGATGAACAGCTTCTAGATGAGGTAATCTAGGAGTCGAAATAAACTGGCTCAACTACTGGACTGTATAGGATATATCAGGTCTAGTCAAAGTAAGATAAAGTAACCTTCCAATGCACCTTCTGTAACATTTCGGATCTCGTATTGGTTCACCTTGATCCAGAGATAGCTTAATATGTTGCGAAAATGGTGCTTCAGTTAGCTTAGCAGCCAAGAGACCTGCATCTTGCAATAAATCCAAAATATATTTTCACTGGTGTAAATAACTTCCAGCATCAGTTCTGTAAATTTCAAGACCAAGACAATACCAAGCTAGTCCTAAATCCTTGACAGTAAACTCTTGATCAAGTTTAGCCTTGATATCTACAATTTCAGAATCACAATTGCCAGTTATAAGCATATCATCCACATAAACAAAAAATCACTGTAATGTTGCCACCTTTCTTTTTAACAAACAATGAATAATTGTTCATAGACTGAACATAGTCTTGTGCCACCAGAAACTTAGTGAGTTCTTTATTCCATTATCTCGAAGCCTGCTTGAGGCCATACAGTGACCTTTTAAGTTTGCAAACCTGCTTATTCACCACCTTCTTATATCCCTCAGGAGGCAACATGTATATCTCCTCATCAATGTAACCATGAAGGAAAGCATTATTAATATCTAACTGATGAATAAGCCATTTCTTTGCTGTTGCTAATCGGACAGTAGCTAACTTAGCTACAGGTGAAAATGTGTGTTTGTAATCCTCACCTTCCCTCTGATCAAAACCTCGAATCATAAGTCTAGCTTTCAACCTTTCCACCGTGTCATCTTGGTTAAATTTAGTCTTAAAGACCCACTTAGAAGAGATAGCTTTATGACCAATAGGAAGAGTAGTAGGCTCCCATGTTTCATTCTTCTCCAATGCTTTAAGTTCTCTATCCATTGCAGCTACCCAGCCTTCCTATCTACTAGCATCAAGATAATTTACAGGATCCTAAATAGTCAAGACTGAAGCTAAAGATGCTATATAATTTGAGGGTAAATGCTTGAAGTCAGACTAATGGAAAAGAGGATAACTAGTAGTGGTGTTGGTTTTAACATTTAAGCAAATTCCTTCAGCCAAAGTGGCTGGCTTTTTACTCGCTGAGACCTTCGTACATCTGGAGAATCAATAGTGGAGTCTGGAGGCATAGAAATAGGAATAACTGGAGAAATAGGGGTGGGAGAAGAATGTTTAGACACACCATTAGAAACAGATTCAAAAGTAGGAATAACAGAAGAAGGAGAAAGACTGTCATCTGCAAAAGCAAGTTCTACAGAAGGAAAAAAAGTCAGATAATGATCATCAGTTATACGTGGATAAGAAGGATTGGTTTTAAAGGGAAAATCATGCTCATGAAATATAACATCCCTGGAAAAAAAATGAAGTTTTGCTGTTAAGATCATAAAGCTTGTACCCCTTTTGATAGGAAGAATGCCCCATAAGAATACATCTTCAGGCTTTGGCATCCAATTTATCTTTGGTTAGTCCTGGTTTTATAGCATAACACAGACAACCAATGACTCAAAGGTGATCAAGAGAAGGAGACTTGTGAAACAAAAGTTCATAAGGAGACTTCCACCCTAATTGAAACATAGGCATCTTATTAATAAGATATGTTGCAGATAAGATACATTCCCCCCAGAAATATTTTGGCAAACCAATATGAAACATAATAACTCTGGCAGTTTCTACAAGATGCTTGTGTTTTCTCTCAACAACCCCATTCTGTTGGTGTGTATGAACCAGGGCCTTTGATGTATAATGCCAAGACTAAGGAAAATTTTGAACTTTCTGCAGAAACAAATTCAGCACCATTGTCTGATCTAACATATTTGGGAGTAGAATGAGAGTGATTTTGAATATACTTAATGAAGGTAATAAGAGTAGGTAGAACTTGATGCTTACTGTGAAGAAGGTATGTCCAAGTGGTTTTGGAAAAATCCTCAACCAATGTAAGAAAATAATGTGAACCACATATATTTGCTACTTTGTAAGGGCCCCACAAATCAGTATATACAAGCTCAAAAACAGTGGAAAAAGTACTCAAGCTTCTCGAGAAAGGTAATCTATGACTCTTTGTCATGGAACAAGAATCGTAAAGAAATTTATTGTCATTGATTTTGTGAATTTTACAATCAGGAATATGAATCATTTTACTCAACGAGGAACGTCCTAATCTCACATGTAACAAATGCAGATCTTTTGACACATCAATAGTACTACAATGAGTATTTGAACTATAAGAATGAATGGTGTTATTAGGAGTATGAATAGCAGAAACATAAACATTGATTGGATTACTAGATTTGGTCTCAGGATCTATTGCCAGCAATTTGTACGGGCCTCTATGAACTCTGCCAAATGCCACTACTTTATTACTCTACTGATAGAAAATAGGTTATATTTGAAGCTTGGTATATAGAGCACACTGTGTATGGAAATGTGGGACTTAATTCTTATAGAAACAGTTTCAGTCACTTGTTTACTGGTCCATCAGGCAAACTCACAAAAATTGGTCTGGTAAGCTTTTCAGTTTTATAGAATAAGTGATAAAAGGGGATCATATGATCAGAAGCTCCAATATCAATAATCTAGATTCCACATGAATTATCAATAATGCAATAAGAAGGGAAAATTGAGCAATCAGAGATACCTGCAAAATTAACCGAGGAGTCTGTACCAGAGGCAAAACTGTTTTTGCCTTTAATTATTATTATCATTTCTTCACATATAGTAGACATCCTCTCCTGATCAGTCACATGTTCTCGTGTACCATGAACATCCAGTGGAGTCTCTTGATCAACATCAAAACTCTCAGTAACATTTACTTGTGCAGCAACTTTGCTATTTCTCCTTCCCTTCTTCCCTTTATACCAGTCAAGATAACCAATTTTTTCAAAACAATGATCTGCTAAATGACCATCTTGATGACAATAAGTGCAATATCTGCTTCCTCTATCTTTTTTATTCTTGTTATATCCAGATTGCTTATCAGTAACCATAAATGTTGTTGGTAGTTCAATGCAGTGACTTATTGTGATTTGCTTTTGCCTCTCGACTTGTTGCATAATGTAGTAACCTTTATTAACACTAGGAAGAGGATTTGTGGACAACATCTGACTACAAAATATCTCATATTCATCACTCAACTTCATCAAAAACTGCATCAATTTAGATCTAGCTTCTAACTCAGCATATATGTCATGTCTACCACAAGTACATTCAGTCGTTCTTCCACATGAACATATACATAAACAAGCAGGAATAGCATTAAGACTCTGTAACTCATCCCATATTTTCTTAAATCTGTTAAAATAAGCAACAATAGACATAAAGCCCTGACTAACCTGACTGAGTTCTCGCTGCAGTTGATATATCAGTGGCCCATTTCTTTATTCCTATCTTTCATTAATCTTCTTCCAGAGATGATGAGTAGATTGCGCATGCAAGAAAGCATCAGATAAATTTGTAGTCATAGAATTCAAAATCTAGCACGTCACCATGTAATCACATCTAATCCAGTGCTGATACGTGCTGTTAGTAACAGCTGGTTTGATACATGAACCATCAATGAAGCTGAGCTTCATCTTTGCTCCAAGTGCTCTTTGTATCGTCTTGCTCTAACCTAAAAAACTACTGCCACTAAATTGAGTACTTGTCAACATCATCCCTGGATGATCACCACTAGCTATGAAATAAGGATCACTGACTGTAATTGCTTTTAATTCAGAGGAGATTCTAGAAACATTCTCAACCATGGATTTATCAGCGTAAAACTTGATTAAAAAAAACTTAAATTCTATAGGTGTAACCAAGCAAGGCAACTGAACTGAATCTCACACTCAAGCTCAGGATCAATCTTGCAGAAAACCTAGATTTTTTGAAGCAAGCTTATTAAGCTCTGATGCCATGTTAACTTTAAAGAAACACTCGAGAAGAAGAAACTTTGAAAACACCAGATCAATCTGATCTGATCTCACGTAGTGTATTTACACATGCAACTATTCTGTTTGTACATGTAAGTTAGTTATGAATAACTTCATCTATTTACATATTAGTACCTAGCATAACAAATATTTACACATTCTTCACATATAGGAATCATCTGAAAGAAAATTTGTCTTCAAAATAAGCGTAGGAGTAAGAAAGGTAGACAACCAATTCGAGTTTACCATAGCTCTGTCAAGCTTCCTTTTAATCAAATATTGCCCCTGCTGCTTGTTATTCCAAGTAGGGTACCTTCCACTACAACTCAAACCAGTCACAGGAACTTGTTGGAGAAGCACTTCAAGCTCCCTGTTGGAGACATATTGGAGTCCCCTACCCCCTTCCATTTCTATGTTCTTATGAATACAATTAAAATCACCAATGATTAACTAAGGGTTTGTGATAGTAATCTGTACAAGTTGTAAAGAATTCCATACCATTTCTCGATGAAATTGAAAGTTTCAAACATAAAGAAGGGAGATTTCAAACCTTGTGCTGGAACCAAATAGTTAGCAGGATAAATGAAGATATTGGTCACTTTCACCTTATAATTGAGCTGAAAATTTTTTGGTGTGATAGAAGCATGGTATGCGACCATTGTAGTGGGAAGATAGGTTGGTATAGACAGCCCAATCTTTGCCCAAAAATTGAGAAACTTTAGAAAGGTGTGAAGCTCTGATTTTTTTTTCTAGTAGCTTCCTACATGTTCAGCACTAGTTTCTATAGCTTTTAGCTGTTTATCAGTCAGATCAACCTTTTTGCAATATGTAGAGTAGTTTGCATTCATATCAACTAATTGGTGGTTCTTTTACCCTCCTAACTCTCCAGGGGTTGAAATGGCCTGAACCTGAGGTAGATGGGTTGTATCGAGTAATTCCTCTAAACATCCAATTTTAAAAAGTCTACCAGTTGCTCACCAATGTTTGACATTAAGAAGGGGTCTCCATAGGTAAGATAGGGAGATTTCTATTTGTTCATATTCACCCTCTTCATTCAACTTATGGATAGGCATTTTATCAGCAATTCAACTTGTCATTTTACCTCAATACATATCTTGGCATAACATATCCTCTCCATATGGGCAGTTTGAGAGTCCATTCAAATTCCCCAAGGAGCCGGCTATATAGCTTAGCACTTCGATTGTCCATAATTCTAAAGGAATGTTGTGGAATTGAACCAAGATAGGAAGAACTTCTATACGCTCTTTGTCACAATGTAACCTTGGTTTCCACTTCTATAAGAACATCGGTTTCCCTCCCACATGTCATGGACTAGACTCTATGATGTCCATTAGTTAATGATCTGCAGAAAACTTGAAGAGGATGTTACCATCTTCCATGAGTAGTGTTCTTTCTAATTCTTTTCTCCCTCAATGAGCTTCAGCCCATGCTTTCAACAAAGGGAAAGCTGGACACTTATTCCAAAAATATCCCACCAAGGATGCCGCCCAGATCGCTGCTCTAGCTTTCAACAATTATTTATGAGGAGAGAGGATTTGAATCCTTAAACAAATTTAAGAAATGTTTGAGCTTACCTTAGTTGTGCTACGTGTTTAGCTTCTGTTTCGAAGCTCCTTTGACTATCGAGGGAGAGTGTGGCCCGTCCTCGTCCTTGGTTTCTTCAATAATAGCCTGAACAAATTTCTTATTGTTCATAGATTTAGATATGTCTGGAAATGCCTCCGAGTCGAGGGGTTGCGAGGCTTCTCCATTGTTGGCCATTTGCCAGGCCCCTTTAGGCCTAAACAAAGTGGACACGTTAAGAATCTAGAAGATGAATAGTAGCAAGGAGGTTCAACGGGAATTTAGGTTCAAATTTGGGTAAGATGGAGGGGATAGAAAGGTAAAAGTCTTAGAAAGAAGTGAGAGGAAAAGTATTAGAAAGCACAAATATTGCAACTTTTCCTTTATTTTAAGTTTGCCACGCCAAATATTATCCTATATTGCAGAAATGATTGAGGAGGTGCTTGGTTGATAGGTTTGAGAAAGAGTTAATAGGTAAGGAATAAAAAATGAATGGTTGATTATTGATTATCATTATAGAGGCAATAGTTTGATATCCCACTTTTGGAGAATTCTCCATACCCTCCATTTAGTAAGGGAATGAAACTCATTCTTTAGTAATATCTCTTTTTTTAAAAATATTTTTAATATTAATTAATTAATTACAATATAATTAATTTAAATATTGTTATTAATTAATTAATTACATTATAATTAATTACAATGTAATTAAATTATAATATAATTAATCAAAATATAATTCATTCATTAATTAAAATATTGTAATTAATTAATTAATTAAAATATAATTAATT
>JAOQMS010000004.1:30660443-30670672 GCA_027563885.1 Erythroxylum longipes
ATTCCTTGGTTTCCTTCAAACAACCAAGTTCTCATTCAACACAACATTCCCATAGAAATTCATAAAACTTCAAAAATAAACAAAAATAAAATAAATGCTAAGTTGGGCTTAGGCTTAACCTACCCATAGTCTATCTAGGTCAGAAAAACCAAAACGTAGTTTAGGAACCCATAAAAATCCATCTAGGGTTTCTCTTCTTTCTTTCTACACAAACTCATATCTTTCTCAAATCCCTTTTGATTTTCTAACAAAACAAGAAGAAAGATAAAGAAAATTACCTTAAACTTAACTCAAACCTTCTTCCTTCTTCGTCCTTCATGATTTTTCCTTCTCTTCTTCTTCTTTCCCACGTTTTTCTCTTCTTTCTTTTCTCTTTTCTCATAACTCTCTCCTTTCTCTCTTATTCAAGACCACATTTTGCCTTGGTTTTCCAAGCTTACCCTTCATTTAACTTGTCCTTCCCATTTTACCCCTTCTTTCATTTAATTGGTTCTCCCAATTTTGCCCTTTTTAGTCTATCAACTACTAACATCTTAACTCCTTATTCTGATCAGGTAAATGAAGAAATTTGATAACACTTCCTTCTAGAAAAATGTTACCCATTGTCTTAAGTTTCTAATGAAACCTAAACCATTCAGTTTGGTTAAGAAATCTGAAAATTATACTCCAAATAAATTCGGACTGTTCTTAAACTGTAACAATACCCTACACTCAACTTCAGTCCATAATTTGAAATTCTTAGAGACAGAATTAAAATTCTATTTCTTCATAAAAATTGTATCCCTATGTCTCTAGTTTACTCCAAATCAAAAATCATCTCATTCGGGTTACTATCAAACAAGTTATGCTTAAAATACCGAGACATGTTCAGTGCAGAGAAAAGTTCACCGCGGCGAACTCCTCCAGAGAGGAATTCTCGCACAAATTTCATAAGTTCGCCACAACAAAACCTAAAGTTGGCCACGGAAAACTTTATCCGAGAGGAATCCTAGCCAAATCCATTCAAGTTCGCTGCAGTGAAGCAAGGAGTGTGCCACGGCGAATTTCCACAGAAGCAAACCCATTTTTTTCATACCTAATCGCCAACAATTTCTCATTTTAATTGTTCCAACTTCCAAGAAAAGTTCGAGGGTCCAACAATACCTATGAAATATATCATTTTGTTGATAATTTACCTATGGAATATAGCATTTTGTCGATAATTTATCTACAAAATATTGTAATTCCATTGGGAAATTTACCTATAGAGTTAACATTTCTCATTTCCTACTCGAATTTTCTGTTGATAATCTATTATCTTTTTCTACATTTAATTTCTTTAAATAATATAATCTTGATTCATAATATGATGTAAAAAAACTTATAAGGTACAGTAATAAGTATCTTGAAAATAACTGTGAATTAAGAGTTCATAAAAAACTTAAGAGTAACAAAACATCAAATACATTCACTTTAGTATTGAAAATATCATAAATCTAAGCTATGTAGTTAGTGAAGGCAGATGATCTAACTATTGCGATGAGGTACTGCTCCTCCCCTTCAACTTATTCACCTCATTACGGAGCTGGGCTATGTACTCCATCGACTATCGCAATTGAGTTGCCAGCATCTCCACTGTGCTCTCAAGTTGAACGACTCTCTTATTGGATGCAACCTGCTTACTAGATGCATCTGTACTGGATGTGGAGGATTGCAAATAGCATGTGTTTGCAAATAAACCTAAGCCGAAAATCATTCTACGATAGCCCCTACCACCAACTGCATGAAGATAAGTCTGAATCTCATCATACAAACGGATTTTCTCTTTTATTTATGTCAAAGTAAGACAAATTCATATAAGGTAATCATAAAATTATAATAAAATTTTTTTATTATAACTACATCAAACAGTCATTAGCCTATGATCACTCCTTAAGATCCATTAAGAATTCACTATCTTCTTGTTTCAATAGGTAAGAGAAATCTTCCATATAATATTTTCTTTGGAACTGGTAAAGAGAAACTCAAATTGTCTTACTTTGACAGAAATAAAGAGAAAATCTATACAAATATTTTTTAAAATAAACGAGCTCAAACAATATGTTCCCTAACGATTCTCCTTAATTGCTATATAAGTATAACCAAATATAACTCAAAATCTCCTTTTCTTGCTTATACCCAAATATAACTCAAAATCTCCTTTTCTTGCTTATACCAACAAACTAGAGCTTACTCTATGTTATGCATTATGAACATGCACTTAAGTGCACTCCCTACTATCTCAAGGATCTTAGCAACTCCTTAAAACACCAAATGTTTCCATAATTCAATTATGGCCTATATGTACCCACAAAACTCAAATATTCATTCCTCGTTTAAGCTAGTTATTATAACAACTAGTTCTTGAATGTTAAACTAATAGATACTCACTAAAAAACTAATCAATTAAACTGAGCAAAGTAGTATATTAAGATTCCAATTAAAGTAGTATTAGTATTTTCGAGTTCCTAGTTAAAGTAGTAATAATTGTTAGTTTTCAAATTAATTATGAATCATAAGTAATCATATACAAAGGGGAACAAACTTCACTAACAAGATGTAGAAATTTATGATGTCTATTTAGTTTAATCTAAATTAATAGATGGTTCTTATCCTTTACACTTTACTAAACAAACCCAAAACATATAAGATTTTACTTTGTAGTGTTACAACCTTTTTATGTTTGGTTCTTGGTTCTTTATATTTAAAAGGTTAATTTCAATTACTAGTATTCATTCTTAGGTCTCTCTCTTTTTTTTATTCTTAGTTGGGTCTTCTTATTTCTAGGATGTCATCAAAATTGTTTCAATCATCTTATTATTTATTTTTCTTTACATTGTATTAGTTATATATATATATATATATATGTAAAGGAAATAGTAAAGTAAAATAAGTTAAGAAAAATGTGTATAAATTAGTGTTTTTTTTAATTAAGAAGCTTATAAGTATGCCTTCCAAAGATGGTTTAACACCTAAGGAAGAGAAGGAAAATTTGATCTTCTTTCTTAGGCAATGAAATAATAATTTAAGAAGATGAAGGCAACGTATAATGATGTGAGAGACCTCTTAGAGGGACAATATAATCAAGTTGGCTAGTTACAAAAGGTACAAAACCCTCATGTTCTTATAGTGAAGATATAGTATAAGCATAATCCAAAACTACAAGAGAAAGTTAATAACTCTGATCTAATGATGACGTTATTGATTATCTTGTTGATGGTGAGAAATTTGTAGCTAAAAGCGTACTCAAATCAATAAAGATGAGATCAAGTAATTAAAATATACATATATCATACTATACTATTTTATAGAAATTTTGAGTTTTTCTTTTTGAAGCATTTGTGTTCATACATACTTTAATGGTTGAATAAGTTGAGGGAGATTAAGTTAAACAAATAGATGCTAGTTTCTTTCTCTATTTAGTAATATAAATATAAGGTACGTTGTCATGTTCGAATGACATGGAGACTAATAGGGAGGAGGAGGTTTGCTATATTATTTTAAATTGATAAGACTTAACACTCTAGCTAATGATCACTGAATTTATGTCCCTAAACTAACAAATATTCCATTTCTCATTAGTTCAACTACTCTACTAACAAAGGAGGTTCAGCTTCTACTTCTATAATTTTGTAGCATGTTCGACCTAGTTCTTAACCTTTAGATTGTAATGCTCATGGTACCATTAATGTTATGAATTCATCAAATATATCTATTACTTCAGAGTCAGATGAAATTGTTGTGGAGGCTAAGAAAGTTTTAATTAATGTAGAGTATAATTATCATGAGTCTGTAGTTAATGTAGAGTATAAACTCTAAGAATCTATCAACTAAACTGAGTCTGTAGTTAGCGTTATTAAATCATCTACTGCACTTAATATGGAATCCTCATATGTTTTCAAGATTAAGACTAGGAGAAAATATAAAAGGAATAATCAAGTGTTATCCTTATAATCTCCTACATCTTGATATGAATTTACTATATGGACATGTAAAGGGATAAAATAGCCCTAATAAGTAATAACTTGTCACTGATGACTTGAAGAATTTGAACCCTTTTATAATTTATGTTTTGAGAACTAAATTAAGAAAAAGTGGGATGCGTGAGCTAAATTTTCTCAAACACTCTTAACTAATTATTATTAATCATTGTTCTCATCATATGGCATGATTATTATCGTTTTTAATCCCAATAGATTGAAGGCTTTGAACTCTATAATCACATATCGAATCTTACACTTAACCTGGAATTAATATAAGAAAGAAATTGTCTTTATATAAACTCTAATTAAGCGGATATCAAGCTTTAAGCACGATAAATTAAGTTTATTACACCTCTTATGATGTGATTTTTTAAATATAATTTGTATGTTTTATTTTATATTATTCCTAGTATAGTTACAATCATGTTTTCAAAATTAGTAAATAAAACTTCATTTAGATCTTTAGTTCTCAAAATTCTGCACTAAGTGATGTTTTTTCTAAATAATTGGGTCCCATACTTAGTTCCTAATTACTTAGTCTAGGCCTATAAGTAAAATGGTCATAAAAGTAATTTTATTTTTTATTTCTTTAATTTTTAAGTTAGTGCATGATGTGAAAGGTGAATTCACTTGATCGAAGAGAGATAAGCTAAAAATAGAATCCAAAAATCATCTAGGTTAAAACCTAAAATCTTAAGTCTAAACTAAAAGCCCATAAAACCTATGAAATCAAGTCTAAACCATAAGCCTATAAACCCCATAGCTTAAGTTGAGCTCTAGGTACTAATCAATAATTTCCTATAGTTTCTCCCTTATATATTAAATCTGAAATCCATTTGAAACCTTAGGTACTAAGTTAAGAATTCTAGACACGTTTTTAATCTCTCATGTCATTTTATTTCCTAAACCTTATAACCTAGGTCAAGATATATCAATTTCATTTCAAATCCTATGGCACCACTCTTAGCATTTTTTTCCATTTCAAAGCCCTAATATTCATTATACTTATTTTATTTTATGTTATCTTATTTTTAAGCTCTGAAATTCTTTCTCAATATTTTATTTTTAAGCCTCGATATCCACCTTTAAATTTTTCATTTTTATTTTAAGTCCTATGATACAACTTCAAACATTTTCTCCATTTTAAAGCCCTAATATTCATTCTAGGGATTCCATTTCATTTTAGTTTAGTTTTAAGCCCTAAGATGTAACTTTGGAATTTCATTTTAATTTTAAGACCTAATATATCTTCTAGGTATTGCATTTTTATTTTCAATCCCTAGCCCCTAGGTAAGACTATAATTAATGTAGAGTATAAACTCTAAGAAGACTAAACCAACAGTGAAGAGAGAAAAACATTTCATCGATATTCACAAATTCATTTAGATTTGTCTCTCAGTATTTACAAATTCATCAAATACATTTCATCGAACACTTTATAGGCATAGTAAATTCATCCCTAACTATTAAGAAAAACACTTATACATGGCATCCTTCATCAATAGGAACACATTCAACTGCACATAAAACCATTAACAACTGAAATAGACACAAAAACATAAATGACATCAACCAAAACTGACACAAACAAAAACTTCCCTAACAAAAACAAGTAGAAAAACAAAAAACCAAGTGCAAAGGAGTAATAACTAACTATGATGGAAGATTAACCGAAGACCAAGACGACAACAATGGTAGATAGAACTGAAGACCATGACAGTGAGAGAAGAGGAAAAAAATTAAAACTTTTAGATCTGCGATAGAGGGGGAAGAGAGGTTGTCAGGGTGGTTTAAACATGATAAGGAAACGAGTCGTTTGTGGTTGAGCAAACGATGTCGTTCTGCTTCCAATTAAAACAACAAACTCAACATCGTTTGAATTTACCTACGGAATGATATTTTTGTAGGTAAATTCCCAACAAAAAATGATTTTGTAGGGAGAAATAAAGTTTCGTAGGTAAATTACTATAGGATCACCATTCTGTAGGGAAATTCCTTATAGAATGGTGGTTTTGTAGTAATTTACCTACGAAACTCTATTTCTATGGAGAAATTACCTACAAACTTTGTTTTCCGTTAGTAAATTTTGTAAGCATTTTTACTGGGAACTATGTGCGTCCATTTTTACGACGACTTTTACTATTCTGTCACTAACTTCTATTGACAAAGTTTGGTCTCCTCCTTTACCGACGAATTTTTTCGTCACAAATTACCTTTTTTCCTATCAACTTTACCTATGAATATCAATTTTCGTCACTAATTTACTATGGAATTTTTTCCGTTGGTAATATTCTGTCGATATTTTACATTTTGTTGTAGTACAACTATCTCCATATAGTTCATGCTACATCCAATAATTATCGATTAAACTACCTATGATTAGAATAGGTCATAAGTAATATCAAAACATAGCAATCTTTATATAAGATAAATTTAAAGACTTCAAGTCAAAGGATCATTTATACAATCATCATAATGAGAATTTTCAAAGACATACAAGTAATATTCCAAATGGATTTCTCATATCGGGTCAGTTCAGTGAAGTTCTCTAACAAGCACCCATATGTTTGTTTAAGTATCTTCATAGTTTAGTATATGAAATCAACTACTTTCTTTATAAGGAAAATGTCTAGTCTTAACAAAACAATGGATAAAAACAATTCAGGGATAATACAAAAATGCAATATGAATCTCATAATTATAATCTCATTATAATTTCATTTGCAATGTATAATTATCCTATGGACTATATCGTATACATCTAAATATGTACAAGATAAAGAATGTCTTTAAATAATTGTCACTAAACAACAATAAAACTGATTAATTATAGGGCATAAACCAACAATCTCCCACTTGTATTAAGTCAATCGTTTAAGTATCTTATACCATATCACTATATGACGATTATGCTACTGTTGGGGCTGTGGATTAATGAGAGAATTCTATAAGATTCTCTATAGTGAGCACTTGATTTATCCATCTAAATTATCATCATAATCAAAATTGCCTAAATACATCCTTCTATTGAGACCTTAGCTCCTTTGACATGTCCAATGGCTCTAATGTTCTACAATGCATTACTGTCTTGAACAATACAAGGAACTATATTAAGTTCACTAAAGAACTTATTGATCCAATTAATCATTTCCATTAAATGAAAAATGTATTATGACTTAATTAGCATCCATTATTAGATTGGAACCTTGAATGATATTGTTCTTAAGTAAAATATACCTTAATTATGATTTAATTCTAAAGTAAATATCCTTATCTCCTTGAACTCAGATAACAACTCATATATAGAATAATAAATATGTTTGACACATCACAAGTATCTGATATCTTTAATACCAAACATCTTTAGTACATTATCTACGTACCTGGACTTGGAATGGGTGAACAACTTTCAATTTATTTCTACATATGTAATTCCCATAATTAAGTTGTTACCTTTTTATATTTAATAAGAGTTATTCTTAGATAATTATATTTTCATCAATTGAAATTTAGAAATGTTGTTATCTATGAGCAATATGTTTGCATGTACTCTTATTGAAGAGAACAACTATACTTCCACCAACCTTCTTGTCGATATGATAAATTCACAATCATCCAAAAGATAAACAATTTGAATTCATCAGGAAAGTGGATTTTTCAATGTCTCGTGGCCTTTTAACTATTGGTTGAACTTTCTCTAAGTGTCAATAATGAAATAATAGTAAGTGCATGATGTAACTGTAGCTAGTACCAACAAGTACGAATCGATCCCATTAAGAGATGAATACTAGTAGTTACCGTTATCCTATTATCTAGCCTACGAGTTTGATTTGGGATTTCAATTAAAGAAAAGAAAACTTAAGCAAATAAAATAAAACAGGCAACAAGATTGAACAAAGAATTAATAAATTACTTCGAAACCTATCGCTATCAAAACTAAGTGCCTGGGTTTTGAATCCCCCTACATACCTTTAATTAAGTGATCTTTTATTAAGCAATTGTTTTATTGATTTATTAGAATATGAAGATTCTTATGGTATGCTAATAGCTTTCTCTTGAGTTTAATAACAACTAATCCTAATGTTATTAACTGAATTACTCAGGTTAGAGTTTGTATAATTGCTCTACTGATTTATGAATCTCGTTATTAGGTTTGACCCTAATCTAGAGGATTTATGTCATCCTATCTCTAGGGATGTAATGAACTCCTTCCAATTATAGTAGAATTATTCACACACATGATTTCTCAATCTCTATGTTATGAAATCAGATTATGCATTAATATTCCAGGTCCATTAGAACATATATTAATCACTTAATTTAATTACAATATATCAACCTGAACAATTGCATTAATTAAAGAATTGCACAAAACTAGGGTTCATTTAACTAAGGCACCAAAGCAATTTAGTTACACATTATATAGCATAAAATCAAACATAAAAAGAAGGAAAAATGAATTGAAAACAATGGATTCATAATTCTAAATCTCCTTGATTATCATTTATTTACTATTCTTGCGAGGTAGAGGTTTGATCATATATATCGATAGATCTTTCAATGATTTCTTCAGGTTTTCCACTTCTTTGACTCAAAATCACCCCTTCTAAATGATCTTAGCTTCTTTAATTGCCTCCTAATGTCTGCTCTCCTATTTTTCCTCCGAACACGTCCTTTTATAGTAAATTTTATGGTTCTGGGTGATGCACGGTTTAATACACGACCGCATACTAAACTGTGTATAACCCAAAATACCCAAAATTTGCAATTCTGCACAACCTAAAAGAAGTACACGGGTTGATGCATGATCGTGTTTCCCTTCTATGCTTCAAATATTTGGTTTATGTCATGTTTTCATCTGAATTCTTCTCCTTTAAGTTCATGAAGGAAATTATAGCCTATAAACACACTTAGAGCAAATTAAGGACCAAATATATGACAAAAGTGTAAAATATCAAGCAAATATACATCAAATATGGGTTATAAATATGATCAAATATGCATCTATCAAACATCCCCACATTTAAAATTTTGTTTTTCCTCAAGCAAATCATAATCAAAATTATAAATCTTACAACATTAATTCCTCATCAATCTCAACTTGTCTATTCATACTATAAATCATCATATCATATTAAATCAAATTAGCATGTAATTAGAGTCAAGTTATCCTAAAATTAACTCCCTAAGTCCATATTAATAATAATCACATTAATAATTGCATTGAAATAAAAAAGCATAAACTTTTACACCCTCACCAAGATTTTACTCAATGTGCTCAAGTGTTTAGGGTGAAAAGTATCAAAACTCTCAGTCAATGCATAGTAGAACTCTTCCTATAAGCTTGCAATATTATCACATCTTCACCACTTACATATAACCTAGAAAAAAACAAAAAACAAAAGGTCTTCATAAAGTTGTAATAGGGCTTAGTTATGGTATGGTTGGGATATCAAAAAGGGTTAAATTGAAGGAAATTTACTAAGGGAAAATTTCAAAACTTATTCATAACTCTATTAGTACTTATTCAAAAAAATTTTTAATCCAAACACAATAATTCGAGCATTCAGTACCATAATTAAAGAAATAATAGACCTTTTAAGAATTTTAAGTCTCAACAAGTAAATACTGTAAATAACCTTCAGGGTTCGAAATAATAAAAAGGTCTTCAAGAAAAATAGGATAAAGGTTAATAATGTGGGTTAATAACAATGAACAAGGCTTCACTACAAGAAAATAGTGAGTTAACGACGGAAAATACCGACGGAAAAGATAAATATTCTATTGGTATTAAACATTACCAACGGAATTTACCGACAGACAAAAACATTGTAGATTTGGCCGTAGCTAATATTACCGATGGTAAAGAAATTTTTTGTCGGTAAGTTTACCGACGGAATGAAATTACCGTTAGTAATTTCAACGAAAAAATTGCCGACCGTCACACTTTTTTCGTCCGTAAGTTACCGACGGGCTATAATTTTCCAACGCTAAATTTATCGACAGTAAGTTCCTAAACCGTATGTAAATTTAGCATCGGAATGTTTTAATTCCGTTTGTAAATTTACTGACGGTATGGTGGTTTCCGTCGGTGTTATGTTGGCCATTACCGACAGAAATTATTTTTCTGTCGGCAAATTATTTGATTTAATAATATATATTTTCATTATATTTAAATTATAACCGTCGGAAAATTTTAATAATTAAATATTTGTAATATATATTTAA
>JAOQMS010000004.1:30675599-30687244 GCA_027563885.1 Erythroxylum longipes
AAGAATGAATTTGGCTGAAATGGTAACCTTGCTTCAATGATTAAACTGTATCAATACAGGTCGAATTAGGTAAAATTTTCTTCATAAAAGTTGTAGGTCTTGATCTTATCTTAACAACATATAGTTTGTAATTTTTGGATTTCTGGATTGAAAGATATGTTAATTAGAAGTAAGGTTGGTGAATACAGGGAAAAGTCGCGATCGTGAGGGGTGCGATCGCGACTGTGCGATATATTCGCCTTCGTCACGATCGCGACGAAGGCACCTAATTCGCAATCGCGACAAAGGCCCGAAATTCGCAATCGCGACTGGCCTAATTGACCAGATTCGCGATCGCGACTTACTCCTTGTTGTGTGCATAGTCGCGATCGTAAAGTTGAACGATCGCGACCCGCACAATTTTTTTAAAAGTCGCGATCATACTATGGTACGATTGCGACTTGCTCACTTGTACAGTTCCTTATACATACCGTGACTTTTGGCCCTTTTGAATTAAAATTTTCATTTTTTTAAAAACTCAAATTACTATCAATTCTTCTTACACCCAAATTAAATACTCTTTGTTCATTTTTGGGTATGGAAAAATTTTTATAAATTGTAGGGTAGTATTTTTACCTTTCCTATGAATTTTCTTTATTTGAAAATCATTATTTTCTATTTCTTTTAAATTGATATTCTTTAATAAATTGTGTATTAATTATTTTTATTAAATTATTTATTTTTGAACAATTAAATTTTATGTCTATATTTGTTCTACGATCCCACCACGAAATTTCCTTGCCTAATCTCAAATTAAATTTTAAATGCTATAATTTATTTTCTTTCTTTGAAATGTTTCCATATATACATGTATGGGGACCTAGGGTCAACAATAAGCATAAAGGAACTAACACTCTTGCTTATTCTTCTCAAAAGTTGAGTTTCTTTTTTTACATTGTAGAAGCTTTTAAAGGCTAAATGTTTGGACAACTCGTGTGTCGAAAAGGTTTCAAAAAGGAACTTCAAATCAAGTACAATTTCTTTATTTTATGATTCATATTTCAAGTTATTCAATTATTGAGAGTCAGTTGACAACCCATAAATTTTTAATTGATTTCCCAACAATAATATTATAGTCATATTAATTGTTTAACTTGATTATTATTGATTTGATAAAATAAAGGCTTAAAACAAGTTTTAATGAACTCTCTCGTACTTATTAAAGCATTTATTAATTAGAGTTCGTTTTAATTTTCCGATAAATAAAACAAGTTTTAATGAACTCTCTCGTACTTATTAGAGCATTTACTAATTAGAATTCGTTTTAATTTTCTGAAAATTAAAACTCCCATTTGTTCTCTATTCTTCGGAAAGACAATCTCATATGTTTCAAATTGATTTTAAGTTTTTTGGAAACCCATTATATACCTCCCATATTATTTTTGCTTTTGGAAATTGCTCTTAATTTCATCACATGCGAAAAACAAATCAATTACACCCCTTAGAAACACAATGTGTTGTTTATTTGATCTAGAAAAAAATTTTGCATGCATCCCTAGAAAGAATCAGGATTGTGTTTTGTGTTTGTGTTTGATTGTATCTGGGTTTGTGTTTTTAATTGGAGCCATCGATGTATAATCGGGTGCACTAATGGCAATTCTCACCCAGGAGATTACTGTTATCTCCACTGGTAGTGGCGAATCTTGCCTAGGGGCTTAACTTACCCAAAAGATGAGGTCGAAACTCTACCAAGAAGAAAAATCTGGGACCAAGTAGAGGTGAAGCACTGCACCTTGAGGAGAAGTAGTTGGCGGCGGCGACAAGAAACAAGAGGAGGGTGGTGAATTGCGAGGAAAACCCTAGTTGGGGACAAAAAATCGGGACCCAACGTCCGTGGACAGACGCGTGCAATTAAATGCTCTAGCACGTGCAGACAAGCACCAAATAGTCCCCACATTGTGTATATATATGTCTATATTTCTAAGCCTTGATTTTAATCAAATTGATTTAACTGAGATTTAAATAGGTTTAAATTCCTAATAAATTTAGAGAAATGTTTGCTAAAGTTTAAAAATTATTTTCAAAGGATTATCTTTATTAGGAATATTTTCAAATTTAGTTTAAGTTTTCAATGAGTTGAATTATTAAATAAATTATTTATCAAATTAATAATTAGAATCAAGTAAAGATTTTCAAAGATTTATTTCCTAATTTGAATATGTCAGAAATTATTAATATAATGAAACTATATTACTTTTTATGAGACCTAAATTTTTAAAATTTCAAATTTCTCAATTAAATATTAAGTACATATTAAGAACGTGATAATTTCCTTCTATTATTTAAGAATAAAACTAGAGTTCTGTTTATTATATGACTTCTTAAATGAATCAAGGCCCAATTAACTCGAATATGTTTTTATATTGAATTAATGAGTTCTAATTAACTAAATTTATGTAATTTGGATGAGTGACTTATAATCATATGAATATAGAGACAAGGCTAGGAATAATACGAGTTATCAACTAATAGATCTAGGAATCATATAAGATGTGATTGATAAAATTTTCATTTACCTTTTTCAAATTGAGTTAGTTTGTTGAGTGACTCAAGATTAACTTATTTTGAATGGGATCCTAGCCTACTAGGAAATGATTTGATAATTTCTCGATTTAAAAGAAAGGGTTATTATTCTGAACAAAATAGTAAGAGTAATCAAACATTTATTAAAATCCTTAGTTTATTTGTTTTTGTGGTATAAACTAATAATTACTTTTTTAAGCTTAAGATTGTCAAAAGAAGATCAGTAATAACCTATTGCTAAGAAGCGTCATGAATGTTAATAAGCTAACTAAACCTAAATTCTCAAACTAGTTTTGCAAGTTAAGAATTGTTCTCAGGCAATAAAAGAAATTGTATGTTCTTAGCAATCCATCTTCTTCATTCTTCAATTACCTGATTTCAAACACTCACAAACACATCAAATACCTTTTAAAACATAAAATTAAGATATAATTCTTGCTCTAAACAAAATAAACACTTAGAATACATACAAACACTAAGAATAATATAATTCTAAGCCTATACACATGATAATCATCTAAGAAATACTTAAAACTACACTAAATCCCCTCTAAAAATATAGTATAATTTACACCTATCAATATTCCCACATTTAAACTTTTGCTTGTCCTCAAGCAAAACTAAAAACATGAACAAATAAAAATACATAATTACCTAAGTACAAAATCATGCAACAATACAATAATGGTATAATGGTATCAAATCTTGTGAAATTAACTTAACCTCAAACACCAATCAGTCAAAATGTGCCAACATAATAATTCCTTTCATGTTTAAGTGCTTTGATTTAAATATACATATCAACTAAAATATTAACACCCTATTCATACACCTATAGGCTTGTAAGAATGCAATTATTATCGTTAATCAATCAAAAAGGTAAACTATCACTAAGTAACCTTTCATGAAAATTCTTGCGATTTTAAAAGATTAGTAGGTTTATTTATTGTAGCACCATTTTTTAATAGATTTTCTTTAACAATAACCTAGTCTTTTGAAGCAAAGGCAAGCACCTTTTCATGAACATTCCCCAATGTCTCAACTAGGTCACGTTTTTTATGTAGCTTGGTTGGAGCATCACTTTACTTTTTTGACACGAAGACAAACATGTGAATGTCCCTAGTTGCTCAGCTATTTCATAGCTCTTAACTAGCTACCAACTCTATTCTTAACCCAATTTTTTAAAAAAGGGTCAGCAAAATAGTTGTTTTATTTAATAATTTTTCCTTTTTTATCTTTTTAATTTTTTTATATTAGCCTACCTCATTTATTTTTAGTCAATCAATCTCATGAAAGGTATTAATGTTAGTTAATTGACTATCATTATAAATGTATACAAACAAAAGTCATAAAGTGAAAGAATAAGTGTCATATCCTAATTAACCTACATATTCATCCCAAAGACACTTAGAAAACAACATTCATAAGTTACTATGCCTTAAAAAAATAAATGACCATTTTCAAAATAAGTCAATCATATTTAATTCTTGCCATTGATACATTGACACAGTTTACACATTATGTACAAAATATTCTCACTATGTCAACCTAATCAAAAACTAGCTCAATTGTAAAATCACACACAATTGATACAAATGCAAAATTCATACACATATGATATGTCCTCAATGTGAGAAAACAAAACAATATAAATAAAGAACAATAAATACAAAGTTAGAGCAAGAATACTTATGGTAATTGAGGCCGTGATGGTGTGGCGATAGAATTGGAGACATTTCAAGCCATAAAATTCCAGCAATCCAATTCCTTACAAAATAAACATAAACAAGAAAAGAAACACATTACCAACAAAATAAACTGAAAATAAAATAATAAAAAATCCTAATTCTTGGGTTACCTCATATTGCTTAGTTAACGTCATTAGCTTGACGTATTCTTACTTCCATGCTCAACTTAGGTCTATAATAAGTGTTTTGTCACCACTCTTTTTGTCTAATTTCAGTTTAGTAGCTTTTATTCTTTAATACTTACTCATATTAAATTTCACTATTTCATCACCAATCCTAAGGATGGGGTTGTCTTCATGGATAACTACCAAAGCCCTTCTAGTGTTCAAAAATGGTATGCCAAGAATGAGTAGATAGTTTCCTCTTTAAGCGGGAGTGAAATTTTAAAAAAGTTTTAAAAATTTTGCAACTTAGCCCCTATATTTTTCAAAATTTCTGATACTGACTAATATAATACCAGCCGGTACCAGACAAAGCAAGCTGGTATTGACCGGTATTTACATCCGGTACATAAGTACCCCGATTTCATACCGAATAGTACCGGCCGCTACAGCCCGAAATTCAAAATCCAACTTTAAATAGGTAATATGCTTTATGCACTGGTGGTTGTATAATTTCTTGTTGAGAAGGGTTGAACCCTAGCCTCATGAAATCCACAAGGGTCCTTTGCTCTCCGTGATATATTTCCTCCACCATTGTTCTTTCTATCTCTTCTTGTTGTTTAATTCTTCGAATTCCTCATTCTTGCCTTTTGATATCTAGATTGATGAATTTTCTACTTTGCGTCCAAACTTTCCTTTTCTTTTTTTATGTCCAATAATGGCACCAAAAACTTGTTAAGTAAGTTTTATTAGATATAAAACCCTCAATACACCATAAGCATACGGATCATATCTTATAGTATATAAGGTTATCATTCCCATGAGGATTATGCAAGGTTAAATAATTTCAACTTAACTTTTTCTAAGTTATTCAGAATAAGATTTGGAAAAAAATAATAATAAAAATTGGAAAAAATAATATAACAAAGCAAATAAATCAAGTAAACAATGAGTTGCCAATAAGATTAGAGGTTGATTAAGATTGAACACTTAGGACTTATTCTTTCCTTATTTTGATTCCTTTAACCTTTGTTTATCAAATTATAAGTTTGATCCTAGCTTTCCTAAGGTATCGATTGCTTTCTTTCAAGAACCAATCAATTAACCCTAATTGAATTCAAAATTTCTAGATTCTTACCTCTCAATTCACAAAACTTTCCTTAATGTTTTAAATTAAATCTAAAGCTATCTATTGGATAATTAATTTCTCACACCAGATCTCTCTTCGAATGATTGTTAATTGATAATTGCGAGAATATTAAACTACCAACTCTCATTGCACAATCTAATTTGATTACTTTTGATCCACTCTCTTAATTAATTGTTAAGTATAAGCATACAACATTAACATAAACACCAAAATATGTATTGAAATCAATAATAATCAGTCACAAAATAAATCTAGAATAAATAATAATATAAAAGTTAGAACCTCATGAACATGTTTAACATCTTGGAATTTAGATTACACATCAAGATTAATGAAATAACTAAAGGAAAAGAAGAAAAACTCTATTTAGGTCTTAATATGGAAAGTTGGAATCCTTGGATGTTCTTCTTGATCTCCCACGTTTGATCCACTTTTTTGTGTTGGCTTCTACCTTATTTTTGTGAGTTTCACGTTCTTAAGTAGTGGATTAGGGTCTTGAGGGTGTAACTAGGGTTTTTCCACTTTGTTCGGTTCTAAAAATACCCCCAAACCCTAAATCAAATGAAAAAAGTTGCGCTTGGAAAATGTTTGTCACAAAGTCACAATCATAACCCTGGAAATTTTATCTCTATCATGATTATGACATGGAAGTCATGATCGTGACCTGATTCATTCTACCTCCATCTTCTTCATTCTTCAATTACTTAATTTCAAATGCTCACAAACACATCAAACACCTCTTAAAACATAAAATTAAGATCCAATTCTTTCTCTAAACCAAACAAAGGCTTAGAATACATATAAACGCTACAATAACATAATTCTAAGCCTATAAACATGACAATCATCTAAGAAATAATTAAAAATGCACTAAAACACCTATTACAACATAGTATAATTTACTTCTCTCAGATATCAATGTTATATTGATGATGTTAAACAGGCTACATATATGATGTATGCTAGTATATCTCTGGAGCTTCAGAGCCAGTATGAGAATATTGATGCTTTTGTTATAATTCTGCAGCTCAGAAGTTGTTTAGTGCACATAGTAGTGCGAAGAGACATTTTTTCTCCAAGCATTATTTCAATGCAAGATGGTATAAAGATCTTTGGCTATATTGAAAATTAGGCCAGTTAGTTTTTGATAGATCATAAGTTGAGCATTAATATAATGTCACGGTCTCTTAATCCAAACTTTTCATAGTTTGCTATGAACTTTCATATAAACCAAAAGGATGTGTCATTGCCTGAACTATTGAATATTCACAAGACTGTTCATAGTGCCATAAGAAGGAACACAGTTTTATTTTTGTTGTTGATTCTTCCAAGAGTAAGAAAAACGACTCTAAAAAAATAATAATAAGAAATAAAAAGCTTCTACTAGGGTCACAAAGCTAAAAGGTGATGTCAAGAAAAAGACCAATAAAAAGGACATATTTTTTCATTGTGGAGTCGATGGACACTGGAAGAGGAATTGTACAACTTATCTTGTTACCCTGAAAGTTAAAAAGTTTACAGAATCTATTTATTTAGGTATGTTTACGATTGAAATCAATCTTTTTACTTTTGTTCCACATTATATGGTATTAGATACTGAATGCGGTTAGTACAACATCATTTCCATTTCTTATTTAGATTTGAATGGATTTATCTTTATTGTTAAGAATAAATTTGTTCTTTTTATAAAGATTATATTTATTATGGATCTAAATTACTTTCAAATGGTTTGTATGAATTAGATCTCCAAAGGACAATCCTTAACATAAATAGAAAGAAAAGATTGTTAAATGACTAAAATCCATCTTAATTATAGCATTGTAAGTTAGGTCATATCAATAAAACTAGAATCAGAAAGTTACATAAAGAAGGATATTTGGGTCTTTTTATTATGATTCATATGAAACTTATGAATCTCATTCATTGGAAAAGATGACCAAACTAACCTTTAGTAAAAAGGAAGAACGTGCTAGTGAGTCACTAGAACTTATACATTCAAATATATATGGCCGTATGTCTACTTTTATTAGAGGTGGAGTCTTATATTTCACTATGTTCATAGATAATCATTCTAGATAGGGTTATATGTACTTAATGAAACAAAAAACTGAATCGTTTGAAAAGTTCAAAGAATTTATACTTGAGGTTAAGAAGCAAAATAATAAAAGTATTAAAACACTTAGATCTAATCGAAGTAGTGAATAGTTGGACCATGAGTTTCTTGGTTACTTGAAAAAGAATATAAATCTCTCACAATGAACTCCTTCTGGTACTTTACCATATAATTGAGTGTTTGAGAGAAGAAATCGTACTCTATTAGTTATGGTACATTCCATAATGAATTATGTAGTCCTTCTTATCTCCTTTAAGGGATAAGCCCTTAAAACTGCTACTTACCTTTTAAATAGATTTCCATTTAAATTGGTCGATAAGATTCCATATCTAGTAAACAAAACTTGTCATACCTAAATATTTGAGGATATGATGCTTATGTGAAACGTGCAAAACTTGAAAAGATTTAATCTAAGTCAAATAAAGGCAAATTTATAGGATATTAAGAGCGTGTTAATATCAATTTTACCATCCTCTTAAGCAAAAGTTGTTTGTCTCAAGACATGCTACATTCCTAGAAAGAGTTTAATTCTCAAGGAAAGTAGTGAGAGTGAGGTAGAACTTAGAGAAGTTCAAGAACCACAAATTCTCATTTAGATAGAACAGGAGCCTCAAGTTGATACATATGATATTCAATTGATGGTTCAAATGACACATAATCTACGACACACTAGTAGGATATGTTGTCCCCCCAATTAGATTAGATCTACATATTGAAAAAAGGGAAGGAAAATGTATCACTTATAGATTATGAACCTATTACTTTTTTCTAAAAAAAGAAATATCTAAAATTGATTATTTAAAAAGGCATGAAGTTATAAGATCTAAAATAGATTTCATGTACACTAAGTATGGACTTTGGTGGATCCTCCTAACGGTATTGTACCAATAGGATGTAAGTGAATTTTTAAGAGAAAAATTGACATAGATAATAATGTACATACATACATAGCAAGGTTAGTAGCTAAAGGTTTCAAACAAAAACAATAAGTTGATTTTGATGAAGCCTTTTTTCCATTAAATATGTTTAAATCCATAAAGACCTTATTTGCTATAGCCATATATCATGATTATGAAATCTAAAAGTTGGATGTCAATATGAAATTTATCAATGAGAATTTGCTTGAGGATGTGTATATGACATAACTTGAGATTTTTTGTTAGCCCCGGGTCTCGGTTCTTATTTCATGTCGACAAGGCGCCAAAATTGGGGGACTTTTTTTAAAATAAAAGTATATAAAATGAAATAGCATAAAATAAAATATACGTGAAAATAAATCGGATTCGGAGTCGAACAAATAAACAAACATATAAATAAATTAAAAAAAGAAATGAGAAAAATCACAGGCGTGACTTTAAAAAGAAGTCACGGCCATGAGAACAAAATTCACGGCCGTGATAAGCATCATCGCGACTTTTGGTGACTAGACATCTGCACACTCCTACTTCAATTTATCATAACTTTTAATCTCGATGTCTAAAAATCATAAACTTTATGTCGTTAGAAAGATAAGAGAAAGAGACACGACATTCATGAAGACAATTTTGTCAAATTCTACCTAGATCAATACATTTTATTCATTAAACTTTCAGAACACACTTTTTTCCCCTTATTCTCTTATTTTCTCTCATCTGTCGATATATACTTCTATGCAATTTCCAAAAGACCTCAAAACCAACAGCACAATCCATACATACAAAACTCCCAGTTTAACCATTCGCTTAAGAAAAATCTACCCAAAAGCCATCAAACATCTCACACTTGTATTCCTAACCGAAGTTAACAACTTAACAAAACAGAGGATTTGATCATGAACAGAAAAGAAATTCTTCAACACTTACTGCCATTTCTCAATCAACTTAACTATTATACATAATTTCAATTACATAATAAGAGTCAAAATAGTAGCATAATCCAAAAATACAACATGAATGCTCATGCTTTATATGCTTCTAAAGCTACCAAAAATGATCTAAATTAACTTAGTTACAAATGAAATATAACTTTTTGGAATCAGCCGAAGTTTTGCAAGGTTTAATGTCGATCTGCTATTTCTGCACCTGAGGAGTGAAAAGATAATAGGGTGAGCTGGGAAGCTTAGTGGCTAATACGTTTATAGTCATCGGTGATGAGCCATACCCACACACACAATCAAGCATTTATATATACACGAATCCAGTTCACAGAACACATACTTAAAATTTTCAGTCACATAAATCATATCATATATTTTCGTTTTCAATCATCATAACGAAACATCTGATCATATATTATGCTCAACAAATCACAATGAAATGCACAAACAAAATGGCTCAAGAGAATCCTATAAAACAGAATGGCAAAACTGAAGTTAACACCATGAACGAAATGAGTCCATTCTTTCAGAGCTCATGTGTCACAAACAGGCAGCCGGGAGAAGGCTTTAGGTCAACGTGCACGTGATGAACGAAATGGTATCTCTCTTGCCCACACAAGCAAATTTCTAATGCTTACATATTTCATGTCATATTCATATTTTCATTCTTCTTAAATTTTCTGTTTTTCATTAACACCAAGGCAGCAGAATTCTTACAAAGCAAACATGATATTGAATTCATAGAACATTTTTCCCACATTCATAATGATTCAAGACAAGCATTTATACACACAAAATCAAATAATACAGCCCATCAACATAAAAACTATAAACATATTACCCACCTATTTACTTGTAACTCCAAGATCAGATTGGTCTTTCCTCTTGCTCTTGACTTTAAAGTTCTTAGTTCCCTTCAAACAAACATATTTTCATTCAAAAATCATATACGGATAGAACTTCCCTAAAGCTCTACTATCCAAAAATAAACTTTATATCTAGGCTAGAAGAACTAAGATTTAGTTAAAAATTCATAAAAATCTAAGAACATAAATCTCTTGTTCCTCTTCTTTCTCTCATTTTCAGCACATAAAAACCTAATTTCTCTGCTTTCTTCTTCTATCAAAACAAGAGAATAGATAAAGAGTTACCTAAAACTCAACTGTACCTTCTTCTTCCACTTCTTATCTTCTTTATCTTTCTTTCCTTCTTCTTTTCTGGTTCGGTTTCTGCTTCTCTTCTTCTACTTCTTTCAACATTTTTCTTCTCTCTTTCTTTCTTATTTTACACAACTCTCTCTTTTTCCCTAACCTCTCAAACACATCTCTCCCTTTTCTCTTATTGTTACACGACTCTCTTCCTCTTTCTCTAGTTTCTTCTAGGTTCTTCTTTTCTTTCTTTCTTAACCTCACAAACACGTCTATTTCTTTCTTCACTCATGCACCTTTCATTTGTTCTTCTCTTATTAATCTAAAACAAACTTTTATTTTTCCAAGCTTACCCTTCCATATTTAATTTAATATCTTCTAACTCCTTAATTTAATTTTAACATTTCCATTTAATCCATGCAACCATATGTAATAAAAAATATTCAAAAATAAACTCCATAAAATTCTAATTCAAGAATTCTGATTTTTACTCATGAGTAAATGCCAACAAATTCTCATTTAATAATTCTAACTTCCAAGAAATGTTCGGGGTCCAATAGTTTTGAATCTAAGTGATTTCCTAATCAGGTAAGTAAGTTGCACAAGTCTTTTTATAGACTTAAGCAAGCACTAAAGAATTGGAACATTCGTTTTGATGGGACATTCAAAGAGTTTGATTTTATAAAAAATGTAGATGAACCATGTGTCTATAAGAAGTTTAGTAAGAGTCCAGTTATCTTCTTAATGTTTTATGTAGATGACATATTGTTGATAGAAAAAGACATAACAATTCTTGAATCTGTAAAGATTTTGTTGTCCACGAACTTCTTCATGAAAGATATTAAATAAGCAGCCTACATTTCTATAAATAAAGTGTCGGCCCCTGAAAATTTTTTCCATTAACTTAAGCATGATAGCTTATGGAAATAATGCATGAGAAGAAATTGAGGGCATTTTCGGAATATAGC
>JAOQMS010000004.1:30687344-30707446 GCA_027563885.1 Erythroxylum longipes
TATGATGCCAATTTAATTCCAATTCTCCAAGTATGATTCTTTAAAAACATAATTAAGTCATATGGAATACATGTTCAGTGAAACATTCCAACTAGGCTACAATTTGAGGCCTTACATGATGCTACGAGTGACCTATTTTATTTAGAGTAGCTCAATCGGTATTACTTGGATACAATATGAACCATATGGAGATAGTTGGATAAGTTAAATGATTTGTTGCTATAAAATAATTAGAGAGAATATTCCTTTGCTCTTGGTCAGTTGTGATTTAAAGAATTCTCAAGCCAAAGTGAATTTACATTTGAAAAGATTTTTTACAAATATCAATTATAAATCAATTACTAATTAACAAGAACAAAAATAATTGAAAGAGTGCACATTATATCCATACTCGTCGTCCAATTGGAACATTAGATGATTAAATGATTAAATTAGACATCATAACTATGCATGGATATGTTGAATCAAACCACTTTAACATTCATAATATTTTAGTGATCATGACATATTGCTAGATAAGATATTCATTAATGATTAAATTTTGTTTAATAGGAGAATTAAAGATAAATTTAAAAGAATTTAATTCATCTAATTCTAATTCTATTTCTACTCCATAGTCATTGCTAACATATTAAGAATCTAATGAGTCACACGTAAAAAGCAATTAAAAAGAGAAAAATCAATTTAAATTAAGTTGGACTTAATTATCAAGCTTGAGAAACTCCAAGAATCAAATATGATATATTTGATTTTATTAAAATTAAATTAAACTATAATTAGAGTTTAACTTTAAATATTATTGGAATATTTAATTTTAACAAAAATAAACTATAATGTTTTTTATTTACAAGAAATAAGCGTAAGAGAACTAGTTCTTCTGCTTATTCTTTTAAAAAGTTGAGTTTTTTTTACCGTGCAAATACCATTAGAAGTTGAATACTTGGACTGCTTGTAGTTGACATATTAAAAAGGTTTCAATAAGAACTTCAAATTAGTTACGATTCCTTTATTTTATAATTTATGTTTTAAAAGTTATTTAGTTATTAAGATCTGATCGAAAAATAGAAAAATTTTAGTATTTTATTGTACTCGTGATTCGATTACGGTTGATATGTCATCATGCAACTAGGATGCAAGTAGTCTTTTCTTTTTATTCTCATCACGAGGGATGTGAGATGCTCTTTTAGGGTAGTTTACCTTCATCGTATTCCCTAATCTATGAATGACTGTTAAATTTTTTGCATAACCAATTACCGGAAGGTGATATCCAATTAATAAATTAAATTACTCATTGTTGAAACCTTCCAAGATAGAATCAGTTTTGACACATACGAAACACAAATGGAATAATCAAAAAGTTAACTTTTTTGACATTTTGATTTTAATTACGAGTTGAAACAACCTTATGAATCTTGTGGGATATATAGGTACAATTAGAGATGGCCAAAAGGGCCTGGCTCGTTTTTGGCTCAGATTGATCGGGCCACATGTAGGCTATGGGTTCGACCATAGTCGGCTTGCCCTGGAGCAAAACAACGTCATTTTGGAATAAAACGGCGTTATTTTGAAAGTTTTTTTTTAAAAGCACAAATAGCCAGTCAGGGCTACGAGTCGGGCTGTGGGCCGATCCATTCCGACCGCTAAGCCACGGGGGCCACCATGGCCTAGAGTCGGGACTACCCCAGACTCGATTCAACCTGTTGACATTTCTAAATACAACATAACTATGATCTTCAAGAAACGGGAGAGGTTAAGTTTAACAATAGAACGAAAGAGGCCTAAAGCCCACTTTAGAACCCACAAATTCCTCGTCAACAAAAACAGAAAAAAAAACATCATGAAGAACAAATCATTCTCCGTTCCTCTCATAAGGAAACCTCCAGAAAAGCCCCATAATATCAAAACAGGTCAAAGCACCATAGAGAGCAAAGAACTAGTAAATACCCACTTTAGATCAACAACAAAGTGGGCACTGCACCAAACCATTCTCATTGCAATGACCACATTTCACCGTCTTCTTTCGCTCATCGTCCAATACTTTGCAGCTTCCATTACACTCCATACACATCAAAAACCTTACACCACCACAACCTTCACATCCTCCACTGAGTCCTCTTGGGACTCCATCAAACAAGATCCCCAATTTTCCTTCCTCCTCCAATTTAACCACCTGATCAGCACCTCCTATCAATCTCCCTTTAACAAACAAAAGTGGGACTTTCACTTCCTTTTTGCCCATTAGAACCCTTAATTCCTCCTTAAACCCAGAATCCATAGAAACGTCTCTCTCAATTACGAGGATATGATGCGACTCAATGATTGATCTAACTGTGTTGCAATCCTCGTATGTTTTTCTGATTCCTCGCAACGTAGTAGTGTAAATAACAACTGCATTTTCCCCTCCAGGAGGGCATTTCTGTTCAAAAGACTTGATTACCAGTTCCGATTCTCGCGAGTTCCTTAAATTTTGGGACCTAGGAATAGCAGAAATTATCCTCTTGACCTGCTCACCCTCTGCAAACAACTCTTTCTCGTACAATGCTACAAGTTCCGGATCAAACAAAGGACTAAAACTCCTCCTTCTAGATGAAACCCCAGAATATCCACTAAAAGACTCACCTTTGGACCCAAGTGGAGTAGATTCTTTCACTGGATAGCTTAATCTCATCACTGCCTTAGAATTTCCAGAATTATTCTTCCCTTTCAAAACCGGCGATGGGCTAAAATCCTGAAATTTCCTTACCTTATTCTCTTTACCACCAAATGTCTTGGCTTTTCTAGGAGAACCAATCTGATTCAAGAACTTCAAAGGAGTTTTCGCATCAATATCCACAAAGCCACGAAACAAAGCTCTAGTCTTGGGACTTTTCTTGGGCTGATTTAAAACGGGCACACCCTCTTCTAGATCACTCATGAGCTCACAAGCGTCAATGACCTCTGGCTCATCTCTAGGAGGAGACCTCTGTTGGGTTATCTTAGTCTCTGCTATAATCTCCTTAATAGGCTGTTCTTCTTCTACATGTTGTTGCTGTTCATTGTTGTCGAGTTTGAGAGCACCGTAGGTCGAGGAAGTGAGAGAAACGACGTGGCTAACGCACTCACCGCCATTGTTAAGGATGATTTCTCTGTTAAGTTCCTTTTTGAATAGTTTGGATGAAACACAGCCCATTTGTTTCGCTATGCTTTTGTTCTGTTTTTCTTCAGAGGATTGACAGTTTTGAAAGAGAGAAGTGTGGGCAAGTTAGTGGAGACTCTGGATTCCCCTTTTCTTTTTTCTTTTGACGGTTTTGCCCTATTTAAATGTTAACCGTTGTATCTGCAACGGGTTCCAACGGTCGATTTTTTCGAACATGTTTTGGGGTTGTGTCGGAAAGCCCCTCCTCTTGGGTTTCGATTATTTCTCTCGGTTCACGCCTCACTTGGTTTTTTATATTTCGAATTTGGCCCCTTTTCGTATATCACTTTGACCCTTCTGCCATTTTTTTCCTAAAGGGGCTAGAAAATAATTTCTCTTTTTCTTTTCAATTTAAATCAAAATTTTTTCTTTCTTATCCGTATTTTCTTGAAAAAGTTTTATTTCTAGAATATAAGGCAATAACTAAAAACTTAGTTGAGTGATTTGGACATTAAACTCATGAATCAAATACCTTGAAAAAGTATAACCTTTGACAGTTATGAGTTTTTTGAGAAATTTAGAAAGTTGAATAGAATATTGGTTTAGTTTCATTGATTTTGTGTAAGATGGCTTTTTCTTTATTTCTTAAGAAGAGTTTTTCTTCACGCTTGAAATGTGATTTTATTTTTTACTTTACAATCTTAACTGTAGTTTTTATATGTATCAAAATTAAGATAAAAAATTTGTTGACCATCTTTATGGTTGGGCTTAAGTTCCTAATGCATCCTTGGGATGTTTATATGGTGTAAAAAATTTGCTAACCATCTTTATGGTTGGGCTTCAGTTCCTACTATCTCCTTGGGATGCTTATATGGTATACCAAACTCTTCTCTGTATCATATGATTAATTGATTACTTTGTTTTTGCACAACTAGTTAAGTAATCAATCAATCAATCATTAAAGAAAAGAGAATAATAGCCTCGAAAAAAATTAAGGAAAGTTTCCATTGAAAATATTATGGAAAAGTAGCCTAAAATGATATTGAACCTAAACATAATTATTTTTGTTAAGTAAATTTTCATTCAATCTTCAAAAGTTCATCACTTCTTTAAACTTCTAAAACTTGTCATTTTTTATGGAGCTTTGGTCTTATTTCTCTTTTTCACTCTATATCACTGACATATACACAAACGACCATTCTCAAGATTTGATTCAACCTATAAGTCCTTTTTCTGTGGTTTGGTTGTCTAAACAATGTTTTTACTATTCTTTAGGGTGACTTTTTCTATAATGCCTTTAACTCTTTATATTCCTCTTTTGCGAAGCTTGAATCTTTTTTGGAAACCATGGAATATCTATACAAAAAGTTAAGAGCTTATATGAGTAGATTGTATTCATTAGCATGGGTTACAGATAACAAAAGAAAATTAATTATAAGCTTATTTTTCTTTATTTTTAGTGTGATCATTTGACATGTCTGTTACTAGTAATATGTTTGTTTTTTTTTAAATATAAGAGAATTCATTCATTAAGTCATCAAAGACATCAAAAAGTCTTTAGAAAGTTGGATTAAACATGAATAAGCAAAAAAGGTTCTTACAAAAATTCTTGGGAAAAGTCAGTTTTCAGAGATTCCGTTGTCATCTATAGAATGAGCTTAGTTGTTCTTGCATATGATGAGCTACCAATATTTCTCTTATCCAACAATGCAACTTGTGAGCTAAGACATACTTATCAGTGTTGATCTTATTGAACAATCTCTGATTTCTTTCTCTACAAATAAGCTTAGTTGTTCAATCTTAGTCTTATTCTATTTAAAGTTCTTTGACTCTAACATATCCCTTTAATGTTCTAACTTATTATTAACACCATATTTTGTTTCATCCACTAAAATAAGGTCATTAGCAAACAACATACAACAAGGCACATCCATTTTGATATTCTTGGTAAGCCCATTTATAACTAATACAAACAGGAAAGGGCTCAACAAGAATCCTTAGTATAGCCTAATATTAATTGAAAAAATGCTTTGTATCTTCAATTATCATCCTTACTCTAGTCTTAACACCTTTATACGTTATACATAGACAACATAAACTCCCTTACCTTCTAAACACCTCCATATGAATTTCCTAGATACCCTGTCATAAGCCTACTCTAAATCAATAAAAACCATGTACAGGTCCCTCCGTTTGTTTCTATAATATTCCATCAATCATCTGAGAAGATGATGACTTATGTCGTGGCCCTTTCTAGTATGAAACCAAATTAGTTTTTCGAGATAGATGTACCATTTCTTACTCTCTTCTCAATCACCCTCTTCCATAAATTCATAGTATGATTGAATTGTTTGATGCCTTTATAGTTATTCCAACTTTGGATTTCCCATTTATTTATTTGAATCATATTAAATTTTAATTAAAAATACCTTTCTTAGTTAAACAAAGAAAATAATTATTTTTAACTTTAACGAATCAAATTAATTGAGAAACATAATAATAAAACGTGTTTGTTTTGGTATGTGTGGTTTCTTATTTCTAAAAATTGAAAAAAACAACAACAATAGATTACAAAGACACAAATTTGTTGTTTCATTGTATCACAACAAACTGGTTCTTAAAACAAGTTGTTCTCTATTCTACCCTTTTTCCGACTTCCTTACTTCATATCTTCTGCTGTTCTAATGCCCTCTTCTTATGGTCCTCTTTGTTTCTTCATCTCTCTAGTAACCAAGTTCTTGTCTCTTTATTTTTTTCCTACATATCTATAATTATTTATTATTTTTGGTGATAGAAAAATGATGATATGGAATGATTGATTTTATGTGTTATTTATGGATTTTGGAAATTTTAGGATTTGGGTTTTTGATTCTTGCTCTGATTTGCTTAGGGTTTCTAGAATATGAGTTTTTAAAGTTCGGGTTTTTTGGGCATTACTCATCACAATACCATGTATAGATGTCAATTCTTTGCATTTATGAATGTTAGAGGGCACAATGATTTCCTTCACTTGGAGAACATTCTATGTAAACCTTTGCATTTATGAATGTTAGAGGGCACAATGATGTGGTATAAGTTTTAGACTGTTAGAAAGCTTTATAATATTTGACATCGTTAAGTCTTGTTTATTTTAATTTTGGAAAAATGAAAGAATTTTATTAACTAAGTTATAAGCTTATAATAGGAACAATATACAATAATTAAGCCTTTAAACGGGAAACAACAAACTAGACAGGTAAGATGACAATATTGACCTAGTTCAAATATTATACTTAGAGAATTACAAATAAAATTGAGAAATTTAGATCCCAATTGATCTTTATCTAGATACTAACCATGAGGAGAACTTTATTTTCATTAAAATTTCTCTAATCTAAAAGATAATACTAGTTGTCATTGGATATTTGTCCAAGGCTAGACCATTATGGAGCCTATTCTTTCTTTCCCTCCAAAGAACATATATGCAGCATATGAAAGTAGTTTTGAATACATAAGAGTCTTGCTTCAGTTGCTTAATAGTTTCAGTAGCCCAATTCACAATAAGTGGCCATTCTCCCTCATTAAAAAATAGATTCATCAAGTGTTTAATTTTGGACCAAATAACCTAAGAGTAGGAGCATCGGAAAAAGATATGAGCATAAGTTTCAGGAATTAGTTAACACAATAAGCACAATGTTGTTTGTATTCTATAACAAATATCCCTTGTTTAAAGCCTTTGTCTCCATCTAACTATTAAATGAAAACTTGGGAGATACAATTTTAGACCAAATTAAATGAAACTAAGGAAAATTTAGGGAATGAAGCCTAAATATCATAGCAAGATATGTTAGAAAAGCTCTATGAAGGATCCCTTACCCAAATCACCTTATCCATCTAATTAGGATTTAGCTAGTATACAGGTGAGCTTTTAAAAATACTGCTTACACGTCTCTAATTCCTTCTAGAAATTATATCACTCAAACTTAGAATGAATATGAATTCTCAGAGTAAGTAGGGACAAGTCCTTCCATAGGTGTAAAGGCATAAGATTGGACCAGTTGTCAAACTAGAACTAGGTAAGTTTCATACATTCCCTATCAAGCTTTTGCAGGAAGAGTGTAGTTGTTTTATAAGTCTAAGAATCTAGATCAAGCACAAAGAGTATTCCCTATTAATTTTAAGCTACTAGAAGCTGGTCATAGATAAGTCATATTTATGTATTCACTTAGAACAAAAAGCCTCCCTATAATTCAAAAGTATCCATATCCTTTTCAAAAGTAAGTTGAATTCATAGCTTACAGGGAAATTAGGCCCAAATTGCCTTCTTGCTTAGGGAGAAATAGGTCATTCCACTTAATTTTTTCTTTTTTAGGTTATCATTATTCCTTGACCATAAATAGTGCCTCACGATCTTATTCATTTCTTTGGTGATTCTTCTATATAGGACAAGATGGGAACTCTAGTGTACATGGATATTTCTCAAGATAGATATAATCAATTGCAACTTACCTATATTTGACAAGATTTGATTATGCCAAGAGTTAACCATGCTTCTAACGTATTCTAACAATGGTAAATAGTCTACATATCTTGGTTCCTTGGTAGTTGTAGGAACACCAAGGTCTTTAAAAGAGGTATAATACACATTCAATCCAGAAATATAATCAAGAAGTTCAATATTCTTTGAATTAAAAAAGATATAGAGCTTACTTTACTCTTAAGGTTGAGAGCCTTAAAAAAGCATTGAGGGAGCTCAACACTACCTTAAAGGACCACAAAACAACATTAGGTCATCTGTAAAAGCTAAATGGATATTTTAAGGCCACTGCACTTATGATTACATGGAAATTTGACGCTTGTAATTATTTCGAATTTAAGCAATATGGAAAGTACTTTAATGGCTATAGTAAACAAATAAGAAGATAAAGGGTGTCCTTATTTGATTCTTTTAGCCCTATTGAAAATTTTAGAAAGGGAGCCATTCGCTAAAATGCTGTAAAAAGTTGTGATTACATATGCTTTGATCCAATTTACCAAGGTTTCTGCAACATCAAATTCTTAGGGATAGTGAATTATAAAATCACAATCCAAGAAATCAAAGGCTTTAGTGAAATCCACTTTATTGAGCAAATTTTGATGCCTTTATGTCACAATCCTTAGAAACCTCATGTGCTAATAAAATATTGTTCCTGATAGACCTCCCAGAGATGAAGGATCCCTGACATTGACTTATGATCAACTTTAGAGCTTCCTTGAGTATGTTAGCTTGTAGCTTTGAAATTACTTTAGAGATGGTGTTGTAGTAGGATATGGGGTAGTAATCATGCAAAGAATTAATATTTTTTGTCTTAGGGAATAGGCACACATAGGTTCTATTTAGCTCTCTGAGAATCTTTTTACTTATAAAAAATTCTTAGAATGTGTCAATGACTAGGCCCCTAGTTAAGCTCCATGTTTTTTTTCAAAGAAGTTTGCATTAAATCCATCAAGCCCAGGCTCCTTATTTGATTCAATCCAAATATCACTTCTTTGATTTTTTAAGAACTATAAGGCCTAATGAGAACATATTTTTGTTTTTGGCATATAGAATGGTTAATAAATAGTTTCAACTCCTGAAGTGAAGAGCTTTTGGTTGACCTATACCCTAAGAGGTTTTTGTAAAAATTCAAAGCAATTTTACTTATTTGAGATCTATCCCTGCACTACTTACCATGCTCATCAATTAAATAAGCAATTTTGTTTCTATTTCTCCTTCCTATGATAGAATTGAAGAAGTTAGAGTTTTTATCACCTTCACTGAGCTAATTAATGCTTGCCTTCTTCTTCAATAATGAGTTATGTGTTTGAAGTGTCTAAGTATAAACCTTAAGGGACTATTTCTCTAATAACTTTAGATTTTGGTCAAGAGGATTCAAATATAAATCATTCTGAATCTTTTTCAATGACTCATTGTCTGTTTGAAGACTTAAGCTAGCATTTGCATAGACCTTTTGTTGAAAAGCCTTTAATCCATGTATTATTGCTTTTAACTTACCTATAATTTGATAAGATTTAAACCCTACTATAATCTGATTCATTCCAATACTTATAACCTAACCCCTCCTTGGAAGTCAGAAAATTAAAAAATATAAAAGGAGCTTACGTACCTTAATGATTAAATGATCTAAAGCTATAAAAGCTCTAAAGTTAGCAAAAGACGATTTCAGCTAGTCATCATTCATTAGAATCTGATCCAGTTTCTTTCTAACAAGCAATTCTTTATGTTAGTTGTTAAACTAGGTGAAATACATCTCTATATAGTTAAGAGCTAAAACTCCTAGCTGGGAGGTCACTTGACTAAGTTCTTTAGTCAAGTTCTTATAATTTACTCTCACTTCCTCGGTCACATTATAGTGAAGTACATAACAAGTATTAGTTGGTCTGTGTAGGCTAATACATTTACATGAATTGCATGTGCGTTCAAAAAATACAACAAATTTTCCATGGAAGTGGTTAGAGTAGTTAGTAACAAAAGACTACTTTGGACCAAAAGATTTAAAGTATACTTGTAGCCTTTCAACTCTTATTTTAGTTTCAAAAAAACCCAAGAGTGCATATTTCCTCTCTAGGATAAGATTCCCAACTACTTTCTATTTTTTTAGGGCCATTTAGCCATCTAATATTCAAAATTAAGAATAAATTTGTTTGGATGATAATTACCTTCAATTATGGTTTTACCTACCCTGCTCTCTTATTTTTCTCCTTGAGGTTAAGGGGGAACCACTATAAAGTCATCTAGAGGTATCTCCATTCTACTCTTCATTGTAATTCTACTTGTAGGAAGGATCTTCTTTAGATAAAGATCTGCCCTTAAAGACCACTCTAGTGATTAACTTCATTTTTAACGGTGCTTGGATTTTGTGGATGAGTTCTATAATTCAATTGAGCCGATGTATTCAACTCCTTAGAGACTGAGGCTTGCATTTTAGCTAGGGTGCTTCCTTTGAAGCCCACTTATAACTTCCAAATTTGGAGGGGGTGGGGCAGTGGGGGTTTGGGAGTTGATAATACCATTTACCAAAGGGTACTTAATATGGGTGACTTTTCCTTACGATGATTAGAAGTAGATGATTTACCCCAAATTATTTTTGGAGATTGTGAGTGATTCTCAACCACTAGTAGTAGTGATTCAGTCAATCCCTTAATTTGACTAAGGGTTACATCTTTAGACAGAATCATAGAGGATTACCTACCAATTTGGGGAGGGAAGGAAATTTTCCTATGACAAACTCACGTCACCTGCATGAACTTTCACCGATGCTTTACCTAAATTATATAATGCTGAAGATTCCCCTATAAAGCAATGCTTCTAATCAGGGAGAAGGAGGGAAGGTGTCCACATGTGGAATCTGAAGCTGAAGTCTATTGTCCAAGCGTAATGATTGCAAAGTCTTACTTCTGAATGAATAAACTTAAATTTTTTCCTTAAACATAACTCAAATAACTAAAATTTCAATTTATTTAAAATTATTAACATTATAAATAGGCTAAACATTCCATCCCATTGGCATAAACTTTTCCTTCTCAGCCAGTTACCTTTCCAATCAAGAAATACTTTAGAAGCTATCTTGCCTTAATCTTAACCACAATCACCTGAGTTTTGATTGCTTATATCATGTTCCTATAAGACTCATAAGTTAAGAGTTAATAAATTCCTTGCCATATCACATGTTTTGCTTTGCTCTTCCCATTAGTACATAGGTATTGATTTTTTGTTCTTAATTTTCATCAAGGCTCGTAGGCTAAAAGTCAAGAAATGCCTTACTAGAAAGAATTTTTTGCACAAATTTAATTGGTACTTATGATTAGGAAATATTTCTTTACACTTTCTATTGCTAGATATTGAACTTTTACGGAAAAGAAAATTTTATGTTAGGGTGATGTACTGCACTATTGAGTTATACTGTTTAAGTTTTGCTTTTGATCACTTATACAGTAATTTGTTTATTAGTTGGTCTATTTTTATTAACTCTTACTCTTAATCACTTATTTTAATAGTTACAAAGTCTTTTGAATTTCATATTTGATATTTTTAAAACTTAGATCAAATAATCTTTATTGTTGGAATTTCTAGCCTAACCTTTGTGTTGCCAACTCTGATCATGCATCTCTTATCTTTATGGTTGCAATTAGGCTAGCTATGGTTGTCATTACTTCAATGTTTATTTTCAAACCTATTTGAGTTCATAAATAAGCCTGATTAATTGACTTTGCAAGTTTTAGGTACATATATTTTTTATACTTCCTATTTGCTACTTATTTGTTGATGTCAATCACCAAAGGGGACTTAATATGGGTGAGCTTATCCTTAGGATGACTGGAAGTAGATGATTTCCCCTAAACTAGTTTTGGGGTTTATAAGGGATTCTCTATTACTGGCAATAGTGATTTAGTCAGTCCTTTGATCTAACTAAGGGTTACATCCTTGGAGGAAATCATAGAGGATTACCTATCAATTTGGTGAGGGCAGGAAAATTTTCCTTTGACTAGCTTACCTCGTTTACATAAACTTCCATCAATCCTTTAGATGAGGAGGTTGAGGCTCCACCTAAGTTATATTCCATTAAGGAGTCCCTTATGAAGCAAAGCTTCTGATCTATGGAATCTAAAGTTGAAGTATGTTGTCCACAAGAAATGATTGCAAAGTCTTACTTCTAAATGAATAAACTTAAATTTTGTCCTTAAATATTACTCAAATAACTAAAATTTTAGTTTATTTAAAATTATTAGCATTAAAATAGGCTAAACATTCCATCCCATTAGCATAAACTTTGCTTCCTTAGGCAATTACCTTTTTAATCAAGATGTACTTTATTAGCACTTAGGTTTTGATTGCTTATATCATGTTCCTATAAGACTCATAGGTTAAGAGTCAAAAAATTCCTTTGTATATCACCTGTGTTTCCTTTCTCTTCCTATTAGTACATAGGTATTGGTTTTTTGCACTTAGTTTTCATTAAGGCTCATAAGCTAAGAGTCAAGAATTGCCTTACTAGAAAGAATGTTTTGCACAAATTTAATTGTTACTTATGATTAGGAGATATTTCTTTAGTTTTTATTTCTAGATACTAAATTTTTATGAAAAAGAAAAATTAATGCTAGGGTGATGTATTGCACTATTAAGTCATACTTTTCAAGTTTTTCTTTTGATCACTTATGTAGTAGTTTGTTTATTAATTAATCAATTTTCATTAATTTTTACTCTTTATCTCTTATTTTGATAGCTATAAAATCTTTTGAATTTCTTATTTGAGATGCTTAAAACTTAGATCAAACAATATTCATTATTGGAATTTCTAGCCTCAACTCTACTTTGCCAACTTTGATCATGCATCTCTTATCTTTATGGTTGCAATTATGCCAACTGTGGTTGTCATGACTTCGATGTTATTGTTAACCTTGTTTGAGGTCATAAATAAGTCCGATCAATTGACTTTGCAAGCTTTAGGTTCATATATTTTTTATTCCTCCTATTTGCTACTTATTTGATGATGCCATTCACCAAAGGGAACTTAATAGAGGTGAGCTTATCCTTAAGATGACTGGAAGTATGAGTAAACAACTGGCTATGCACACTGACTTGTAGATGATTTCCCCCAAATTGGTTTTGGAGCTTATGTGGGATTCTCCACCACTAGCACTAGTAATCAATCTATCTTTTAATTTTACTAAAGTTTATATCCTTGGAGGGAATTATAGAGGATTACCTACCAATTTGGACAGGGAAAGAAATTTTCCTTTAACAAACTCATCTATCCTACATGAAGTCCCACCAATCCTTCAGATGAGGAGGTCTAAACTTTACCTAAGTTATATAGTGCTAAGAATCCCCCATGAAGCAAAGCCTCTAATCTGGGAGAAGGAGGGAAGCTGCCCACTTATGGAATCTGAAGCTGAAGTATGTCCTTTATGAGAAATGATTGCAAAGTCTTACTGCTGAATGAATAAACTTAAAGTTTTTCCTTAAACACAACTTAAATAACTAAATTTTTGGTTTATTTAAAATTATTAACATTACAAGTAGGCTAAAAATTCCATCCTATTGGCATAAACTTTGTCGTCTCAGCCAATTACCTTTCTAAGCAAGATGTACTTTATAAGCTATGTTACCTTAATCTTACCCATTAGCACTTAGGTTTTGATTGCTTATATCATTTTCCAAACTCTAATTATACATCTATTATATTTATGGATGCAATTACACCATTTATACTTTTCATTACCTTAATGTTTATTGTCATACCTATTTGAGGTCATAAATAAGTTTGATTACAAGATTTAGGTTCATAAATTTTTTATACCTCCTATTTTGCTACTTATTTGATGAGGGTCATGCTTATTCAAAATGTAATTGACTTGAGCCATACTATAACAATGATTTTTATAGTAATTTTGTTTCTTATGTAGATATAATGATTGTAATTCTACGTATAAATAAAAACAACTTATTATACACAACTTGTTATAGCAAATGGTCATATGCTTTTTGCATATGGATGGTCTGGGACAATGTACATTGGCACCTTAATCATTGGACTTGGCTATAGAGCTTATTAGGCAATTGTACTATCTGTTATCTTTGCACTTTTTACTTAAAAAGTTAAACATTTTTCAAATTTCTCACTAGCAAATCTAATTGATTCCTTTATCTTTTCTAGTTTAATTATAAGCTACATCTATGATCGCAAAGTAGTAACGAAAGCTGATGACCATCATAACCGTATGTAGAATTTAGGGTCAATTGTTTCTATTTTAATACGTCACATGATCCTTTAAAATGTGAAGGGTCCATATGTGCACTAAACAAAAAGTGTTCATCCACACCTTCATAAAAATGTTGCACTTGATTTTCTCGGGAAAGTCACAAAAATGTTTCTCCATCAAATAAGATTTTAGTTTTAATAAAAATATTGTTCCAAAGATTTAATAATGTTGCGGTGACACTTTAAAGCTAAGAAGCTTTAAGTTACTACATTTTATGAATGAATTTCTTTTAAATTATATTACATATTTATATCTTTTATGTCTTCATAATAATAATAATAATAAATTATGATGATATTTAGAATATATTTTAAATTTTATTACAAATGTTAATCAAATGTGCTTTTTTCAGTTTTTATTATAAAATCAACTAAACATATGTTTATTTCATTAATAAAAACCAAGAAACAGAAATCAAAAACCACAACCAGAAAACCAAAGTAAAACCTAAGTTTATATAGATGCATATATTTTTCAATACTTTATTTAGTTTTATAGATACAAATAGAATTTACAGATGTAAGGGAAAAATTAAAGAATTACTAAAAATTTTTTATGTCTAATTATAAATTGCAGCACATAATTTTGATAAATTGTAAAAATTTTCAAAATTTTGCATTGTAAAATTAAAGCTCTATTAAAAAAATGTAACACACTTTTATAATAAAAAATCATTATGAAAACTTTTAGGATACATGAAGATAGTTTTAAAAACCAATCGTATTTCTTATAATTGAATGTTAATTTTTTAGCTTTTATATCATGTTTTAATTATTATATAATAAAATTTTAATATTTTACAATTTCATAATTAAGTTCACATTTTTATTGAACATATGTGAAGAATAATTATAATAACGTTCTCATAAGTACATATCTTTTAATAAATATAGCAATTTTTTCTTGAATACATATTTAAATTTTTTGTATTATTAATTTAATTTATATAATATGTAATATGTTTTGTTCGCAAATTTTTATTGCATATTGAAAAGAAAGTTTTTATTGATGAGAAAATGTTTATTTCATCATTTTTTGAATCTGTACAAGAAAGAACTTTTATACTAGAAATGAAGAAATGCTATTGGCTACCGTATACTGGGGTCTGTAACAGAATTGGCATCCAATGCAATTCTGTTGCAGTAGAAGCTTTTAGTCATTTGTACAGAGGGAAAGAAATAAAAATGGAATATGTACGTGGCCTTGTGTGCGTGAGTGAGGGTAATGATTTATTGGGTCATGGGTTACCCATGTGTGCGTTAACCCAGGTCTCTTCACGTAGTCATTTAACATCCCCCCTTCAAGTCGGAGCCCCAGTGAAACTGACGGATCTGAACTTGGAGATTAGGCCTTCGAACATGTGTGCGGTGAAGGGTTTAGTGAACAATTCGACTAGTTGATGTTGGCTTCGTATATGCTCGAGATCTAAGAACCCTGAGTTCGTCACATCGCGTACGAGGTGGAGATCTATTTCTAGATGCTTCATCCTCTCGTGGAAGATGGGGTTCTTCGATATGTGTATCTTCCCCTGATTGTCGCAGAATAGAGGTATGGGTGTTCTGATTTCCACTTGAAAAATCTTTAATAGTTAAACGATCCACGTCATTTCGCATATGGTTGAAGCTAAACTTCTGTATTCTGCCTCTACTGATGATCTACTGACTGTCGTTTGTTTCTTTGTTTTCCATGAGATTGTAAATTTTTCGAGGAACACGTAGAACCTAGTTAGCGATCTCCTGCTAAACACGCAACTTGCCCAGTCCGAATCTGAGTAAGCGGTGAGTTGTAGGTCCGAATTTGATGCATAGAATAGGCCTTGGTTTTGCGTACCTTTGAGATATTTGAGAACATGTTTTACGGCTTTCCAGTGAGTTTCCCTTAGTGTTTTCATGAACTGACTCAATTGTTGTTTTATGTAGGTAAGGTCTGGCCTTGTGAAGCTCAGGTAGTGTAGTCTATCCACGATCCTTCTGTAGATTTCAGGGTCTTTGAGTGGCTCACCTTCATCGATGGTAAGTTTACTTCCTGGAACTATAGGTGTTGTGCATGGTTTACAGTCCATCATATTTGTTTCTTTTAGAATGTCTCTTACATATTTACCTTAACTGAGGATAGTCCCTTCGTCTGATCTTGCTATTTCGACTCCTAGGAAGAACTTGGCATATCCTAGGTCTTTGATTGGGAACTTTTCATGTAGGGCATATTTGATAGCATTTAGATGCTCTTCTTTTGCTCCTGTGATGAGGATGTCATCCATGTAGATGATGATAGCCATAAAGTTGTTACCTTGGCCTTTAGTGTATAGGCAATGGTCTGATTCTGCTTTGTCAAAACCTAATTCCTTTAGTTTTGTGGTCAATTCCTTGTGCCATTGTCTGCACGCCTGTTTGAGTCCATAGATTGACTTTATTAGCTTGCAAACTTCTCCTGTTTTGGCTTTCTTATAATCTTGTGGAGGTAACATGTAGAGTTCTTCTTCTACATGGCCATGTAGGTAAGCATCGTTTATATCACACTGTAGGATAGGCCATTTCCTGATAGTAGCTATGGCTAGGAATGTCCTTATTGTCACAATTCTGGCCACAGGGGAGAATACTTCTGAATAATCCACTCCTTCCTTTTGGTTGAAGCCCTTAGCTACCAGCCTAGATTTCAATTTGTCAACAGTGTCGTCTAGGTTGTATTTTACTTTATACACCCACTTTATGCTATAGCTCGCTTTCCTTTAGGCAGTTTTGTCATAACCTAAGTCTGATTCTCTTCTAGGGCTGTTAGCTGTACATCCATGGAGTCCACCCATTCTTTTGATATACATGCTGTCTCATAAGATAAATTTTCAAAGGTGGTGCACACATTTCCTATGAACCCCTTGTAGCTTGGTGTATGTGTGATCTTGATGTTTGAATCTTTGTCTCCTTCTATTCCTGCAGGCCCTGTGAACTTTAAAATGATATTAGAAGAATCAAGGGTAGAAGTGGAATGATGAGCAGAGACTTGGTGGATATAGTCACCAAGGTATTTTGTTTTGGTGCTTGTTCTTTGGCTCTTTCTCATGTAGCTGTTTGTGGTGATGTCTTCGTTTGCAATGTTGTCGGGTTGTGGTAGGGTTTCTGTGATTTCTAGTGTATCTTCAGTAGATTGTATGCTTGATGTCTCTTCCATGTTACTTAATGTCTCCACATCATCCTCTGTCATGTTATAAGGGAACAATGGTATTGTTCTTTGTTCAGGGTTAGTCTGTGTATTGGCAAAAGGGAAGATGCTTTCATAGAAGGTTACATCTCTTTTGCTAAAAACATTGTTTATGCTAAGGTCCATAACTCTGTAGGCTTTGTAGTCTAGCATATATCCAAGGAAAACACACTTCAAAGATCTAGGATCCAGTTTTTTCTTGGTAGGAGTTTTATCTAAGGCAAAGCAAAGGCACCCGAAAACTTTCAAGTGTTCATAGGTTGGTTTTTTTTTTTTAATGTAGTCTCTCATAAGGTGTTTTCCATTGTAAGGTTTTTGTTGGGATTCTGTTTAGGAGGTAGGTAGCAGTAAGAAGGGCTTCTCCCCAATGACGTTTAGGTAGGCTTGCTGTAAATAGTAGGGCTCTTGTTATTTAAGGTAAGTGTTTGTGCTTTATTTCCACTACACCATTTTGTTGTCGGGTGTATGGACAACTTTTCTGGTGCACTATTCCCATTTCTGCAAAACAACTCCTGCATTCATGGTTTATGAACTCTCTGCCATTGTCTGTTTGGATCCTTAAGATCTTTGTGTCATATTGTCTTTCGATGGTTTTGATAAATTGGGTTATGGTGGATTGTGTTCTATCTTTGTGTTTGAGTAAGAAGGTCCAAGTGGCTCTAGAGAAATCATCCACAATGGTTAGGAAAAATTGTGATCCGTCTAGAGTGGGTACTCTGTAGGGTCCCCATAAGTCCATGTGTAGGAGTTCAAAAGACTTGGTGGTTTGTATTTTGTACTTGGGAAATGGTTTTCTGTGTTGCTTTGCCATTGGACAGACTTGACAATATGACAACTTGTGATTAAAAAACTCAATTTCATTGATATTTTGTATTTTCTCCTTGGAAACATGTCCTAATCTGCTATGCCAAACATCAAAAGAAATAGAGGCACTAAGGGCTACATTCTTACTTCTGTAGAAGTCTAAGGGAGGACCTTTCAGAGTTCCTAAGGGTAGTAAGCTGTCGGTGGTTAGCTCATGCAATCCACTTCTAGCCTTGATAGTTGCTATAACACTATTAGTCCGTAGGTCCTGCAAGAATAGATCGTTAGATATGAAAATTGCAGCAATGTCATTCTGTGTTGTGAGTTTATTGACAGAAAGTAAGCTCTTGAAAAAATTTGGGATGTGTAAAACTTCATTGAGAGTAATTTTGTCACCAATAGTAGTCTTGCATATATGGTTTACTTGTTGCTTTGTGCCATCCGAGAGTGTAACAGGCTTGTATATGTTGTTTATTTAATGTTTATGAAAGAAATCTAAATCCATAACCATGTGTGATGATGCTCCCAAGTCGATTAACCACGTACATTCATTTTCTGCATTTTGAACATCAGTGTAATTTGAGCTATTACCTGCAAAATTTGCAAGTCCTCCTAACTTTACCTCTCCTCTGGCTTTCCCTTTAACTGCTTTAGATATTTCCTGTTGTATAAAGTTAGCTAGGCCTTGAGGAATTTGGCCACTCCTCTCTATATGCTCACCAGATTCTTGTTGTATGTCTGTAGGAGAGTCGCTGATCATGGCTAGGTTGGCCTTGCTCCTCTGACCAGTTAGTTCCTTGTACCATTCAGGCACACCATGGATCTTGAAGCAAGTGTCCACGGTATGTCCTGCTTTCCCACATTTCTCACAATACTTGTCTTCCTTTTTCGTGAATGGTCTCTTGCCATTGCTATTGCTGTTGCTGTTTCTGCCCCCTTTCTTAACATTAGAGTTGGATTGTCTCACCATCATTGCTATGTTCAGGTTGTTGTCATTGTTAGCACTTACTATCTTTTGTCTTTCCACGTTTGCATCATGGAAAATGCTCTATTTACCATGGGCAAAGGTTCCATTAACATGACTTGGTTCACAACATGCTCATAATCTTCATTTAGGCCCATTAGAAATTGCACTAGTCTGTGCATGTTCTTCTTAGTAGTAATGGCTTTAGTGGCATCACAGGTGCATGTGGGTGTTGGCCTCAAGCTACTTAGATCATCCCAAAGTTTGTTTAATTTTGTGTAGTATGCGGAAATGGAGAGATTACGTTTCTTAAACTGACTGATTTCTCTTTTTATCTGGTACAGAAGTGGTCCATTGACTACACCAAACTCTCTCTTAGTTTGTCCCAAAGTTCCTTGGTTATAGAGAATGAAAGGAAGGCGTCACCAAGTTCCTTGAACATAGAGTTGAATATCCAAGACTTCACCATGGAGTCTGCCCTTCTCCATCTAGTGAGCAGAGTTCTGTCTTCCGTTGGTTGCGTGCATGTTCCATCTATGAAGGAAAGCTTGTTTGTCATATAATATTTTTCTAAATCTAGGTTCTATATGGAATCGGGGTTCCTGGTATCACTATCAACTATGTTAGACATTTTCGGTAGGTAAGGTAGAGTGGATCAAACCTTTGGCTCTGATACCATGAAAAGAAAGTTTTCGTTGATGAGGAAATGTTTATTTCATCATATTTTGAATCTGTACAGGAGAGGACTTTTATACTAGAAATGAAGAAATGCTATTGGCTACCGTATACTGGGGTTTGTAACAGAATTGGCATCCAATGCAATTCTGTTATAGTAGAAGCTTCTAATCATTTGTACAAAGGGAAAGAAATAAAAATGGAATATGTACGTGGCCTTGTGTGCGTGAGTGAGGGTAATGATTAATTAGGTCATGGGTTACCCATGTGTGGGTTAAACCAGGTCTCTTCCCGTAGTCATTTAACACATATAAAAATAAAATTGTAATATTTTTTATTTTAATAGTTTAAATAATTGAATACTAATAAAAATAAAAATATAATAATCATGTCAGCATCGATATAGTCAAAATTGTACAATTGGCAGCCATGTGTCACAAGGTAACAGTGTCATGATAGAGATCTAATGAATGTTAGAACGGAGTCTAACTCCTGCTTGCTCTGATACCACAACTGTTGGACCCCGTTTTTAGAGTCCAACTCAGAGGTCATAAAACGTGAGCTTATTAC
>JAOQMS010000004.1:30738302-30754914 GCA_027563885.1 Erythroxylum longipes
ATGCATTTATATTGACCTAGACAAGCTTTATACTAAATGAATATTATTGGAGCCATTACCTCCAAAAGCCATCACTTAAGATTCAGAATGGAATAATTGATCCAAGTGACCACTTGAAGTGATTTAAAAAATTGCTAGATTTATAAAGAGAGAAATGTAGTTAAATATGTCTCTTTTACAAATGCTTTGATAGGTTCAACTAGAGACTGGTATCAAACCTTTCTTGAAGGCTCAAAATCAAGTTTATGTAGTTGAAAAATCATTTTAAGGCACATTTTGTAAGTAATATACATAGTCCATGATATATGGTGACCTTATTCAAAGTGACACAAAGGTTCTGAAAAACCCTTCGACAATTTATAAGACGTTTCAACTTTACAATCAAACGAATACATTGTATTAAGACATTTATAACAACTATCACTTTTAAGAAGGGAATGAAGAGACATCAACTACCATGGAGATCCTTTTAAAGGTGAAAAACCTATGCCCTTGAGGACGTTAATATAAAGGACATAAAAATTAAAAATTTTGAGGAAGTATGATTACCCAAGAACAATTAACAAAACACAATCCTTATCATAGATAGGTAGAGTCTTACACATTAAGCATGCAAGAAATTCAAATGATAAAAACTAAAAGCCATTGTTAGACCTAGAAAATATAAAATCAAGTGATTCTATAGGTTTGAGGTCCCACGGACATGGAATGGTCAACACTTAATGCTTTACTTTTCCTATTACACTATAGTTTAATGAATATTATACTTAACAATTTTCAAGTTGATGCATCATATTTCTTATTTCAAGTCTAGATTCATTTGAAATCAAAATAATAGGCTAAGCATCTTGCAAAATAATAGACTAAATATCTCATAAAATGATGTCTTTCAAAATAAAAGAACATATTAAATGTCTAAATAAAAGACAAGCTAAATGTCTCATAATATGATAGACTAAAAGTATTATAAAAAGGCATACTAAATATCATGTAAAAATGACTAAATGTCTTAAAAATGATATATTATGTGTGTTTAGCAAATTGGAAGAATAAAAATTTTATAAAATGACAAACAAAATGGTTCATGAAACAATCTGACTAAACATCTTACAAAATGATAGATTAGGTGAAAGACTAGGCATTTGGCAAAAACCATAGACTAAAATACCAATGAAACAATAATATAACAATCAGAGAAACATCTCAAGCCTAACAAAAAATAAAACACCTCAACCTAATGATGAATGAACACTAGGCTTAATAAAAAGTGAAACATTAGACCTAACGGTAAATAAAAACACCTAAGACGTACCGCAAAGTGAAATACACCTCATAAATAACACCAAGTGTAACAATTTGCTAAAAAAATAAGTGGAACTACTAAATGATAGGTTAAAAATAGACAAAATGGTGAATAAAATAATAGAACAGACAACTGGCAAAATCCGCAATCTTAATAAGTAGAGCAAAATCTATTAGTAAAGTAGGCATACAAAACTTGTTTGGATTTATTTAGAGAAGACTAAAAAAAATTTGAACTGATAATATTCGTTGACCACTTGCAACAATACTCAATTCTATATCATTTGCGTGAGTTGTTAAGTCATCAGAAGTCTTGAACCTTATGCCTTAAAAGATGTAGCGAAAATTTCAATCCATGTTTGAATACACATGTTCAAAGCTGATGCTTCAGAGATTGAAACTCTAGTCTCTATTAATGTATTCAACGATCGATTCATCTTTTTGCTGTAGAAATGAATGAAAAATCTGATCACCTTCATTACTGTAGAAACGCATGAAAAATTCTCCCTCCAATTGTTCCCAATTATTAATAGAGCTTATTTCAAAATTCATGTACCAATCAAAGGCATTACCTTGGACTGATTGAACGAATTGCTTGACCATTAAATTACTTCTGTACCATTATTATTAAAGGTTTCGACAACTAACTGACAACTAACAAATACTTACAACACTGGCTGACTGTAAACTAAATTTATTTTTGCATACATAAAAATATCCAAACCTTGTACCAAACTTTGCTTATTAAATAGCATAAGTTGCTTTAAGATACTCTGCAATTTCTGCACTTTCAAACATCTTCACCCCAGTATTTGGATCTTCTAAATAAGGTGCCTGTCAACAAGAATCAAAGAAATCACTACTTACAGTGTTCAGATATCAATGAGCTTGTATTTCCTGCTGCATGTCAAATTTATGTGTGATTTGCATATATAAAGATATAAGTACCTGGAAATGTCCAGTTTGATCATATAATATCTGCCTTTTGGGGCTGCCACGAGCACAACTAGAATAAACAAAAGAATCTTATCAAATGTTTGTCTCAGTAAAATTTCACGTCCCTATTTACTTCCAGACATCAATAAGCGGAACTGATACAAGCAGCCTCCACATGAAAATGAGGAACAAAAGCTTGTAGTCTTGCCAATCATATTGTTTGACAAAATTAGAAAGCATGAGATCAATTATGCTGAAAAGGTATGGGCAGACAATATTAACAAAAGGGAGATATCGAAGTGTGAACTTGCATATTCTGGATGTAAAATTTGCATATCTCTTCAAAGTTTCACTAAAAGCACAAACTAAATCATAGTTTTTCCATTGACTGCTGAAAGAGCTACTCTTATGTGCATTATTTCAACCATATGCCACGTGAACAGACTCTCACCAAAAATGACTAGGCAGAAACAAATCAGAAATAACGGAGTCTTTCATCTCATTTAAGAAAATGTAGACCTTAAATGGAAGATAGGAAAAAATGGCAACATTCATATCATACCTACGATAAATATGTGGTAGTTCTAACTCTACAAGTACTTCTCGAACAATTTTGCAGAATGGGGAACCCTGGAAGAGAAAAAAAAAAAAAACTTTAGCCTCTGTAGAGTACACTGATTCTCAATATGCTAGCCATATTTAAGCAAATCTCAAGTCATGGAAATCCCATATTTTAAATTCAGACAACGAATAGAAAAAGAAAGGAGGAAAGTAAAAGAACTAAAGACATCAAAATCTGCCAGAGTATGAAGGATGAACAAACCTCATAGGCCCAGACTTCAAGTGGTTTGGGTGGCAGTTTCGATTTTGTATAGGTTGATCCCTGTACCAAAACCCAAAGGACAACAGCAAGCCACTGTCTTAATGATACTTAGATTATCAACTAAGACTTTGAAGCAATTGGTAAGACAAAAACTTATAAGCTAACAAAAACAAAATATAGATACAAATCTCAATCTCAAAATCATTTTTCCAATACTCACACACAAATTCACAAAAGTGAAAATTCAAAAATGTTACCTTTCCCATACGGCCAATCATGGCAAAGCCTGCAGTCAAAGTCTGCACGGGAACGTCTCATGAACCAAAATACATTTATGGGAATTAAACTCCAAGAAGAACAGCAGAAGATTTATATACAAACCGTTAGAGGACCAAGTGACAGCATGAGAGGAATGCTTCCATCACCTAAGAGAAAAAAAATGGAGGAGAAATTGAATAGAGATAGTTAAGTAGAACAACAATTTTAGAATATGAGGAAAAACTATTCAATAACTTGAGAAACAAAATTCCTAGTTTAAATAGTCAAAAGATAGAAACGAACCATATTTCCCAACCAAATATTTTATTATGTCATCTGATTCATACATTGCAGCTCCAGTATTTGGATCCACCTGCACTCAATAAGGACTTCTGAACCTTAGTTTCCCACAAGCTAGTTCCCAAAAGCATGAAAATTGGGATGCCTGCATGATTAAAATGCTAATAATGACAGCAATATGAATAATAATTTAATAACCCACATCTTAGTAAAATGGGAATATGGCACTTGACTCCAGATTACCAGCTAAAACATGCAGTTAACTTGAAAATCCATAGCATTTATTTGGTTTCCATTTGCATCCTTTCTGAACTGCATACTGGCCTCAGCCCACAACTTCTATGCAGCTATCAATACTTTTCCGTCGTGAACCAACTAGATTTTACATGTTTCTTCTATAATGGCAAACTAACTAAGTTGTTAAAAACTGAAAGTTCGATGACTATAACCATAATTTTCACAGAGTAAGGTTTTGGCAGTGCTGTTTGTGGCCACACTCTCTGGATTTCATTGGCCTCTTGTGAAACTAGTATCAGCATATAAATCATAATCCTTTAACAATTCCATTGGTAATCTCCTACCAACAAAAAGGTGGACAAGTAACTTGCTAAGCAATTTCCTCACTCAATAACTAGATTAATGTTTTACTAGCCCAATGACAAATTACAACAGAATGCAGAACTAATGCAAGGTTATTTTATTGTTATTCACCTGAAGAGAGTTCTTAAATGGAAGAATGAGAAAGGAAGCACTAAAGCAGAGTAAAGCCAAACCATGTAAGGGAATAGTTGTTTTCCACCCATCTGAGCAACCTTGGGTCGAAAGGTAGGACCGTTTTTCGGACAAGGATAAAACAGAACATCAAGGTCTAACACTGAAACAATTTCTCTAACCTGAAAATATAGAAAAGACATTCAACAATGAAAAGCAACTTCAGAGACACAATACTAATAGGCTATTAATTAGCAGAAACATTTTTGTATCTTTTAGGATGCATTACCTTTCTGCAAAACGGGCAGCTGAAGTTTACAAGCACACGATCCATCAAAATCCAGAAATTGAAGAAACAAGTACAATCATTCAAAATCAATTCATCAAATTCAAACTTAAAAGGGAATAAAAAATTTAAATATGTAGGAATTATTTTATCAAGCAAAGTCTCCATCTAAATGGATTCTGTCACTGATATTGCATAGAAATGATCAGATTGGTTTGAATATATACCCTTCAAACTCATATAGCTCAATAGGTTTTTCTGGGCGAGGGCCTAACTTTGATGTCTCCTTTACCTTTCTACCTGTAGAATGCAAATATAAAATGAACATTTCAGGAAACAAAAGCCCAAAGTCCAAGCACATCAACCTAAGTCTTCATAAAAATCCATCATACTGCCCTATTTTGCCTCCTATCCAAAGTTTCACAATCTTCTATGAAAAGTTCGATGTTATAAATTTGCATAAGGCCATGTTTTAGTGAAGAACAAATTTGCCAGATACCAGCTACTTCAAGAGAATATTGACCAGGTGGAATCTCATCCTTGGAAACAAAAGACACGGAGTACCTGCCATATCATTGATGCGAAGACAAGAATTGTCAGAAACATGTTTGTAGCCACAGCAATTCAAACATTATAAGGTATGAAATGGTAGTTTCTGTTTATCACTTCAATCTTGGGTTTTTAGATGTTGATTTCACAATATTTTTCATCATATCCATTTGCCTATGATTGGTAATTGATTGTATGTGATTTTCCAACGCCAATTATTATATATTCAAATTTGAGGTAGGGACAGAAAAAGAAAGAGAGGGAAAATGGTAGATGTAAGTGTAAGAGATATATGATCTGTAAGTAACCGAGACTCGTATCAATATTATCCCTTTATGCCTGTTCCTGTCCAAAATTATTGAACTTGAAAGAACAAATCTCCAACCACATGTCTGAAAAATACCTGTGGATATTATTCTAGAAATAGCATCTCCCTATTATTCCATCTTTTGTGTCATGGAAATTCTTAAGCTAAACATTGTCATGGCGATAGATAGATGATCTCTCCGCCTTCAAATCACCAATGTATCTTTTCTTAGTCAAAGAGCATAGAAAGTTGAATTGCACAGCCTATCACTTAGTCATAGTACATATAAGTTCAATCTCGTTAAAAATTCCTCAAGAGAACAACAACTCTAAACAGGCAAAAGTTATAGGATTGGCAACAACAACTGCTTCATATTTGCAATCAATTCTACTCAATCTGCAGTTATTCCAAACTTTTAACAGGATTTCTAAAGAACAACTATTAACAAAATAGAAAGAGCATACCCAGATACAAAAACGCCAGTGCCCAAACGGAAGATCAAAGCCAGAGAAGCTCCAACGATATCCCAAGTCTTGTCAGGCCTCACCGCGAAACGCTTTGGCTCCGGCGGCTTGAACCCAGTTGGGGCAGCAAATGAAGTCTCCAGCTTTTGACTCTCTTTGATGCTGCTGCTAGTTGAGGTAGAAGAAGAAACAGGAGTCTCTGAGGTAGCTCTGATGATGGAAATCATTTTTTTGGGTATTTTCCGGTTGCCTAAAGCTTGTCGGAGAGTGGGAGGTTGACTGATGTTGAGAACTCCGGCCATGGTTTTTCAACGAAGAGGAGGGTTTAATTAGAAGAACAGGCACGTCAAACAGTAAGATATTTATTAAAGTAGTTGGCAACTACTGACAGTTGATTACCAAAGTGTTCTTTTTAGTTACATAGAAACAGTGAAGACTCGAAGTGTGTTGTGGTTCATGGTAGTACTTGGACACTTAAAGAGCGTGACAGGTTATTCAGTTAAGGCGCTTCATTTCTATCACATTTTAATCGAGATATTTATCATTATTTCCTGGTTATGGACATTCTCTACGAACACAGGCAATTAGTTCCATGCGTTGGACATTTTAACACCACCGACAAGGAATCCCAATCCAATTTGTGAATAAATCTCAAAGTTGATGAAGCACAAGCTCACAAAGTTGTTGAATCTTTATTGATATATTTTATGAAAAGAAGTTTTCTTTAATCTTTTGTATCTTATAATGGAGATGATTTATGACAAATAGAAAAAATTAAGGAAAAGAAGTCTTTGGGATTATAAAAACTAATCATGCAAATGTCCAATAGCGGAACTATAAAAAAAAGGGAGTCATAAGGATGATGGTGCTCAGGCTTTTACTATTAGAAGAATATAATAATAAAGGGAGTGATAAGGATGATGGTGGAACATAATAATAAAGGGAGTGATAAGGATGATGGTGCTAAGGCTTTTACTATTAGAAGTATTGTAATCTCAGCAAGGCATTAACTCGTATATTTGATAAAAGATCGTTCAAGGAAGTTCTGCTACAAAGCCTCATCTCCACGTAAAGTGCCACAACAAACTTGCAATTGTAACTACTATAGTTGCGGCACCTAGGGCTTCTCCTAGCCTAGGCTTTTTATGCTATTTATTCTCCTAGCTTCCTTTTTGTATGTGTGTGGAAAAACACTAAAAGTTTAGTCAATAACAGAACTTTCTTCTTATTCCATTATCTCTTTTCTTATGGTATCAGAGTAGGAAGCATGAATGCAAAATTCTCTTCGATTCATGCACATCACCATGTCTACCAATAACCTTCTTTCCAATGCTTCCGCAAGCATCAATCCCTTAAATTTTGTCACAATCAAACTCTCACAAGATACCTATATCATATGGCGAGAATAGGTCAAAGGAATGACCGTTTGTCATAAGGTCTAGGATTTTCTCACTAGACAAAATCAACCTCCAAATTGTTACAAAACAATAACCAATAAAGCCTTCAGCGCAGGAAAAGCTACCATAACAATCGAAGATGACGCCTCTTTTGTCATCAATGATGCATCATCTTTGATTCCAACGAAGTCAAAGAAACCGAAGAATTCACTGCCTGGTAGCCAACAGATCTAACACTCAGAGGCCTCTTGATCGCAACGTTGGCTCCTGAAGTGCTCTGTCTTGCCATCAAACATGAGACGTCTAAAGAACTATGGGACACTCTTGAACAAGAATTCGCCAATTCATTGTTGGAGCGAGAGTTCACGCTCCAACAACAACTAAATTACATCTAGAAGGATCCTCCATATCCATGATCGACCACCTTTGCTCCTACAAGTCAATTTGCGACAAACTAGCAATCATCGGTAAGCCAGTTTCAGAGAAAGATAAAGTTTATTATTTGTTGATGAGCCTTTGGTACTGTTATCGCCTGCAACTAAATTAAAAAGAAATTAACTTTTATTAATACAAATTAATGTAGTAGTGGAAAGTGGGTATTATTCCCACGAGGAATTTTAACGGCAAAGAGTTATGAGTTCAAAACTAAAATAAAGTAACGAAAGGGGGGGGGGGTTCAATTCACAGCAATTTAAAGAAAAAGATGACAAAAATTGAAAATCAATAAAAGTAATTGGATCTGAAAATTTAATAAACAAACCTTGGTTTCAAGTCACCGATGTTATCACACTAAAATAGATCCTCGATATAAAATTTCAGCCATTAATAAACATTCATTGGGGTATGTTTTCTCTTAAGAGTAAATGACTAGAAACATGTATCCTAGCATTCTTATTAAGCAACAACCTAGATACGATGGTAGGTTCAATTAAATAATAGCGTTAAGAACTAAGAAACCAATGAACAAGATAATACATGTATGACATGCAATTAATCAAGATGAATATCTTCTTAGAATTTTCGACTTTAACGTAAAGAAGGTAATCCTAATTGCTACTTGTGATTAACAAAACTGAACGTCGTATTCCATTAATCTATCTATTGAACAAATCAATCCTTAGTTGCGTACCTAGAAATCAATCAATTCAATTAGAAAAAGTAATTCAGAAGATATTCAATGTTCATCAACAACACAAACTTTATCGAAACATCTCACACATAATAACAGATAACATGGTTTCCCTTAACCAAGAAAAGAAATTTAGTTACTCATAATGGAATTGAAAATAAAAGAAATAACAAAACTCATTGTCTCCATCCTAGGTCTTTCTAGAAAATCTGAAAATATGTATAAAAATACCGCAAAAAATGTAAAACTCCTATGGCTGTTGAGAAAGCAAGAAGAAAACTGCAGAAAAAATGAAAACGACTCCTACACTAGCTGCGTGAACAGTACAAATGTGTACTATTCATGTTTTTGTCTTTTTAATGCCTCCCAATTCCTTCCTTTTCCTTCCTCTCTTGTAGATCATGTCTCCCATGTGTTCAGATTGTGATTCTCTATCAATTTGATCTTAAAAGATCATGATAATCTAAAACAAATCAGATTTAAATTTGAAAGGATGATCTGCAGATTTTTCCTTTTTTCCTTGCACAAGGCCACGTCTAATCACTAAATCTGCTGCCAACTTGGAATTTTGGATTTTCTTCGTTTCTTTTGCTTCTTTTTGATTCAATTTCATCTATAAGGTGTTGAAAATCATCTGAGAACAATTGGAATGCGATTCCATTAATTTTGAATAATAATTTCAACACATTAAGGAAAATTAAATACAAAATAAGCACAAATTGACAACTTAACAGCCTTGGACATAATTACAAAGATTTAATCACATCTATGTTAAAGCCACCTTTGCCGACTTTTACTGATTGTGTTTCACAAGTTACTGCTTATGAGGAAAAGGATATTTATTTCTTAAACAATGGTGGTCCAAACTATGCATTCGTTGCAAAGCGAAACTATCGATCCAACAAGGCAAACAACATAATTTTACCGTCTCTAATCCAATACAGCCCAAGTTCTCATCGCAAGGTAAAGGCTTTTATCCTATAATTGTCTCATCATTCAACAAGCTAGCTTCCACTCAGCAGGACTCAGTAGGACTTGCTCGACTCCTACAGCAACACTAATTGCAGGGTGGTCCTTCACGCGGTGACTACCATGGCCAGTCCAAGCCACCACCACCTGGATGCCATCGTATGACTCCACAAAAGCGGGAGTTGTACAAGAATGAAACATGCCAACTTTGTGGGAAATGAGGACACATTGCCAAGATTTGTTGGGACTATCAACGTAATTATGGAGGAAATAACTTCGATATTCCTCAAGGGCTAGTAGCCCTCACTTTTTACCCCTCATTTTCGGACACTGAATGGATAACAGATACTAGTGCATCGAACCATATGTCTCACAACTTAGGTATTTTCTCCACTCTTCAAAGTTATTTTGGTAATGACTATGTTGTTATTGGAAATGGTACTACACTTGAGATACAAGTTATTGGTGAAATTCCCATTAGCGATGGTAAGAACACCACACTTATTATGGATGTTTTGCTAGTTCTAAAACTGACACAAAATTTGCTCTCTATTCGGTAACTCACCATGCAAAATAATGCATCTTGTGAATTTACTGACAACTTTTTTTTATATGAAGGAGTGACAAATCGGGAAGAAACTTATGATAGGACAATGTAAAGGAGAAATTTATGTCCTCCCTAAAATGCACTCTGCTTTGTTTTCTTGCACCAAGTCTATTAGTGACATTACATGGCATCAATGCCTTGGACATCCTTAATTTTCTAGTTTGCAAATTTTAGCTTCAAATGGTTCTATTTCTATAGGGTCTTTTGCTAGAAACAAAGAATTATATGCTGGTTATTGTTTAGGCAAATTTGCTAAACATTCTTCTCCTTTATCTGAAAATAATGCTAGTGAACCTTTTGCGGAGGTTCATTGCGACCTTTGGGGTCTTGCACCTAGTACTTCTATTGACAATTTTTTTTTTATTATGCTCTGTTTGTAGATGATTTTTCTCGTTATATGTGGTTTACTCCAATGAAAACTAAGAGTGATTTCGTCATTATTTTCCTTGCTTTTGAACAAGATGTTCTTTGCCAATTTGACAAACACATTAAAGTGTTTCACTCAGATAATGGAGGCAAATTCATCAATTGAAAGCTGGATGCTCACTTTCAAAATGCCAAAATCCTTATCCAACTTTCCTATCCTCACACACTAGAACAAATGGGTCACGCAGAACGAAATCATTGCGTCATTCATGAACATGGCATGGCTATGATATTCCATAGTGGTGTTCCAAATTTCCTATGGACCGAGTCTTTTTCCACTGCAGTTTATTTAATTAATAGACTGCCCTCTTTAACTTTAAGGTCCGAAACCCCATATTACAAACTTCACGGAAAACATCCTAACTATGATTCTCTTTGTGTTTTCTATTGCAGGAGTTATCTATATGTGTGAGATACTAAGAAAAACAAATTCAGCCCAAAATTGGTTCCTTGTATTTTCGTAGGTTATGGTGAGAGACAAAAAGGATTCAAGTCCAATCAACCTCAAACTCAGAAATCATCATGTCTCGCCATGTCAAGTTTGACGAAAGCATCTTTCTGTATAAGGACAATTCTCACCGCAATATCACTCCTCCCAGTGCCTTCCTCGATGATATTCCTTTCACTGACCATGAACCTACACCAGATTCCTCTCTAGCCGCTATTGTGTAGCTTCCTCCACTACTGCCCACACCAACCGACAACACCAATATCCTGCCACCTAACTCCACAATGCCATTGCTCAACTAACTAGAGCCTTTAGCGATGAGCTCTCCACCGCACCACAATACAACATCCGAAACCTCTCATCGATAGTTGTGACTCCTTTCGTCGAGCACGCCCCTCCAGTGTCGCGACACCATCTGCTCCAGAACACTCATCCAACTCTACATCTATTTAATTTTCTAATGATTCTCCTTAGTGTCCTCTAATTGTTCATCTTCTGACGTTTCAAGTCCTTCGTTGTAACACCCCACCTATATAGAGCACCTACCTGAACATCCGGAGGATATTTAAGAACATATCCTATGAAAATGGCATGTTGGAGCAATCACATTCACTTTTTTATGGCTTCATATAGAATATAATTAGTCAAAAGACAAAATTTTCCCATTTCATTAACAGACATAATTTACACTGTGGCATTTCACTTCATAATACATATATACATTACCAAAAAAATATCTGAGAGTTTACTATTCATTTATAATATGTCCTACATGAAATGAGGAACTAAATAGAAATATTCTAACTAGACTCCTCAATATCAGCTGACTGAACCTTTGAGTCATTCTTGATTCCCAAAATTGACAGAATTAGCCTTCTACTAGTTTGCCTAGGAGCTAAGTCGTCCTTGTACCTGAAAATCAACATTTGCGATTTTGATGAGTTTTGCGAACTCAATGAGTGAACCATCCTCAATGTACTCACTTATACCAAAACACAAAGGCAATTCACTATCCAATTTACAGACAAATCATATAATATTGCATGTCGCGTCACATGTCATCATACTCCAGCAAATACAATTTGTGTATACTATTTCGCATTTCCATTTCAGAATAGTCTAAATAACTTGTTTCAATCATTCATATAATACATAACAAGTTATATATGCAAATGCACATATGACTCCACTTTCATTTTTATTTGTTGTGATCGAGCATCTTTTATCGTCCCATATCTATTATGGATACTGGGCTCATTAATAACTGTCCTATACCTATTATGGATAGGAGGCTCATTAAATACTGAGTCTGTGGCTCTTTTATGTGCATTTATAAGCTTTAAGCTCTTTTCACTTGTCACTCCGATCATAACTCCTTTATCTGATCATGCATATCAATATGATGAAATGCATCATTTCTCATCATATGCAATCAATCACTTTCATTCATTATGCACAGTCATTTTCACATATTTATCGGATCTAAGTCCGACATTCAACATATAGTTGAGTACACATATTTCTTTCAGATTCACATATAATTAAGAAACACTTCTAATATAATCTCAATTATCAAACTCCTCAGACGATAAATGTCTGGAATTATCTCAATCACATCAATAACAGTTCAATAGCTAAAATTTAAACAGAAATAATTCAATCCTAGTGAGAAAACATCTAGGTTGACTCACAATATGCTCTAGATTGGCTATTGCCTTGACAAATCGGCAATGTCTGGATGTTGGCATTCTATTTGCGCTTCTTTAGTCATGTAATACACACATTTATACATATTACTAAGTTGCTCAATCATAGAAATATTTAATCAAACACATATATATGTGTCATGTTTAATACATGATCAATTGACTTTCCTAAGTATGTATCCTTAAATCACAAATCTTAACCATTCACACATCATTACTTGTATATGTCTAGTTTGCACTCAGGTTTATGCCTCAAGAAAACTTGATTATCTAAATTCATCAATCATACATGCACTAATCCTTTTTTAGCATTATAAAATCACACAATATCTCAATTCTCATTCATTTATACCTAATTCACATTTCTCATATCCTTTGGATCAAAATTGCATTCCTAAGAACACCTTCATTCCTTCAATAACTCTAAATTTACAAATTTAGATACATTAATATCAACCATCCTTACGTTAAGGTATAACATCAATTAACAACCTAAACATATCAAACACTTTAAACCAACTAATCCAACATCAAACTAGGTTCATTTCAAGCCTCAATTAAGTCTAAATGCACTATAGTAAAGTAGCTTATCATTAGTTGATTCAATAATCACATAAAAGATAACATTTCACTTTCCATGAATTTCCCACGATTGTGGAGGCCTTCCCACTATCATGGGATAGGTAATCTGTGAATTTTTCAGCCTTTTCCTTTAATGTTTTTTCCAAATTTTAACTCTTTCTTACCAACTCAAAACATCTTATGCATAGTTCATCACGTAGACTTCAATTCCTTATCAATATAACCTCAATCCCAACTCAAAATCATCTATATAACAATACATAAACTATAATTTATCATTTACCCAAAACATGACACAAATGTATCCCTTTCTTCATCAATGTTCCAGCACTCCTCAAACACCATTTTCACCATCAATCTATCCCTAAACAATCATCATAAATGCTTCTATTAAAACAAACCATGAAGGAAATTATTATACTTGTTTAGCTCAAAAACTGCTCAAATCCTCAAGAAAACCTAGCTTTCCAAGCTTACACAATCATCACCATTTTAAGGAGGAAAAGGTTAGGTTTTCATCAACAAGGTGAAGACAACTAGATATTGTAGTGATAAGGTAAAAGATTGTGGGGGTTGGGTGAGAGTGTCATGAGTTGAGAGAGGAAAGAAGAAGTAAAGAGCTTGTAGCAAAAATGAAAGACAAAGATGGTCTTTAATGTGTATGTATCGTGAGTATACGTGTGTGGCAAGTGTTGTGACACTTGTCACTTGCCACATGTCTTATACTTATGGTTCCTAATGTCTCTTAGTAACTAGTCCATTTTTCTCACAATCTTCGACCTATTTGTCACCTAATCTCCATGTCGTTTGTCACCTAATTCTAATGCCATGTCATTTATTTCTATTACCATGTGTCACTTATTTCTACTGTCATTTTTCAATTTGTCTTGCCACTTGGCATTTTTCCTAGTCCAAAAATACACATAATTCATAAATCTCCCAATTGTAGCAAGTAAATTCCAAATTAATAATTGAAAATCATCAGACCAAAATTCAAGTCATAATAATTCATATTTCACATCATAACCATTATAAACCTTTTATACCCCGGAATATGTCAATTGAGTGCATATATGATTTTTGCAACGTGTAAAATATCATAATTCATGTGTGTATGCTAATAATATGCATGTGAATGTAATGTACCTCATAATTTCTCAATGCTATTTCTCATGTACAGTGGTCTAGGGTCCTAACCCTTATTATGGGAAATGGGTTATTACATTCGTTCTCTCTAACTCCACCACCAGTGCATCTTATGACTACTCTTCGTCACACCGATATAGTCAAACTGAACCCTAAATATGCACTCACGATGTCATATGCTTACATTTCATCAATTCCCTACTCCACCAAATTTTCTCTCAATCACAAAGGTTGGTATAATGCTGTGGTCGAGGAACTCCAAGGCTTTCAAGACAACAACACCTAGACACTTATCGAACGGCAACCTCACATGTATGTTTGGATGCAAATGGGTCTATAAGACCAAACTTCATGTTGATGGCTCTTTAAAACTTCTTAAGGCTCGTCTTGTTGGTAAGGGATTTCATCAAATTGATGGAGTCAAATTTCATGAAACGTACTCTCTCGTCAATAAACCAGGCACAATGTGGTTACTTTTAAGTGTTGCTCTTATCAGAATTGGTAGGTTCGTCAATTAGACGTCATAAATGCTTTTCACCATGGTCATATAACTAAAGAAATCTACATGTAGATTTCATAATGCCCTATCCCTAACACATGTTTGCAAGCTTCATCGTGCTCTTTATGTATTGAAACAAGCCCCTCATGCTTGGTTTGATCGTTTTAGCTAAACTTGGCTTTCATTGTAATTTTGTAGGTTCTTCTCTCTTTGTTCTAAATTCTTCATATGGTATTCTTATTTTAATTTTATATGTTGAGGACATACTCATCACTGGCTCAAATGAAAATCTCATTGACCACTTTGTTCATTTATTACATACAGAATTTGCCATGAAAGACTTAGGACCAATACATCACTTCCTTAGTGTTGAAATTATACACAATGATCGTGGTTTCCTACTGCTTCAATCTCATTTGCTTCCACTATACTATACAAGGCACATATGACCGATTGCAAACCGCTACGTACACCGATGTCCTCTAAAATTTTTCAACTGGCCAAGAGCCCTGCTTTCGATGATCCAACCTACTACCACGCTCTTATTGGATTGCTTCAATATCTCACGTTCACTCGATCTAACATTGCCTTCACGGTAAATTTTGCAGCATAATTTTCTACTTTATTTACTTATCATTAGTCAAACGCATCTTGCGTTATATCAAAGGAACATTTGCCTTTGGTATGCAATTTACAGTAGACTCTACACTTGATCTGTGTGCTTTCTCTGATCCAGACTGGGGAGGTTGTCCTACCACAAGTCGCTCTACCACAGGTTACAAAACTTTTCTCAGATGTAACCTCATTTCTTGATGTGCCAAGAAACAATCCATAGTGTCTCATTCCAGTATAGAAGTAGAGTATCGTGCCATGGCTCATACCACAGTAGAGCTAACTTGACTCTCCTATCTACTTCGAGATTGTGGCATCTCCATCTCTGCACCACCAATGTTGTTGTGTGAAAATATCAGTGCTCTTAATATGACTGTCAACCCTATCTTTCATGCGTGTACCAAAAACATCGAGATCTATTATCATTATGTATGAGAGCATGTTGAGCAGGGATTACGAGTTACTTCTCACATTCCTTCTTAGTACCAACTTGCAGACATCTTCACAAAACTACAGTCTAAAGCCTCTCTCTCATCATTACGCAGTAAACTTTGCATCGAAACTTAGCATTGTTTGAGGGAGGCTAATAATGCAAGTGTCTAAGAGCAGAGCTATAAGGAGAAAGGGAGTCATAAGGATGATGGTGCTCAGGACAATCCTTTACTACTAGAAGAAATTGATAATCTCAGCAAGGCATTAACTCGTATGTGTGATAAAAGATCATACAAGGAAGTTCTGCTATAAAGCCCCATCTCCGCATAAAGTATCGTAGCAAAGTTGTAGCCGTAACTACTATAGTTACGGCAACCAGGGTTTCGCCTAGCCTAGATTTTTGTATGCTATTTATTCTCTTAGCCTCCTTCTTGTATGTGTGTGGAAAAACACTAAAAGTTTAATCAATAACGTAACTTCTTTCTTCCTCCATTATCTCTTTTCTTTAAAAATGGAACTTTTTCCTAAAGTTTATGTTTGATTTTTTGTTGGGTCGTGAAGATATGTTGATGTATCGATATCATTGGACATGATGGAATTGGGACATAAGTGTTGGACCAATGGTGGTTGACAAATTAAATCCTTATATGTTTTGATAATAATAAAATGTATAGAATTGGTTAAGAAATAATTTCAGGTATTTTGGATTAATATTCAATTACA
>JAOQMS010000004.1:30775133-30867022 GCA_027563885.1 Erythroxylum longipes
TTTATATCTAATTAAATATATATTATTCATAAAATTTTTAGATGGTTATAATCTAAATATAATGGAAATATATATTTTAAAAAAATTAATAAAAATTTTACCGACGGAAAATACACAATATCCGTCGGTAATTACCTACTTACTATACCGACGGAAAATACGTTCCATCGGTAATAGGTCAGAATTTACCGACGGACAAAACGTTACTGTCAGTAACTTTACCAACCGTGTTAGAAACATTCCGATGCTAAATTTACATACGGGTGAGCGACTTACCATCGCTGAGGTTTGCGACGGAAAATTTCTGACGGTCGGTAACTTTTCAGTTGAAATTACCAACGGTTTGATTTGTTCCGTCGGTAAATTAACAACCTTTCTATCGGTAAGTTTAGCTACGGCCGAATCTCTGACTTTTTTGGCCGTCAGTTTATTCCTTCGGTAATGTTATATATCGACGAAATATTTGTCATTATCGTCGATATTTTCCGTCCCTAATTCACTGTTTTCTTGTAGTGTACCCGCTCCACATCCAAATTGGGCCCCCATATAATTAACTTGCTCTGGGTTATCATCTCTCATTAGATAGCTGTCCACCGTATCATGATCCAATTGGCCGCATAGCTTACACTTCAATTGCGCGCCCTTTACTGTAGTTGAGGATGATGCCTTCATATTACTGAGTTGTCGCATCAAGTTGTCAATCTTAGCTTGCATTTCCATCATCTGATCGACAGCGACAACTCTCTTCTGCTCCCTAAAGTTAGTAGGTTGCCTACTATGTTCCCTAGCCCATAAACAGCTATTGCTGGCCATCTCCTCTATTAAGTCCTCTGCTTCATCGACCATCTTTCTCATCAACAGTCCTCCCGACGCCGTATTAATGGTGCCTCTAGTATGTGGGTTCACTCTGTTATAAAATGTCTGCAGTAGGAACTCCTTGGGTAAATTATGATGTGGGAATCTCCTTTGCAGGTCCTTATAACCCTCTCATGCTTCATAAATAGACTCCCCATCACCTTGTTGGAAGTTTGTAATTTCCTTAATAATTTTGGTGGTCTTTGTTAGTGGGAAGTATTTATCTAGGAAGGCACACACTAGCTGGTCCTATGTCATAATGTTAGCGGGGCTCAGTGAATGATACCAAGCCTTCGCTCTATCCCTAAGCATAAAGAGAAATGACCTAATTCTCATTGCGTCTTCTGACATTTAGTGATACCGAAAAGTATCACAGATCTTGAGAAAACTCACGATGTGAGCATTCGGGTCTTCATTTGCAAGTCTATAGAATTGGACATTCTATTGAAGCATATTCATGAGGGCTGGCTTAATTTCAAAGGAGATCGCTTGAACAGGCGGTCTAGCCACTCCTTGGTTCGCAGGATTGAACCCTGGCCTCATAAAATCCATGAGGGTCCTCTATTATTGCCTGCCAGGGTTGACTTCTTAATCCATGTTTCTTTAGAATTCCTCAGACATTTGTACTTTCTCGATCTCTTCTTCTTCTTCTCACCGAGCTTCCTAAGGGGTTCATTCTAAACGTGTTATGTCTAAATCTAAAGTCTCCGCTGCACGATTCAAACCCCTCGTGACTCTTGTGTTCATGCAAGAGCACGATTCCTAAGTAAAACTAACGAAAAATGAAAACAAAGAAAATAAAAGGAAAACAAAATTAGCTATTCTAATGCCTTAAACTATAGAACTAAGTTGCCTTCCCCGACAACGGCGCCAAAAACTTATTCGCTCAAGGTTACATGCGCTAAGTTTTACTATTTATAACTTTGGTAATTATCGTAAGTGAGCGGGTTGTTTGCATAGTACCTAAGGTGTCGATCCCACAAAGAAGGGAACTAGTCTTAAAATCTAACGACAGCTAAGTTCGCAATACCTAATTAAACAACTACTGTAGAAATTAAAATTAATCAGGAATCACATATGAGAAATTAAAGCACCAAAAGAATGAACAAAATAGCTAGCTCATACAAATAATCTGAAACTCAACCTAGAAGTGACCAATTGAGAGAAAGGGGGAATTAATTCGAAACTAAAGAAAATCTACCCAATTATGTAATTTCCGACTTAAAGGGCCTAGACAGTCCTAGGCTGCTCATTACTCTCTCTCGAGTTATAATTCTTAACCCTAATTAATAATCCCTAATTTAAATTATGGAAATTGCGATCTCTCGATCCGTAATTGGTCCAAAACCTAAATTAGTTCTAAAGTTGTCTTTTAACCAACCGGGAATCTATGCTTGAGCTCTCGTTACACGACTCTATCGGTTTCATTCAACTATCTACCTATCGATTTACCTAACTCTCGTCAACCTAAATCTATGATTTTTATCGGCTCACCCTCTTAGTTTATTGCCAATTTATGGAGAATCAAAATTGAATCACAATTAATTCGAAAAAAAAACACAATCAAATAAATTTTATTAATCTCAAGAACAAAAACCCGAAGGTGAGTTTAGACAAAAGATCAACACTCAACGAAAATAATTCTAATCAATATCCAAATATCATACATCAATAATCAAAATAAAAAATTGAAAATACTATTGGAATGGATCTCGGAGGTAGTGACTGTGGGAAACTGCCTATTTCGGGAAGTATGTCGCGTTAAATGTATCTCCGTGCCTCTCTTCCTTCGTCTCCTTCCTCAATCGCTTGATCTCTCTCTAGGGTTCTCTTTGTTTTTTTGCAGAATCTCGCTTTTTGTATAGCTCTCTCAACTCTCTCCAGACTACTGGTGGTCGCTAGGTATTGTTTTATTTATTCTGTAGAATCTCGGGGTCAAAACGGTCCGAACAATCACCCAAAAATTGAGTTTTCATGTCATGACCAGCACTTTAACCTTTCTGTCACAATCGTGGCCTGACTTGACGCTCTCTGTCACGATCGTGGCCCCTGGTGCACGATAGTGGCTTGTTTGCTGTTGGCTCTTCCTTTTATGTCACGATCTTGGCCACTGTGCACGATCGTGGCCTATGTCTTTTAGCCCGAAACTTTTTAAATCTTCATCGTTCTTCCCCATTTACCCTGCAACACTAGCACACACATCAAGGTATCTCAAAAAATACAAATTAAGCTTAAAGATTCAAACAAACCCACAAAAAGACTTAAACACAAAAACTAACCTAATTAAACCCTAAATGCATACTCAACACTCAATTTAACACAAAATGCACAACAAATTAAACCCTGAAACATCATACAAAACATACTATCAATAAGGGCAATGATTCTTTTATTATCAAGGGAATACTAGTTATGCTTACCTCTTGTCTTTTGTTTTTTTTATGTAATTATTTTTCTTTCAATTTGTGTAAATAGAGGATAATGTAAAAATTAAATACGGGGATTGGAATTAACTATTATAATAAAGAATGATTTTACGAAAAAGTTTTACTTTTAAAGAAGATTGATCAAGATGATTAATTATATATTTAGTAACTATTGTAATTTTTTGTTTAGGCAAATAGTTTTGATCTTTAATGATTAAGCTAATTTTAATTTTATTTATTATTTTTTAGGATGGATACTTAAGTTTTGTTGAAGCTAAAAAAATCCTAGGGTTTTTTGCTATAAAAGGTAAAAGATGGCCAAAAGTCAATAGAAGATAAAAGGCAACCAATTAATAGCATATTAGAACAATAAAAGAAGAACTTTAGAAAAATGGTCAAGATTTCATGAACTATAATAATGAGTTCTTGTGTTTTTTCACTTCATGATTATTTTTGGTTTCCTTTTTTCGAGTATGAACTAATACCCTAATAAAGGATAGTGATGTAGTTTTTGTTAGACATTTCAATTATTAATGTATGATTAGTTATTACTTGGATTGTGTTCTCTTTTATCTTGATTTTTGTATTGATGCTTGCCATTATAAATTCAATCTTATGGATTGTATGGAGAACTGAAAGGAGATGGATAATCTATGCACTACATGGATAAATATTACAGATCTCAAGGAGGAGGTACCCTACAACATTGTTATAATTGATAGATTAACTATTATTAATAAGTTGATTAAGGTAAATTATGCATGCAGGAGGTGGTAATTCCTTAATTAGAGAGAGGGAATAGATATCTTAGTTGAATTATTATTTCATCTTTGATAAGTGACTTGATAATTGAAATTACTCAAAATTGAACCTTAAAATTTTATATTATTTATATTGATTTATTATTATTCACATTGATTAGTTGGTGTAGAAATTAAGATACTTTTGATAAATTCTTGTTCAAATTAATTTTATATTTTGCAAGATTAGTAAGTTTAGTAGTTGTAATCCTCGTTAGATTGATAACCTATAATATTGCATAATTAAAACTTCCAACAATAAATTCTGTATACACTTGCGTATTAAATTAGTCTGTTAAAAATATCTATTTAAAAATTGTAAAAGTTATTTTGTTACGCTCCAAGTTGATTTTTGAATAATTACTCATCTCTACATGTATACTCTACAAGGAAGAGGATGAATTCATCAATCACTTTTTCTTTAATTGTCAATACACAATAGTAATTTAGATCCAACTTATGCATCTATTTCATTATTATAACGAGTATCAATAGACATTGTAAATTGGCAAGCAAACTTAAATGCAGCAGCAAGACAGACCTCACAATATTCAAAATAGCATTTACATATGTCACCTTTGTTATTTAAAGGGAAAGAAATTATAAAATATTAAAAGAGAGAAAGTAGGAGCCATCATTTTTTAGTCAAGGAACATTCACCTAGATCAAATTAAGAAATACTTCTTGCGAAGCTTTTAATGCCAACATTAGTAAGGCAATAACAATTAGAAGGATATGCTTAACTATCTTCATCAGCTTGTACTTGTTAGCTTTTTAGATCACCCTATTAATTAAATTCAAATTAGATTGATCATTAGATTGGAGCTAATTTTGTCAATTAGCTTTCTTTTGAATGATGTAGCTTCCTTGTTTCTTTTTTACTCTTTTTTTTACCTTTAAAAAGGATAATTTTTTATTTTGATTTGATATAAATTCAATTCGATTAAAAAAGAACACTTTGGTACAATGTTCTAAATTGTGGTCATAGTCATAGTCACAATCACCACGCGGTATGAAATTTTTAAGGTATGATAACATTAATTAATATCTTTTGAAGTTGAATGTGTTATGTTCATAACGTTGAATATAATCATGTTTAATAAAATGAAAAATATAAGAATTTCAATATACTTTAAGATTTTAATACTAAAAGCAATCTTAATTTATTTACTAACATTAATCTCTTATTTTCCTTTTATTAACCTAGCCCGTCGTCCTAATAGGAGAATATATTATTCTTGAATGTTTTTTATTTTTATTTTTTGTTGTTGACACGATCCTGAAATATAATCCCTGTTTTGGCTAAACACAAGATTCTACGATGTATCTCATATCTCTCTTATACCGCCTCAACAGAGACGTCTAATCTAAGGAGCTACCACTTGTTCGTGTCTATCTCTTCTCTACGAATTCGCCGTCAAGGAACTGGTTCCTTGAAATATACACAAAGCCACGAACAAACCAACGTCAACAACACACTCGTAATGGCTGTTTCTAGCTACACTGTCTTCTTCACGTCTATCATTCTCTTTCTTCTCCACCCTCTACCCACGTATTGCAATATTGACAAAACCCGCCGCCTTCTTGAATCTTACCTTCTAACACAACCCAACACTGGAACGACCATCACGAACAAGTTCGTCCAGCCCATCAATGACTCGGCACCGGCTGTTTTCTTTGAAGTGACCAAACCAATTGAAACCCCCAAGACTAAGCCTTACATACACCATGTTCTTCAACAAGACTTTGGTAATACCTATGGCCAGCCTTCTGTTATTGCAAACTACACTCCTCCATCTCATTGCCGTTCGAACGATTTCTCCACTATTGTCCTTGAATGGAAGGCAACCTGCAAAGGTAGGCAATTTGATCGCATCTTTGGTGTTTGGCTAGGCGGTGTGGAACTTCTTAGGAGTTGCACAGCTGAGCCGAAAGCGAGCGGAATTCTTTGGACTGTGGAGAAGGATATTACAAGGTACTCTTCGTTGCTTCTCAAAAACGAGACACAAATATTTTCTGTTTTCCTTGCAAACGTCGTTTCTATTACTTATACAGGAGTTTACCACGTAAATATAACTCTTTATTTCTACCCTACTGGAGAAAAAAAGCATAACCACATTCACCACAAGGGTAGTTCAAATGATCTTATATCCTCTATTCCAAATTCTAACGCTGACTTGATCTTGCCCATCTCCAAAAGTATCCCATTAAATGATGGATTGTGGTTTAAAATTGAGAATTCTACTGACATTGAGTCTAAGGAATTCAAGATTCCTCCAAATGTGCACAGGGCTGTGTTGGAAGTTTATGTTTCTTTCCATGAGACTGATGAATTTTGGTATGGAAATGTTCCCACTGAATACATTGTCGCCAATAATCTCACCGGTACTCCAGGAAACGGACCATTTAGGGAAATTGTGGTTAGTCTTGATGGGGAGGCTGTTGGTGCGATTTGGCCTTTTACAGTGATTCACACCGGAGGAATTAATCCTCTTTTGTGGAGACCGATCTCAGGCATTGGCTCATTCAATCTCCCTTCATATGATATTGAAATCACCCCATTTCTGGGAAGCCTGCTGGATTTCAATATTCACCATCTAGGCTTTAGCGTCACGAACGGATTAAATGTGTGGTACGTGGATGCTAATTTGCACCTTTGGTTGGACCATAATAGCAAGAAAACAGTAGGGAAGCTTTTGAAACATGATATAAAGCCTCTTGCTTTGTCTTCCTCGTTAAAATTTGAGGGGCTAAACGGAACATTCTTGACAAGAGCACACAGGTCCATATCTTCCAGTGGTTGGGTTGCAAGCTCACGCGGGAATATCACCACTCATTCATATCAAAACTTCCACTACAAGAATTTCATGAAGATAGGAAAGGATGGGAATTCCCAGATCGTGAAACAGTTAATTCATATGATAGGCGGTATTTCGTCCAAAAGGCCATCCTCTTGCTGTCAAGAGTTGAAATCATCGAAAGACTTCCTTTTAAACTTGTACAGTGATGAGTTGGATCAGGGAAATGGCACGTCCTTGTACGTAACAAACATTACGCTGGGATTCAATGAGAAGAAAGCTTCTAAATATGGCGGTTTTGGATCAGTGAAAAGCTCTCTCAAAAATCTGCAGGATGCTCAGGGTGTTATGATTATAGAGAACAACTTGGTGATCAGCGGACTAGCCAGTACTCAGCAGTTGTATAAATATAAAGAGAGGAAGTTTTGCTACGAAAGAGACATTAGCAGCTCGAACTACACCATTATTCATGACAAAGTTGGACTTAAATGCAAGTAAAATGATATACAGTGTCCATTAGCAATTACAAGGAGAGTACGCTGGAAGTTTGAGTCGGTAGATTCTTAATTGTTTTGTTAGATAGTGGCTTTAGGATTTCCGTTAAAATGGATGCATTGGGGTGGATTTTAGCCAATGCTTAAGAAGTTACATATTTGTGGATTTTTTTGCGAACTAGGCTTGAAGGTCTTGTTGTTGGTTTGATCACAACATTTGCCGCCATCATAATTTATGCTAATTAATAATCTACGCAAGGTGAGTTAAAAACAAAGTACATATTCACTCTATTTTTACGATAAGGAAAAGGACATATATATTTTGTTTCCCCGCTTTCCCTAACAAAATTTCAGACTATCATAGAAGTGTTTGGACTTGAAAAGGATTCATTAAAAAGTTGGAAAAGGTTCAGCCAGTGCCAGAAGTCAAAACAATGCTAGTGGCTACCAGAGTATTCTAATTTTGTACCGTGCTTTGAAATCATACGAACTTTTCCTTAATAAGCATAGACATATTAATTCATCAGCTTGCTTAAGAATATTAAATATAAGAATGAACGATATCAAAGCTCTTTGTAATTTATTAATTAAATATTGCCATCGAAAGTCATCAAATTTTATTTAAGTTGCACGCCCTATTTTTATGGAATTGACATGTGACACAATTCAAAACATGTCATGCATAAATATCTTCAAGTTCTTTAACGATAAAACTAGAACTGTTGGTGTGGATACATAATAAAGTATATAAGTTTGTTTACAGTATTAAAATATATTAATTTTTTTCAAGAATGATTCAAACCATAAGACATGTATAAATGTTTTATTTAAGTGATAATTTGATACATACATGTATTATAGTTGATTCGTAAAAAAATTGAATTATTATTCCTGTGTTTTTTTTAAAGTGCTCCTAGGAGTGACCCGTGTTTATTTGTGTTGGTTTATAACTTACAGCTAATCGTTTGATTGTATTTTTGTGACATGATTATTTAAAGGTATTCTTTATCTTACATATATTAGATGTATATGATAAATTCATTAAATAAACATATATTGCAAATAAAATTATGATAAGATTATAATTATTAGATTCATGTTATATTTATATATTATCTCTAAATTGTTCTTAGTCATTGTTCTATTAAGATTGGACATTAATAGAATATAAAAAGAATAGTACATATTATATTTTTTCTTATGATGGAAGTAGTTAATCTCATAGCTAAAGTATGGCAATACTAAAACAAATATCTGGATACTTGTTAAAGAATAAGTTCACTGAAATGACTATATATTAAAACTTCATTTGGAACATTATTTATATGTCTATGAAAATTCTCATTGTGATAATCGTATAAGTGATTTTTTTATTTGAAATTTCCAAAGTTATCTAATATAGGGATTGTTGTGTCTTGATACTACCTATTTTACTCATAGGTAGCTTAGTTAGAAGTTATTGGATATAGCATGAACTATATATATAAAGGTAGTTAAGTGATTAATACAGATTCTATCACCCTAAAATACTACCCTATTCTACTCATAGGTAGCTTAATTAGAAGTTATTAGATATAACATGAACTATATATATAAAGATAGTTAAGTGATTAATACAGATTTTGTTACCCTGAAATAGTTAAGAAGAATGTTATATTATTTGATTTGAGAAATACTTAGCCAAGTTGGGATGACACTTTAAAAATAGTTTTTAAATGTCATTAATTGAATCAATTACTAATGGTAGAGAATTAATCTAATTAGACTCAAATAGAGTAATTAATTTCATACTCAATGTTTAATCAAAATATTATATGATGAAATGACTGAATTATATGAAAAAATCATACACAAAAAATTAGTCTAAATTACTTTGAAATTCCTAAATATTTGAATAGTCATGATGAGTTACTAGATATCAAATTTGATTTATAGGTATAAATTATTTAATTAGAGAATTAAAGATAAATTAAAAGAATTAACTTATTTGATCTTAAATATGATTTAGAGTTATAATTTATATTCATGGTCAACATATTTAGGAACCTAACAAGTCATACACAAAGAATGCCTTGAAGAAAGAAAAAATGTTTTAATCAAGCTGGACTTGATTGTAAAGTTTGAGAAACTTTATATTTAAATGTGAGATATTAGATCTTATTTAGGTATAATTGGTATTTAATTATAATTAACTGCAATTCTAACTAAAGTTTTATTGAAATTAAAAGGCAAAAGGGTCACTTTTGACCCTAAGTTTTTTATCAATCGACAATTGTGACCTTAACATTCCAAAGTGAACAATTATAACCTTAGCATTTAGAAAATGTTAAATTTTGACTTATGAGCCCCTGTGTCATGTCAGTGTTGACGTGATAAAGTGAAACTTAGATTTTAATTAAATAAACAAAAAATATTGTTTTATTATTTAGTGTAGACGCACCATTTTAATTATTCAGTCTTCTTAATGTATGTACAATCACTCATATACATGTATGTAAACTTAATTATATGCATGGATTTGGTTTTCATGTTTTATCAGTTATCAGATGCAGAAGATTGAATCATTTAGGCATGCATCCTCTAGTTCTATCCAAAGCTAGCCCTAACACATTTGCTATCAAAGTCAAGAGCTAGCTACAATCTGTTCATCGGTTTTTTAAACATAGTGTTGCTGCTGGCAACACAGAAGCTTGTTTTGTAAGAAATTTTTGCCCCTAAGGGCAATTTTGTAATTTTCTATAAAGTGGACAGTTATTAATTGTAATTTTGGTTTTTTAATAAATTATCAGTTAAGTTACGTAATTTGATCCAGAGAAGGGTAATAAAGTGGCCCAATAAATGATCTAGATTCATGGGTCGAAGTTAGGGAAAAATGGATTCCTTTTATTGTGTACCTGGTCCATATCGACCTTGTGATAGGAAAGCCTGATATGAAAGCTATATAAATAGGTTATGGTCTCCTGTAGTTGCTCATATCAATCATAAGCATACGATTCTCTGACCTGTTAAGAGAATTTACATATTGAAAAAACTATAGAAAGGCCTAAACCACGTGCCAGTGAATACTTTCCGTAAAGGTACCTAGAGATTGGAGTTTGTTTGGTGCCCGAAAACTGCTTCGAAATCAGAAGTAGAGCTGAAATTAGGTATTATGCATTCTTTTGTTTTTAATCATTTCATGTACGATCCTAGATATGTAATAAGGCCTATGCTACGTATTACACGTAGTATCAGAGCGGTTACGTGATCGGATTGCCATAAACGAAGGTTTTTCAATTTTTCACCTCATATGGTTTTTCTCCGTTTTTGATTTGTTTTTTTTATCTTTTTTATGTATATAATTACATAGAAGTGGTATAAATGAGGCTAACTATGAAAAATAGATCGAAAACGGGCTAAATGGAGCAAAAAATGGCATTTCGAGATGCTGAAAATTGCCTTCGATGTCGAAGGGACGACGAATGTTGGGCTTGTGCTGCAGGGTAACGGTGTACGCTGGCCGTGGAGATGCTGCCACGTTGCTTCAGCGAGCAACGGACGCGTGTCGTGCATGACCGCGACCTGCACTCCCACTAGTATGGGATGGCGGGCACGTATGATGCATGTGCCACATCTGTCCATGCATGTGGCATGCGAGATGGAGGACACGTGGTGATGCGTGCAATAGGCGTGTGTATATGCGTGGAGGACGCTTGCTGCGCATGTGTCAGACGCTTTTAACGCGCGACTGACATGTGCCGCCACATTAGCCGTATGGTCTACAATGACCAAAAAAATGAAACTTTTAGAAATTCCCATTAAGCTATCCTGGGCATGTTTGGGTTAGTTTTCAGTCAGTGAAATTTTTTAAGTGATTTTTAAAATTTTTCTAGATTTATTAGATTAGTAATTAGATTCTAGAAAAGTTTTTTAAAGCTTTTCTAAAGCCGATTTTGAGTGCATTTTTGTGCTCCGAATTGCACTTAAGGGAGACACTTGAAGTTTTATGTCTCGTATGGTAGGTTTGATATTCAGAAAAGTACGATGGACACCCTAATTGAGAATTTTTAAATAAAAGTCTCAAATAAAGTTTAAAAACAATGCTTTTAGTTTTTGTATGTGATTATTTGACTGTGCATTTGGTTTTTGCATTTATAATTAATTTTCACATACATTATGCCCATATAGAATGTGAGGATGACATAAAGTTGTATCCCTTATGTTGGTGGACTTTCTGGGATATTGATAAGAATGTAGCCACCAAAGTGGCCTTTCAAGTTAGTATTTTGGATTGTTCTGCTTACATACTGGGGGATGTCTCTGGCCTTATGTTTGGTTGTTCTTCCCAAAAGTGTCGGGCTTATATATTTGAGATGTTCATAAAGGCATCAGATGGAAGAAAGTCGTTGCTTAAATGATCTATTCACCCAAAGGTGGTAGTGTCATGAGAGTTAATGGTTTGTACTCTGTTCACTTTTATGCGAGTGTCTAATTATATATATTATGTATTCAGCCCAAAGATATTTCATAATATGTGTTATCAGATTCTCGGTATAGATACTTTTTTAATGCTTTAAAGTATCACTATTATCTTACATTTATACTGATCTTAACATTGTCTTTTCCATTTTTCCGTCAACTTTTCGGTTAGCAACATTGTTGTCACCATTAAAACCTTGAAATGTTTTGACTTCAAGAAGTGGAAGAAGGATGTGGAGTTCGCATTGGAGATGGCAGACGTCAGCATGGCCATGCACATCGAGCGGCCTCCTCCACTTACAGATGTCAGTTCAAATGCTGATAGAGCAGCTATAGTGACCTGGGAAAGGTCAAATAGGATGAGCTATTTGACCATTAAGAGGTTGATACTGGATCATCTGTTGAATGGATTGGCAAACACGACTATGGCACTGGAGTTTATAGATAGCATATCATAGAGGTACAAGGTTTCTTCTCATGTTAAGCAAAGCCCCTTGATCAAGGGACTATTCTCCATGAGGTACACTAGAGAGGGAGGTGTGTGAGAGTATATCATCCGGATGGTGTACCTTCAGAGTAGGCTGAAGGTACTGGATATACCGATTACTGACTCGCTGATAGTCCATCAGGCACTAAACACTCTTCCTCAGGAGTTTAAGATGTTAGCCACTTCCTAAATCTCACACGATGAGACGTGGGACATCAATTTCTTGTTTTCCTAGTGTGCTACAGCACAAGAGAAGATCAATAGCTCTCCTCATACAACTATGTTTGCAACTGCGAAGGGTAAGGGGAAGGCTAAACCCCAAGCAGCCTAAGGGTAAGGGTAAGAAACCCAAACCCTCTCATTAGATTCATAGTGGGCAATCAAGCATTGCAAAGGGCCCACATAACCTTAAGAGTATGAGATGCTTCTTTTGTAAGAAGAAGGGGCACATATAGTTTGATTGCCCGAAGTATAAGCTTTGGAGGGTCAAACAGGAGCTGTCAGGTAACTCCTCGACCTTTATGATTCATAAATCCAATGTGGCTATAACCACATCAAGTTCTTGGTGATTAGATAGTAGAGCTTCTAACCATGTTGCTTCCATGATGCAGGGGTTCATATCTAGGAGAAGGTCGTCTAGAGGGGAGCAGAAGCTGATGGTTGGCAATAATGAGGAGGTGGATGGTTTGTATGTATGAGATGTAGGATTAAACCTCAATATGGGGTTTGTATTGTATTCACAAGACACATTTTATATATTGTCTTTTAGAAAAAAACTTGATATTTGTATCAATTTTGGATAAGGCATATTATCGTTTTGTATTTGATAATGTAGTTGTAAATATTTCTATCAATACAAGATATATAGGTACTGCCTTCTTATCCTATGGATTATATAATATGTGTCTTACTCCTAATGAAATTTATGCCTCTTCTTATGTTGCCAAACCTATTACTCTAAAGAGAACCTTCATAAAGGACACATCGTACATATTGGGGCATAAACATCTTGGCCACATTTCCAGGGAGTGGGTTGAGAGATTGATAATGGATAACATTCTCCCAACTCTAGACTTCAGTGATCTGGAGACATGTGTCGATTGTTGTAGGGGTAAGTTGACCAAGATAAAGAAGAAGGTGCTTCAGGCTTATTGTACCTTATACATATGGATGTTAGTGGTCCTAATATGGTCACGTTGTGTAATGCCAGATACTTCCTAACATTTACAGATGATTATTCCCATTATGTTTATGTGTTCTTTCTGAAAGAGAAGTTTGAAGTTCTTGATAAATTCAAGATCTTTAAGAATGAAGTTGAGAATTGGGAAAATTAATAAAGATTGTCAGATCTGATAGAGGAGTGGAATACTATGGCTGACATGGGGTTGTAGGACAAGAAAAAGATCCATTTGCCACGTATTTGGAATAAGTTGGAATAGTGGCCCAGTTCACTATGCTGGGTAGTCCTAAGCGAATTGGTACGGCTGAAAGGCATAATCGCTCCCTAAAGGACATGATGAAGTCAATACAGAGTTGGAATAACCTACCCAAATACCTTTGGGGTGAAGTCATCAAGACAACATTATATATCTTAAACAAAGTCCCAAACAAGTTAGTATCAAAGAAGCCTTTTGAACTTTGGGTTGGAAGGAAGCCGAGCCTTGCACACATTCGTGTGTGGGGCTGCCCTACTGAGGTAGGATTGTATAATCCTTATAAGAGCAAATTGCAACCTCATTCAACTCATTGCTATTTAGTGGGGACCACTATAAGGGCTACATATTTTACTGTAAAGAGGGAGGGGCCAGAATAGTGGAATCACAAATGACAAAGTTCTTGGAACACAATGTCTACGATGAGGGAGGATCCTCACATCCTTTAGAAGTTAGCAGGACGGATACTACGATCATTTCGTATCTGCCTCTCATACAGTCAGCTTTTGTGGATGAAGGCTTGAGTGCCATACCTGAGTAGGCATAGGAACCTACACCTATTCAGGAACAGGTTTTTGAGGTACAAGAGCCTGTGTAGTTGCACAGATCCACCAAAGAGAGGCGACTTGCTATCTCATTAGATTACATAGTCTATCTGGTTGAGCAAGGCTATGAAATTGGACATGTTTTAGATCCAGCTACTTTTTCAGAAGTCATTTATGGACCCCATGTGGATATGTCGTGGGAAGCAATGAAGGACGAGATGCAATCTATGAGGTATAATAAGGTATGAGAGCTTGTTGATTTACCTCAACATTTGTTAGTTGTAAGTGGATATTTAAGACCAAGAAGGACATATAGGGTCAAGTTGAGTGGTTTAAGGTGCATCTAGTTATTAGGGGATTCACTCAGAGAGAAAGAGTTGACTTCAATATTACCTTCTCTCCTGTGTCCTCAAAGGATGCAGTTAGAGTGATTATGACATTAGTAGCTCATTATGATATTGAGCTACATCAGATGGACATTAAGATCGCTTTCTTGAATGGTGACCTTTATGAGGAATTCTATATGAAGTAGCCTGAAGGATTTCAGGATCAGGATGTAACTAACAAGGTTTACAAGTTAAATAAATCAATATATGGTTAAAAGCAAGCTTCCAGACAATGGTACCTAAAGTTTGATAAGGTTTTGACCTCATTTGGCTTTGTGGAGAACAAAGTTGAAAGATGCTTATACTATAAGGTCAGGGGAAGCAAGGTCATCTTCATTCTACTGTATGTCGATGATATCTTGCTCGCGTCAAATGATTTGACCATGTTGCATGAAATTAAGTAACTTTTGGCCAAACATCTTAACATGAAGGATTTGGGTGAAGCATCTTTTGTCCTCGGTATACAGATTCATTGGGACAGATCTCAACACTTGTTGAACCTCTCGCAAAGCGCATACATTAAGCGAGTGCTACAAAGGTTTAATATGACTGAATGTAGACCTATTGTAGCACCCATCTCTTAGGGAGAGAGATTATCTTTGGCAGAGTGTCCAAAGAATGAAGTTGAGAGAGAGGATGTGAGGAATGTCCCATACTCTAGTGCTGTTGCCTAGTGTATGCCCAGGTATGCACTAGACTGGACATTGCATTTGCTGTAGGACTGCTAGGTCGATATCTGGCTAACCTAGGTGTGGGTCATTGGAATGCAGTCAAATGGATGTTGAGATACCTAAAGGGTACCAAGGATTATGTGTTTACATATAGGATAGTCAACGATTTGAATCTCACAGGGTATACGAACTCCGATTTTGCTATGTGTCTTGATGATCGCAAGTCCACTTCAAGATACATTTTCATGTTGGCAGATGGTACAGTATCGTGGAGGAGTGTCAAGACGACATTGGTGACTTCCTCGACCATCCATTCAGAGTTTGCTGCAAATTATGGGGCTGCTACGCAGGCAGTTTGGCTCAGAAACTTGATTTCTAAGTTGTCTGTGGTGGATTTGATTGGTAGACCCATACGGTTGTATTGTGATAATCTTACTGTAGTGTTGTTCAGTAACAACAACAAGAGTATCACAGAGTCTAAGCATTTGGAGGTCAAGTATTTGACCATAAAGGAGTTGATCCAGAAGAATGACGTTGAAGTGGAGCACATCAAGATTGAGAAGATGTTAGTTGATCCATTAACTAAAGGACTTCGCCCACTAGTGCTTGCTAGACATGTATCCGGTATAGGCGTGTTGAAGTCCTTAGGCAGCAGTAGTTAGGGATCACTGTATTTTAGTCCTTAAATGATTGTATATTTTGTTGTATTATGGCATTATGACTATTTATTAATAAATATGATCATATTTTTTATCCTCAGTAATAACTTTTTTTGAATATTGTCATAACATATGTGGAAGTCTTAAGATTTGTGTTGATCTTTAGCATTTTAAAGGTCATTGGGCATTTGTAAAGATTGACCTTGAGCTCATGTCAATTAAACATATAAAGTTTATATGGATATCCTTAAAGTTTCATATGACATAGGGGGATATAATTTTTTAATCCCATAAAGGTTCTTTAATGTGGTTTAGCATTCGATTGGAGAACATAAAGGTTTTCTCTAATGCTGTTTAGCATCTAGTGAGAGGAAACAAGTTTTCTCTAATGATGTTTATCATTTTATGAGAGAAAAATGATTTCTCTGCTGCAGTTAAGCATATGCAGTTTAGCATAAAGTCAGAGAAATCAAGACCTATAGACGAAGATGATACATATTAGATCATAAAGGTATCATTCTAGTCTACCAAACTCTATTTTCCCATTCATGTTAGTGAGGTATTAGATATTTGTAATTATATTAGGCCTGTGTCACACATGATATATGTGTCTGATATTTTTCGGTATCGAAAGCCTTGCAGGACAAAATATAAGACTTTCATTACCTTTGGATCAAAATTTTTTAAAACTTTTGGTACCAATACAGTAGCATGACTTAACTGAATTTTTAAACTATTTTGAATTTGATTAAAACTGCAATTACTAATTGTCCAAGAGGGAGATTGTAAGGCATTTTTGCCCCTAAGGGCAATTTTGTATTTTTCCTATAAAGTGGACAGTTATTAATTGTAATTTTAGTTTTTCAATAAATTATCCGTTAAGTTACGAATTTGATCCAATAAGGGCAATAAAGTGGTCCAATAAATGATCTAGATTAATAGGTTGAAGTCTAAGTAGAAAATGGATCCTTTTAATATGGACCTGGTTTATATCGGCCTTGTAATGACAAAGCCCGATATGGAAGCTATATAAATAGTTTATGATCTCTAGAAGTTGCTCATATCAATCGTAATATACGGTTCTCTGACCCATTAAGAGAGCTTACGTATTGAGAAAACTGTAGAAAGACCTAAACCACATGCCGGTGAATACTTTCCATAAAGGTCACGAGAGATTGGAGCTCAGTTGGTGCTCAGAAAGTACTTCAGAATTAGAGATGGAACCAAAATCAAGTATTTTGCATTCCTTCATTTTTAATCCTTTTATGTACGATCTTGGATATGTAATAAGGCCTATGCTACGTATTACATGTTTCACTTTGGGTATGGTCAGTCTAATGTTTTCTTTTTAATTTCTAGTAATTTTCCTACAAAATGATCAGTACCCAGAACTTATATTCATCAAAGTTTTTATCTTTGTGTAGACATTTTACTGGTTATAGAATAGAGAGAATGGAGTTCACTAATGGCAAAAGTCACTATTAAGTGCCATACGCTGGTGCTATACTCTTTCACCGTTATAGAGTTTAACGACAGCGACGGCTCCAAAAATGACAAGAATCTCTGACAAAGATTAAATTGTTTAGGCATGCATCCTCTAGTTTTATCCAAAGATAGTCCTAACACATTTGTTATCAAAATCAAGAACTGGTTGGAATATACTGACACATACAGAAAGATAGGTTATTGCACTTCAACCAAATATGAAAATCAAAGGACTTTGGTTAATTGATGTATAAATGAAAGTGATAAACAAAACACAACAAGGCAATCAAATGTCAAATGATAATAGAGAAGAACTCATTATAGCTACTATTTTCTTCATACATGTTGGATTGTTAGCTCCTTGCTATTCTTACAGGTTGTAAAAAGTAATAAAGCCCTAAACTATATCTGAAATCTTAACTTTTGGCTTGAAATATCAACTTTGGAGCCGTTCGAGGAATCAATCTGAGAGTTGATTAAGAGACATGAAAATGAATATAACTGTACAATCAAAACACTGGTGCTCATTCAATTGTTCGATAGAGACCAAGCATGTATCGACAAAGAAATCTCTAGATTGAGACGATTTTTGGGTCTTGAGATTCTTAGGAGAAGCAGAGTAGGAATCATTGGATGCATTGCTAGTGATATACGTTGATGATGTACGTAGTCCATATATCCTTGGACAATCTTGTTGCATCCCCACCTAAAATGTATCTTCTTTAAACTGTTTCAGCTTCCAATGGCAATTCATCCAATGTCTAGTACGAGAGATTAAAGTAAATTCAAGATGCCAACACAACCTTTCAGGAATTTTACTCAAAAATAAAATTTTCCTTTCATCTAACATATCCAACTTTCATCTAACATATCCAGTTTAAACAGAGTGTCACTTCCGGCAACAAAGAAGCTTTTTTCACTCTGGGCATGGTCAGTCCAATGTTTTCTTTTCAATTCCTTGTAATTTTTCTAGAACTGATTAATACCCAAAATTTATATTTATCAAAGTTTGTGTCTTTATACAAATATGATTTTATTGCTTATAGAACAGAGGGAATGGAGCTTCACTCATGGACAAAGCCATTACTAGCTTTCATATGTGCTTAAATTTTGATACATTTAATCCTTGACACTTAGTGATTAATGCTTTAAAATGCTTAAGAAATTCACTTTAGTTCATATTTAATTTTAGGTACAATTTAGAAGCGTAATGGCCAAAGTTAGTTGAAAGCACACTTTTTAAGTCATCTTCTTGATATTCACCCTCACTTGTCTTCATAGAACAAGAATAAGAAGGATTAGAGCAAGAGGAGTTAAGAAAATGCATAAGATTAAGAGTATATGTTGCAAACATAAAGTAAACATTAAATATGAAAAGTCATTGGAGACTCATGGCCATGTATGAAATTGTCATGGCCATGAGACATCTCTCAAGGCTATGACAAATGTGTCACGGGAAAGAGGCATCTGTCAATGACACAAGTTGCATAGTCATGACACTTCTTGTCATGCCTATGCAAAGAAGGCTCACGACCATGAGCCTCATCTAGGCCATTCACAGTCGTGAATCAAGCATGTATGCTAGTGACTTTTTGCTAACTCACCTGAAAACCTAGATTTTGCTATTAATACATTATGTTGACAGTAAAAACAAGAGAGTCTTCGTTTTCTGGGGTTTTAGGAGAATGAAAGGACATAGAGAGTTGTTCTTGTGAAGACCCATGGAGAAGATGGAAGCCTAGACTTTTTGACTCTGGTTCGAAGGTGAAACACTTTGCCAACTCAACCAAAAACCTAGTTTTTGCTATAAATACATTATGTTGACAGAAGAAACAGGGAAGTCTTCGTTTTTTGGGTTTTCAGGAGAAAGAAAGGAAATAGAGAATTGTTCTTATGGAGACCCATGTAGAAGATGGAAGGCGAGACTTTCTGACTTCGGTTCGAAGGTGAAATCGATGCCTGAGTCATAGTTAAGCATAACTTCTCATTATCTAATGTTGAATCTCTCTATATGGATTGATTATTTTATCCTATATCTATAGATTTCGTTCATTGTTATCCTATATCTATAGATATGGGTTTTCGTGTATGAATGGTCATTAATCTCGTTATCGTTAGATCGTTTATGTATGAACTCATTGTAAAATCTTGAATATAATCCATAATCGTTATGTAAAAGATTTGTTTATAGCTACGGATGATTTCGAATCATTAGGGATAACGTAACCTAGGTTAAATGACCCGATCTTATGTGGTTATTGCTTAGATTGGTCTGTTTTCCTTATCGTAATGTAGCTACTTAATTAAATCTAAAGAGTTTATTCTAGGTTATTCGGTAGTTAGGTTTAATTAACAATCTTATCTTAATTAAATATGACTTAAAGAAAAACTGGGATTAACAAAGCTTGTTGTTAGTCTTCGACCATTAGTTTTAGGAGAGATGTTAAAGCATTATAACAATGAAATATGTTTAATCGTGAGTAGGCCGAGATTGATCTGAGAACTGGGTTTTACACGTATTCATCACTTTTATCGCTTTCAATTATTTTCTATAAATCGCTTGCGTAGTTTAATTTTATTTCGTTTTCTCAATTGCATTCACTCAAAACCCCCTTTTATTTCCTTTATATCAATTATTTTCATTGCGAAAATGAGCCGAACATTCCTTGTAGATATAATCCCAACTCACCACAGCTACAAATTTTTATTGTGCAGAGTTAGGTAAATTTTGTAGTGCATTCGGCACGTGCTATCAGTTGCACTCTCTCACTATTATATAGTTCAACGACAACATCAGCTCCAAAAATGACAAGGATTTTCATGTTGGAGTAGTGTTTTGTTTACCATTAAGTCAATTTGTTAGTTAAGTTTAATGTATTATTAAAAGGGTTGGTCCTACACTTACTAATAAAATAACAAAATTTCATTTATTTAATTAAAATCTGAGTCCCACTTTGCCACGTCAGTGCTAACGTGACATAGGAGGCCTACAAAAAGCAATAAAAAATTATTTTACAAGTGCCAGATCAGCTCTAACCTTACACTTAACAGAAGATTTAAATTTTCCATTAGGGTAGGGTCAAATTTGACATTTTCTAAATTTTGAGATTATAATTGTTCACTTTGAAATGTTGGAGTCACAATTGTCGATTAGTGAAAAACTTAGGGTCAAATTGACTCTTTTGTCAAAATAAAATTAATTTCTATTAAATTACTAAAATTCTCCTTACGTAACCTTCTTTATAATAGTCACTAAATTCTCAACACGTTCTACGAAAGTTGTTAAAGGCCGACACCTATGTTGTGTGCTCTAATAGCTCCTAAATGATTTTTATATTAATCATTTTATAGAATTTAAGTGATCTTGGCTTTAGGAAATAAAAATTAAAAAGTTTTATAATTATTCTGTTGTGCATGAGATCAAATTCCTCCATGATTTCTCAACAGTGGTATGATAGTCAACTTTAATTCCATAACTTTGATTAAATTTGATTGACTATTATTGATTTTATAAAGGTTAAGGCTTGAAAATTTAATTATTTAAATGATTTACGTAATTTTGATTAGGGTTTGTTATAATCTTCGGAATATTGAAACTAAATGGAAGCTTATTTTGCTCTATGTTTTCTGGAAATCATTTGATTATGTCTGTCTCTTTTCAAAAAAATTAAACATCAAGCTTCCCTGTTATATTGAATTTTTTTAAAACGAAAATGCCCGCAGCTATATGTTACTATTTCTAGAAACATTAATTATGCATTTTCCATTTACATTTTTGGAAACACAGGCTGCGCTTTGGATTGAATTTAGATATGGAATATTTGATTCTGGAAAACTTGTGCACCTGGAATGGGTGTGTGATGGCTCTGGGTTTGTTTCGCATGTTTGATTTGGTACTGGAAAACACAAAATTGAATGTCATATTTTCTTTGAAATATCTAGAAATTTGGGTTTATTTCGTATTTTTTGAAACTTTAAATCTATGGTTTGAAGAAAGAGTGCTAATTTTGAATCTTGTGTTTTATGTTCTCGTTTTAATTAAATCAATTTAATTGGGATTAAATTAGTTTAAATTTTTAATAAATTTGTAAATTGTTTTCCTAAATGTTTGAAAATTGGTTTGAAATGATTAATTTTATTAAGAATATTTTACAATTTAGTTTAATTTTTCAAATTATTAAATTAAATTAATTATCAAATCAATAATTATAATCAAATGAAGGTCAAAAGGATTATTTTTCATAATTAGATTATTTTATATAAGATCTTAATTTAAAAATTAAAGTTATTAATTTTCTTTATATGATTTAGAATAATAATTAAATAGATTCTTATTTAAAAATTTGTTTCTAAAATAAAATTAATAATTCTCAAATGGGTTGAAGTTAATTAATTGGACTCCTTAAAATTAAGAAAAATATTTTTCAAAATATATAAGAAGGGTGTCTCCTAATTAAACTTTATTATTTTAATTTAATTGAGATAAATTAAATTTATAATTTTATTTGTTTAAATAATTATTATTCTGTTTATTTAGAAATTATTTTTTTAATTAATGAATAAATTATAAGTTTCTTGATTTGTTAGATATTTTTGTTATTTAAATTTGGAATGATTTTCATTTATTAATTAAGAAAAATTAACTCTTTTTAATATTTTGAAAGTAGTTTTCTAATTTGTTATGGAAGTATTTTAATTAATTATGAAATCAAATCTCTAAATAAATATTATAAATTCTTTCTTAATTAAATTAAAACTGTTTTATTTAATCTTTCCTTTTAATTAATTATGAAATCAAATCTCTAAAAAATATTATAATTGCTTTCTTAATTAAATTAAAAGATTTTTCTTTAATCTTGAAAGTATTTTCCTATTTATTGAATTTTAAATTAAAAACTTCCTTAACTGTACGTATACTGACCGTAACTTATAGTATAAAAATTATCATCCCACTAGGATTGTTATAGTCACCCAAAAGTTATTTTAAACTTTTTTAAGGTAAATAATAAGATGAACAATTAAGAATTAAACTAAAAACAAAGAATTAATAACTAAACAACGAAAACTACAATCGTAAATTTAATTGATTGATCAATGATGAAAGCTAGGAATTACTTCTATCTTTAATTGTTTTCACTTCACCTTCTTGATCTAATTCTAATTGATCTTAGATATCCAATAATTATGATTACCTTCACAAGATCTAATAAGGTGTTCTCAATTAAAATAGATATAAATTGAATTGTGATCTCTCAATCTATAAAATCTCTTTCTAACTATGTATTTGGATTTGAAGCAATCCTATGGATAATTAACAAAAAATTAAGGTCTCTCTTCAATTGCCTATCAATTTGATGTTTAAAGGTTTACTGAGGTACAAGCTCTTGTTGTATAATACAACACAAGTGATTCAATCTAATCTCTCAATTTAAATTGAATATAAAATAATAAATATTACAAGCATATTTCATTAAATCAAGAATGTAAAGTTCAAAAATTAAATCAAGAGTAATCCCTAAAAGGGAATTTAGTAGTACATAGATGTAACTATATATCCAAGTTTAATTATCATTGATATCTAATAATAAGGAAATAAGAAAAGATAAGAGAATTGAATCTATATTTCTTCTTTTTTTTTCCTTGAGCTAGAAAATCTACAGCCTTGTTATTGAGAAATTTGCTCTTCTGATTTCCTCTTGTTATTTTTTTGTTGCCATCAATTAATGTTTTTAATTTTTCATAAACTCTCGAGGCTTCTAGGTTTTTTCAACGTGTTTATCTTTCAAGAATATCCTTGAAACATCAAAATTATAAAAAATTCAAATCCTAGAAAACACCTTGTATGATCTTGCATAGCTATATATGACCGTGTATTACACTATTTCAACCCTCTAGAACAATTGTGAACAAGACTTTCAATCTGCTGCTTCCTCGTTCCCCATGCACAATCATGCCAGACATTATTTTATAACTTTTTATTTAATTTTCCTATCTTCGTTCATCTCCAAACATATGTGAAAAAAACTTGAAACATACAATCAAGATTAAATTCTTACCTTATACAACAATCTTAATTATACAAAACATATAAAAACACTAATTAGAATATAACAACAATCAATCAAAGTAAACATATAAAAACACTAATAAGAACATAAATCTAAATCCTAAACACTTGATTATCCTTTAAAAAACTACTAAAAACTTACTCTAATACCTAAAAAACACATTATGATTTAACATTTCAACATTGCTACACTTAAATCTTTGCTTATCTCCAAGAAAAACTAAAACTACAAACAAGAAAATCATATAACACACATAATCATGAAACCATGCAATAACGGTACAAAGACATCAAATCTCATGAAATTGCCTTACTTATAACATCAATCACTTAAAAAGTTCCAACACACAAACTTATTTCATTCATGTTCAAATTTTTTAATTTAAATACATATATCAACCAAAATATCGACACTTATTCATAGATCTACTATAATTGTAAGCATGCACTCATTCTTATATACTAATTATAGGCGTGGTTCATCACTAAATACCCATTCATGAAATTTATTTTGACATTTAACAAGAAGCTCAATAAGTTCAGTTTTATTGTCAGCACCATGTTAGCAAGCTTGGTTAGAGTGTCATTCTAGCCTTTTAAAACGAAGACAAGCATTTTTTTTCCATGAATGCCCTCAGTTACTCATCTATATCATAATTTATAACTAGCTACTAGCTCTATTCTTAACCTTTTTTTTAACGGGTTAATGGAATGAGAAATTTATTTAGCACATTTGTACAACAAACTTTGGTTTTTTTGGTATTTTTTTTCACATTTTATCTACATCACTTCTTCCTAGTCAATCATTCTCATGAAAGACTTCTAATGATGTCCAAAAATTTAAATGAATTTAATTATAAGTTTTAAATAAGGTGCAATAAAATGAAACAATAAGTACAATTTCTAATCAACATGCATATTCACATTAAAAAACTTTAAATATAAGGTTCACAAGCTAATGTTTCTTTACGACTTAAATGATCATATTCATAGATAATCTAATTCCTTTCAATTTTATGTCATTAACACATTCACCTAATGCACACATCATGAAACAAAATGTTTAAACAATGCTAAACTAACCAAAAACTAACATAATGTAAGTGCAAATTCACACACAAATGATATGGAAGTGCAAGTATGTCCCCACACTTAAAGAACACATTGTCCTTCATATGGAAAAAAACACTCAAAATAAGCAAACATAAACTAGTAAAACAAAAAAAATGAAAAGAAATAAAAAAAGAAAGGCAAGAATGCTCATAGAGATTGTGGTGGTGATGGAGTAAGAGGCGTAACATGGATTCCTTACACTGAAAAGAACTTCAGTAATTTCTTGGTTTGGTAGCTGATGTCACACTACCTCCTTCAATTGTTTCTCCAGGCATCTATGCATCCCTCTAGGAGTTTGTTGTTCTCGTTAAGTTTGTTGAGCACCATCTCCCGGGATTCTTCTTCTTCTTCTTCTTCTTTTGACTTTTTATTGGATAATATTGGTTGGTTTTGTTGTGGTGGTAAGAAACTAGTGCTTACCTGTCCTATGCTTACTTGTAGATTTAGATCTGGGATCGTGGAGTTCTATACCGTAATACTCTAATATCTCAGCCCTCCTCAAGTGAGTATTATTTAATCTTTAAGGCAAAACAATGCTTAGTTGCCAAAGTAGTAACTAAATACCCCATACCTAAATAGATACTTTTCTTAATAAAAGAAGTAACTATTGTATGAAAAATATAAGTTGATGTGCAAACATTAATTTAATGATCTATACGCCAAAGTAAAAATAAATCTGTTTAAAAACATTTTTTCTTTGAGTTTTTGCAAACACTATGTGATACATGAATTTTTGGAGTAACAAGTGTTTCAGGCTCCGTATAACATTGTTTGGTGCATTGTGTGGTTCAAACACATGCATCCTAATCAACTTGGTCTAATAAGAAGTGTCCTGAAAATCATTGTGCTTTTCAACAATTTTTTATTTAAGGAAACTAAATGTTTCTTCCATAATAAAATAATCCATATTACATTGTTGCCCTTTTAATTTAAAATAAAAATTATTTAGCTTTTTAGGCTCATAGGTCAATCTAGTGTAAAATTCAAAAGTTAATTCTTTATAAAAGATATAATCACAATGATTGAACTTATCCCAATGAATTCTAGTGTAAAATTCTACAGCTAATTCTTTTCATAACTTTCTTTCTTGGTCTTATTGTTTACCTAAATTTTAGATTTCGTTAATTTGGTGTAAGATTAGAAGTAGTCCCAATGTGTAACTTAATCCATATCAAAAAGTAGAATGGGATGCACTTCGAAATTTAAGAGAAAGAAACTTAAAAGTTCAAATTAGCTACCAAGCATAATGGCAAGATAGTAAGGATGTCATAATATGGGGGACTATATTAGAAAAACAATCAATAGCAAGAAGTATATCATTATTAGATTAAGAGTGACAGTTAATAACTTTTAGATAAAGTTCAATATGATACAAATGGCATAATAACTTGTATAGTTTAATAGGGTATTTGATAAGAATACAAATATGAATATTAAAATTTTTAGTGATTTACAATATATTTAAGCTTAATGGAGCCTTATAGGATGTGATTTAGTTTAGAGTATTTCTTTCCTATGCTAGATCATAGTTAGACTCTTAACATACTAGAGCTATTACCACATGGAATTGGGTAACTGAGAAGTCTTTAGCTAGGTATTTTCCTTCAGTGTGAATAACAAGACTTAGGAAATTCATATTCTCCCTTCATTAATTAGAGCATGAGATATTGAAACATGGATGAGATAGAAGGAATTATTAAGAAGGTGCACATATTATGGGGTTAATTTTGGACTGTAGTTTTAGATATTTCATAATGGATTGAGCTATCTAATGAAGTAGTTGATTGATGCATCTTTGGGTCGGACCACTTATTTAAATATCCTATGTAATTATAAGAGTGGATCAAGAATATAGCAACAATATTCATGAGTGTAGAATATAAAACCTAGAGTAAGTATCAAGTTACATCTATAATATTGATTTGGTGACAACACTAGAGGCAACAATTGATGATCGTATAGGGAATATTGTTGCATAGGCCCAGGATCATGCATCACATGCATGGAATAGTTGTAGAAGTGTCAGAATCAAAATTCTAACTCCTAGGATATCCCTATGAACCTAGAATCCATGTGCATGTATAAAAAAAATGTAAGAACATGAAATTACAGCATATTTACCTTACAAATGCTCCTCCTTTCTTGAATCTTCTCTTTGTTTGGGTTGCAACAAACACCAAACACCTTCAACAACTAGTGAAGAACATGCAGAGATGAAAAATATATAATGTGTAGGGAAGGTTTGAGCATTAAACAAGATGGAAACACAAATAGGATGCTCAATAAGAAGGATAGAAGAGAATTATATCACATCCAATAAACATCAAGCAACCCTTACTTGACATGCAAATAAATTCTCCCTGTAACTCCCTCTAAATGTATAGAGCGTTTCTAGACTCCCTAGCAATTAATCTCCATATTTAAGTGATGAGAAATCACTTATATATGTCATGGAATTAGTGGGTCTGATCGTGACTCCACCTTGTACATCCATGCAACATTTGCTTTATCCATTCCTTTTCGACGTTTCTTACCATGATTATATTGTGATATTATCCCGAAACATTCTCTTAATCTCTTAAGCGTGTTTCCCTTTAGGTTCCCTATTCTTGGCCACTTAAATTCTCTTTTAATCTGATCAATTCATGAATGGTTTCATGACACCAATTTACCAAAAAGTAAGTGGATTGACATATGAACTCTTTGATAGTCAATTATCTGACTTATGAACCTTTCCATAGACAATTACTTTGCAATTCATCCTTTCACCATTCTATACCCCACTTGGCCATGTGTTAACTCCCTCTAGGCTGACTACATCACATCTAGCCCAAGTGATATTAGTTCTTATCTTGGGGATCTCATTACCCTTTATGTCATTGAAGACTCTCTTCATGACACATCTACTCTAGCCAAAGATTCCTGAGTAATGACCCCAACAAAAGGACGTGGTTATCATCTCCTTCTATCAAGAGTGATGAATCCTTTATTGGCTACCTAATTACCTTTGAATACTAATAGCTATACCCAATCACCACCCTATGAGTGACCTTATCTTGAGGTAACAAGGAACGGCGTTAAAGTACAGGATTAGTATCCAAGATATCTTTGAGTACCTTAAGTCTAAGGATATTTGCACCATCGCTATGATGAGATTAATCACTAACATTTGATAGATCATCCATATGATAATCTCCTAGAGGGTCATCCGATGTACTTACTACTCTTAGTAAGCATCCATATGTTAACTTTAAACATCTAATGTTTATAGTTTATGAGATCCACCATTTGATCAAATCAAGGAATATAACATGTCCTATTCTACGTAGATTAACAATGTCTTGTCTTATTAATCCTATGACTATGGATTATTTAGATACTAACATAATTGCACATGATAGGAATCTCATTATCATGATCTCATAATGATTTCCTTCATACTATGTTTTATATCATGGACTTTATTAACTTGATTTAAGATCGACATCAACTCATAAATATGAATATCATATTAATGAAAATTGCCTTTTACTTTATTAATCAAAATCAAAAAAGTGTTAAAAGCGATTGCCTTTAGAGCACTACTCTAACAAATATAACTTAATATAACTTCTATATTAATGTTTATATTCTATGGTTGAAAAAACATTATACCTTCTTATGGAACAATCAACCTCCATCTAGAAAAATTGTCACTATAATTAAGGTTCACTTCTAGAGTATAAAATATCTCTTCAAAACTAATAATCCTTTATAAAAGACTTAGGGATTTAAATTTTAAAGCTTGTTAAGTTTAACTTTAAAAGGTATGTAAGTACTTTGTCTGGCAACATTAGGCTAAGTTTGAGGGAGCAATTAAATTTAGTAACTTTAATGAGTGGCAAAAAGCTAAAATTTGAATAAATAGAGATTGAAGCGAAGGGGATTGTTATTATACAGGAAGGAAGAGGACAGGAAGAAAGAGAAGGATTGAAGCCAAGGGCTAAAGTGATCATAAAGTATAAAGAAACAATCCATACCCATGAAAGATTGAGATAAGTAAAAGGAATGATGATTTTGATAAACAATTAGACTTTAACAATTTATTGTTAAAGCTCTTTTTTTGATTCCAAGACATATTAAATACTTAAAGGATATCCATTCTAACAAGAATAAGATCAAGGAATTATTAGTGGATAACTTAGGAAATGAGTTCTCCTACATCCTTCAAAGAAAGCTATCATATAAAATAAAAGATATGGGGAGTTTTAAAACATTGTAGGAGTTAAATCTTGATATAATTCAAATCTCACTTATCAGATTCCATTGTGGAAAACATACTTGCAATATTGGTAGCTTGTCAAACTAGAAAGCATTCTCAAATTTTAGAGCTCGTATTAATCTAATGACTTCTACCAGGTTTAAAGTTTTAATGAATTTGGATTTAGTTATCCTAAACTAACTAACATGAGAATTCAATTTATAGATTGGCCAATTTAGTATTTTAGGGGCATTATAGAAGAAAATTTGGCTTATATTGTTAAGTTAAGATTCCATTTAGACTTTATGGTTGTAGATATAGAAGATGATGTAGAGAATCCCTTAATTTTAATAAGAACTTTTCTAGCTACTACTAAGGTCATAATTGATTTGCAAGATGGAAAGTAAATCCTAAGGGTAGGTGGTGAGAAAGTAGCTTTTAAAATATCCAAAGCCATGAAACACACCTTGGACAAAGAAACGTTGGATTCTTTATAGATGTAATTAATACTAAATTTTCTTATGCTATTTAGTAAACAATCAATTATGAGCCATGGGAGACTTATATCAAGTAGGAGACTAAAGGGAGAAGGGTAATCTAATTCTAATGGAACATGAATATGCTAATAATGTTGAATCGAAAACAAAAACATACTTGGTTTGGCTAAACGGTAGATTTCAAAAACTTTTTCCGAAATCACAATATAGCAAAAGCGTAAACACCAAATCAACATGCTTCAATCCTTACACGATACGGTATGAGGAAAATAAATATAATAAGAACAAGATCAGAATTTTTACCAACTCCTTGCTACAGCTTTGACTCCCCGTTACTGTGTCCTTAACCAATCTGATCTACCACTTGTTCTCTTTGGACAACTTGGTTATCAAGATCCTTTTGTGGGAAAGGAGAAGAAAACAAAATGGAAGGTTTTCCTTTCCTAAGGCCGATGGTACTGATAGCTTAGAGAGACCAAAAACACGCACCAATTATTTACCATCCAAGCCAAATGAGCTATCCTTCTAAGTCCAGCACTTGGACTTTATTAATCACTAAAACGTATGTATGTAAGGTGTTTATAAAACCACTAATTAAAACCATTGATTGACGAGAAGAATGATCGAAGAATGATCGAATTCTACAACTTTGTAGAATTCAGTTTTGCTCATTTTTTATTTTGTTTCAGACTAATATTAAATGTTCCTTTTGGGATTATAATTAACAATTAATTATTGTAAGCCCAAAATTTAATTATAGGCTTAAGACCCAATTTAATTAACTCTTAATTAAATTGTTCCGGTCTTATTGGCCCAAATCTAATTCATCCATTTCTCTCCAAACTGTCTCATTTTCTTTTCGATAACCTTCGTTTATTATTCTTACTTTCCTTGATAACCTTCCCAGAAGAAAATGGGAAATCTAATTAGAATTAAATAATTCAGGCTCTAATAAGCCCATAATTAATTTAATCTCATTAGAATAAATTCTAACTTACTATCCAAATGTCATTCCACTAAAGACAATTGACTGAACTCTTGAATTACTTAAAATTATGAGAAACCATGTTTCAAAAATTATTAATTCGATGTCCAATCACAAACTCTATTATGAACCATATTTTAGCCATCCACACAATAAAGGGTAAAATTACCTTTTTGCCCTTATGTTGGTTTTTCCTTCTAGATCTCCCATTTCACTCTACATGCTGATTAACACACAAGATCTAATATTGGTGTTAAGACTTGATAGGTAGCTATTCCATCAAACAACTGGCGCCAGTTTAATCACCAATCTCTGTAAAACATCTAAAAGTGATGATATCACTATAAACTTTTTATTTGAGTGAATGTTCCCTAATGCTTGTTTCAATTAATAATTTTGGCATGCAAACATTAGATTGATACCCTGTAAAAATCCATTTCGATCATATTAAGAATTATAACAAACCACACATAAGTTCACTACTCATCAAGATTGTGGTTTGTAATAAACCAATGCTAAGGCGTATGTTTTAAGATTAAAGTAACGACTGACTTTATTCTTTAAAAACATACATGATTCTAGATTCCTTTAATAATGCCATTACCGATAGTTAACTACTATCATGATTTGAAACTCAATATTCCCTTGAAGTAAACTCCTTTACTTACACAGAGGTAAATCGCAACACTATAGTCTAAACCATAATCAAGCGACCAACTTGATTATTCGATTGTGAATCAATTAATTTAGATTCTAATAATATACATGTTTCCTATACATCTCCATGTATATGTATATTACTTACAAAAGAACCTTGGTACCTTATGACTAGTTATATTATGCTCAAACAAATAAAACAAACTTTTTTGTTTTATTAATAACAAATATTTTGACTACAATATTGTAACTGGAAAAAATTAAGTTATATGTAAATACACTTGCTTTCCATGGCACTATATTTACATAACCCTAACAAATAAGACTTTATTTAGGAAGAAGATTGCAATCAAGCCTTTAATTTTATATCTAGGATGAGTGAAGTGGTTGAGTAAAAAGTTTAATTAAAAGATTCACAGAGAAGTGATTATTGGGAGTAATTTAATGCTTAACTATTTTTATTTTAATTTTGAAGCTTTAAGGATCTTTTGCAATATTTTGGTTTATTTTAGTAGTTTTAAACCCATGTATTTAAGTTTATTTTAATGTTCTTCCATCATTTGATCAATATTACCTTACTTGGGATGAGATTTGATGGATTTCTATAGGCTATATGAACAATAATGTTCTAAAATAAAGACCATATTGTAAAAACACTGGATTGATATTGATGATATTAGATAAAGTCAATGATTATGATAGGTTTGTATTTTACATGCTAATTAGGGTTAAATTATTTATAATTTTCCATCATTCTAACATGTTTCTTTTAAAAAAAGAAAATGGAATATCATTAACAAATGAATGTATTACAACCAAATATAATGCTTAGAGGGGGGGGGGTACCCTTATAAATGTTACAAAAACTCCCTATAAATGCTTACTAAGAAAGAGGTGCTAAGTTTTAATAGAGTTTAGTTTAATGTTTAGAGAAGATAGAAAATTGGAACAAAATTTTTGATCAATATTCCTCAGTAGTACTAATTGCCTGATCCCATTAATCATTTCTTTTGTGAGAGACTCAAGTGAGGAGATCTTGGCTGCAAATCTTCTAAAGTTCATTTCTTTCCAAATATTCTACACACAAAGTCCCAAAGATAATGTAAATATCTATTTGACAAGTTTTGAAAGAGACGTATGGATTTAATGTCAAATTATGATGTTGATGAGAGTGTTCCCTAAAGCAATTCAGATGCATTTCCTTTTAACAGTTTCCTATAGTTTGTTGGTGAAAAAACACTTAAAGGATAGGTTTTCTCTTTATTACTTATGTACTAAACACAATGGGCATATTCTATTTACAAATATCTAATTCTATCTGTGGTGTTAAGCTTATTTTTGATGGTGAGCCAAAACAGAAAGGTTTAATACCTTACTCTATTCAATCTTGTTCCAATCAACCATATTGTACCTTCTTCTTAGTAGATCCTTAATAAGTTTGTTGGATTATTTATGGATAAGTTTACCTTTACAGTAGAAAGTATCAGGAGTAGAAGGTTTAAGGGTAAATAGGCTACTAGTGTTTTAGGTAGTCAGGGAAGTACCAGGAATTACCATTGATCAGTGAGTTTATTTTAGTGTGAAGAGGTAGGATAAGTAACTTCCCTAATGTATTTTGGGAATGAAAAAGATGGCCTTGTCTATAACAATTTTCAAACCATAAGGAAATTAGCTTCCCATTGTCAATTCTTCATAAAACATTAGCTTGGACCATATCTCTCAACTTAAGTAACTAATTCAGGAAGTAGGATGTTGAGATTTTTTTTTATTTTTTCCTATATACATTTGCCTTTGAGGAAGTATGGATGTAATCATCTTACTTATAAGGAATTCTTGTCTTCAAGGATTAATGCATAATTAGTTGTTTTGAATGATTAAGATACCAAGTCCTCCTTCTTCGTTGATGAAATTAGACTATTTGACTTTATTAGCCCCATTTGCACCATTTGAATGACTTCATAAAAAATCTTTGAACAACCTTTCAATTGCTTTGATGATGTATTTAGATTGGAAAATATGAGAGCTCTAGTAAATGTGAAGTGAGTTGAGAACAAATTTAGTAAGTTACAATTTACCTACATAGGATAGAAATTTATTCAGCCTATCAATAAACCTAAGTCTTTTGGTGGAAACAGGAAGTCCCAAACGTAGTAATGGAGGAGGTTCCATGTGCATTCAGTAATTGTTGCGATATGAGATTTTAAGGTAGTAGCTCCTTTAGAAATTAGGAAGTGGCTTTTGTTAAAATTGATTCGCAATCCTGAGAGTCCTTTGAAAATTTCTAGAGCTTTTATAAATGTTTGAATAAAATCTATTTTTGCTCTACAAAATAAAAGGAGATCATCTAGAAACACAAAGGTTTGTTAAACCAATTTTCTTGGATATAAAATCAAACTTAAAGTTGGAGTTAAGTTCCACTTTTTATTTGATACTTGAGTTTAGAGTTTCAATGTAAAAAAAAAAACAAAGAGATAGGGGGATAGGGGATCCCTTTGTCTGAGGCCTTTTATAACATTGAAATAGCTTGTGGGGCTAACATTTACCAGCATGGAAAAGGAGGTAGAAAAAATGCATTCCTTTTAATAGCTTGTGGGGCTAACATTTACCAGCATGGAAAAGGAGGTAGAAAAAATGCATTCCTTTTACCATCTAATGAAAATACTGGGGAAACCATAAGATAGGAAGTCCCAACTTACACTATCAATTGCTATGTGAAAATACACTTTGATAGTGCAATTAAGAGTCTAATTGGACCTGGAGTAATCATTTAAAAACTTTTTCACAATTAGTACACTGTCTTCAATCTACCTTTTACACAATTAAGCACTTTGACTGACAATGATTACAAGAGTAATACCTTTTTTGAGTCTAGTAGTAAGGATTTTGGAGATGATTCTGTAAAGGAAGATACTACAGGCTATAAGTCTAATGTATACAAAATAAGAGGGATTAGGAAATTTAGGGATCAAGCAGACAAAATTTTTATTGATTTCTTTGAGAAGAACACCGTAGGAGATAACAAATTGGCTTACGATATTCCAAGACTTGTGGAAGAAATATCCATTTGAACCCTTAGGCCTTGGTGCTTTCAAACCATCCATACCTAAAACAACATCTTCAATCTCTTTATCATCCACAAGTTTGGTTAATAAATCCAAGTCCATTCAGGAAACTTTCTTCAAGATGAATTTACAAAGCTTAGAGTAGGTAACAAAAGATGGTCTAGGAGTGCTAAGAAGAGAATCATAGTATCTTACTGCCTCTTATTAGATGTAATTATGATTCTGTAACACTGTACCATCATTGTTGGTGATAAAATAGATTGTTTTAGTTTTTCCTAGCAAGAATGGTGTTGAAGAAGAATTTTGTACATTTTTCACCCTTTTGAGCCAATAACCCTTATCATCTGGTAAATTAATGAAGAATGATTGTTGAAAACTTACATTTATTTGGAAAGTAGCTACTTTTATCTGTCTCAAAGTTGTTAATCATTAGGAATGAGACCAATTTGCCCTTGGATAGCTGTAAGTCCAATTTTGTCATTTTTAAGAATAGTTCCAGTGCATGATCCCTTTAAGGAGTTTAATAAATTGATTTACTTTTTAATAGCTTTTAGTTTTTGAAAACAAATAAACTGCTTGGTCCCCACAAAAAGCATTCAGAACCTTTTCCACAAGCAACTAAAAATCTACTTTCATTGGCTAAGTAGCTTTCAAATCTAAAGGGGGAGTGATTTGCAATCTTCTAGAATAAATCCTCTACTATGATTAGTGTATGATATGAGAAAAGGGGATCTTTGAACTTTACAATGTTGCTGGAAAATTAAGCCAACCAAATAGCATTGGCAAGTTCACGATCTAACTTTTTTCTAATAAACCAATTGGAGCTTTGTTTATTGGACCATGTGAATGTATATCCAACATATTTCAAATCAGTCACACCTAGAACTTCTATATAATCTTTGAAATCTTTAAAAATTTCTTAAATTGCAATTACCTTAAGACTCAGATCTATAAAGTGTTGAGCTAAAATCCCCATAAATCATCCACGGTTTGGTGATAGGTGATTAATTGATTATTTAATTATTTCATAATACTTAGCGATTAATGACATAAAATTACTTAAGATACTCACTTTGACTCATATGTGATTTCAGGGACAATTTGGAAGCAATGAAGTCAAAGTGAGTTGAAAGCACAGGGTCATTTTTTGAAGAATTACACTTACTTGTCTTCATGGAGTAAGAATGACAAATATTAGAGTAATCAAAGACAAAAAAATAAAGATGATGAAGCAGTAAAGCTCACGACCACTGTGCATGAAAAATTTATGTTTTTGCATACAATAACATGAATTTAATGGAAAGCATCTTGGAATCATGGTGAAATAAAGATGGAAGCCAACAAATGGGATAGCCCCATGCAATGTCAATTTCATAGGAAATAATGGAGCAAAACGATAGTCTTAGGTGCAATGAAGGAAGCCAAAATGCACAGCACCATTCAGCCTAAAACGTAGACATTTGGTAGGAGGGCTTGGTATATGTGTGGACCAGAAGTTTGCAAAACACACAACCATTGTCGTGTGGACCAGAAGATTCTTGTCAAAAGTCAGGTATATCTTTGGAAGAATTGATGAATGCTGTGATTGCTGACAATCTCCAACTTCAACAGAGCCTACAACAGCAGTTGCAACAATTCCAACATGAAATGAGGCACATAACATCTAGAAACCAGAACACGGCAAGCCAAATGGGTGAGATGGTAGCAAGGATCGACGACCTAGAATCACAAATGGAAGAGGAGCAGTCATATCAACCCGAGGCATACCCAATGGATGTTAGTGTGGAAATATTACAGAGTGATAAGGAGATCGAGAATTTTGAGGTCAATCCTCAACAAATTGCTCGTGTCAAAGAAGTTGAGGAGGAGATCGAGGAAGAAAAAGATATATCTTTTAGCTCAAAGGTAAATACTGAGTTCCATTTTGTTGTTGAGAATGACTCTTTACTTTTACCTAGTAGGTTAGAGGAATTAAATGAGAAGAAAAAAGTCGAAGATATATTCAAGATCTTTCAAGAAATCATGGACTCAGTAGAGATTAAAAGTCTAAAGATAGGGAGGACGTTATGTAGTATCCCGTCTCTCAAATTGTTGAAGGATTTAGAGTGCTAGGCTACTAAGTCATGTGAGTGGCATCATATAGAATGAATTTGGTACATTTATGACATGATTTTATAACTATATTCAAATGCATAATATTAGCATACACACATAAATTGTGAGTTAGACAAATTGCACTCAATTGACATATTCCGGGGTATGAAACTAAAATGAATGTGACATGAATGTGCATTTCCAATGTCTTGTACTTTGGTTTACCTATAATAAGAATTGATGGATTATAATTAGTAACTTGGAATTAATTATTACAATTGAGAAATTGATGAATTAATATGTACATGTAGTTTAGGAAAAATGTCAAGTGGTAAGACAAGTTGACATATAAAAAATTAGGATGACTAAGCCTATGAAATAAGTTACACATGGCAGCTGAATTTAGTGAAATTTGGAATAAATAATTGAGTGGCAAATGGCTTAGAGGTTGAGTGACAAATGGCCTGGCATAATGGTGACATTGGCAGCTTATGGAGAGGACAAATGGAATCCATGCATAGGGACAAATGTCATTTTGAAATGGTGACACCTAGCACCTAATGAGTTAAGCTAATGAAGAAGTTGTTCTGCTGTGTTCATTCTTCTCCTCTATTCCCTTTCACCACCAAAATATCCACCCTCCGATAGCTTTGAAATTTTGCTTCTATTTCGTTCATCACCACTCTAAAATCTTGACAAGATTTTGCATTAGGAAAGCTACATGCTATTGTCTTTCATCTTGCTGTTTTCTTTTTGCTGAAACCATCCAATTCCCACCTTGTATTTGAGATGATCGTGCATGCATATAAGGCAAAGTAAACTTGAGAAAAATAAGTAAGTAAAATACTGATCTTTGTGGCATGTTGTAATAGAATGTTTACGATGATTGAATTAGGATGGATAGTATATAGTGCTGATGATGAAGTGTTCTGGAAAATGATACATGAATTGGACACTTTTCTGTTTTGTTTTTGATGCATGAGAACCGTAGGTAATAGTGTAATAGCTTGTTTTTCATATTAAGGGTTAGAGCCTTAGATTATTGCATATGAGTCAAATCATTTAAGCATTCATGAAATGAATTTTATTCACATGAAAATCATTAGCATACACACATGAATTATGATTTTATACACATTGTAAAGATATTATATGCAATCAATTGACATATTCTGAGGTATGAAAGGTTTAAAATGATCATAATGTGAATTATGGAATGTTTATGTCTTGAATTTTGGTTTGATTGGTAACAAGTAGTAAATTTGGAATTAATTGTTACCATTAGAAAAGTGATGAATTAAAATGTATATTTAGACTAAGAAAAATGCAAAGTGGTAAGACGAATTGACACTTAGAAAATTAGGATGACTAAGTCTATGAAATAAGTGACAAATGACAGATAAATGAGTGACATTTGGCATGGGTAATTAATTGAAAAATGGTAGAAATGATTGAGTGACAAATAGGCTAGTAACTAGGTGACATTTGGTAGCTTATGGAAGGGATAAGTGGCTTAAATGCTTAGGGACATATGTTAATGTAATATGGTGACATCTAACATCCAAGGAGTAACATTTCTGCAAGAGTTGTTTCAACATTGTTCATTTTTCTTCTCTTCTCATCTCTTACCACCGAAACTTGCTTCTATCTCCCATTCATGTGTTTTTCCTTGGGCTATGCTAAATTACCACACCAAATACATGCTTTTACCCTTCACAAAATAACTAAAGAACTAAATTAATGTTGTCTTTTATCATAGCCAAAAACCATCCAATTTCCACCTTAAATTTGGGATGATTTTGCATACATGGAGGACTAGGTAAATTTGATAAATTAAACTATAATTGGAAGCTAAATAAGTATGTAAAGTGTTGGTCTTTATGGCATGTTATAACAGAAAGATTATGATGATTGAATTGGGATAGATTGTATATGATGTTGATGTTAAAGATGTGCTGGAAAATCGAGAATGAATGGACAATTTTCTGTTCTATTTTTGCATGTACGAAAATGGTAGTCTGTGGAATGTTGTATGGATGATTTAAGTTCAGATTTGAAGTATAATTGATGAGGAATTCATGCTAAAGATAGGTATTATTAAGGATTTTTCAGATCTTGAAAATTTGAGCTGTAGTTGTGTTTGTAAAAAAATGAATGTTAATGACATAAGTGAGCAAAATTTTGTAAGCCTCAGTGTAACCAATTTGGAAGTTAAATTAACCTGAAATGAAATAACCTTAAAGGACATGAAATTTGGAAAATTTGAGGTGTTAGTGATGTCTTTAAGCTTGTAAAATTTGTGAGGTATTGAAGGTAGTAAAGTTACAGACATTATGACAAATTCTAGAATTTTGATTTCAGCCTTGTATCCATGTTGAACCAGATGAGAAATTTCACTCGAAATTGGTATATTTAGACTTGATTAAGGCTAGGAATGAGCCTATATTTTTGCTTGATTAATTGGTTAAGGGCTTGATAAGTTTATGTAGTTAATTGATGTCATAACTTAAATAATGGACTGTTTTTATGTGGTTGAGTTCAAATATGGAAATTCTAATTTGTTAAAGGAATAAATGAGTTTCTTTTAATGAAAACATGATCTTAAGGACATGAGTCAGGTGTATAAGGTATGGATGAATGAGAATTAAAGAACATAGGGTAATTATGAATGAGAATTGGGTAAATGTATGAGTATATGTGGCTGGAAAAATTTTGGTGAATGTATAGATTTAGCTTGATAAAATTCCAAATTTAAAGTAACAATTGCTTATGTATTATAAGAGGCTTTTCATCATGGAAATGTTCAAGGATAAGTGTAAAGTATAGTTAATGAATTTGGAGTAAATCAAGCCAAATTAAAGGTATAAACTTGATTGCAAAATGGTAGTATACAAAATATGATGTACGAATGGTCAAAATTTATGAATACTTACATACCTAGAAAGGTCAAATGAGCATGCATTAAACATGACACACACACACAAAAGTGTGTGTGTGTGTTTGTGTGTGTTTGAATATTCATATGATTGATCACCTTAGTAATGTGTGAACTATATAAATGTATTGCACGACTAAAGAAGCAGAAATTGATCATTAGCATCCAGACATTGCCAGGGTCATCAAGGCAATAGCTTATCTGGAGCGAACTGTGAGTTAATCTTGATGTTTTCTCCCTATGAATAAATTATTTTTGATTAACTTTTAGATATTGAACTATTATTAATATGATTGTGATAATTCTGGGCATTGATAGTTTGAGGAGTTCAATATTCAGGATTGTATTGGAAGTGCTTTCTAATCATATGTGAATATGGAAAATGTGTACTCAATTGAATGTTGAAAGCCTGAATCAGATCCGATGAATGTGATAAATGACTGTGCACATTAAATGACTATGTTGATAGCATATTATGTGAATTGATGCATTCTATCACATTGTTACACATGATTAGATAAATGAGTTGTGGCCAGAGTGACTAGTGTGAAAAAGAGCTTAAAGCTCAGAAATGTACACAAAGAGCCATATGCTCAATTATTAATGAGCCTGAGATATAATAAGAAATGAGCCAGTATCTATAACAGATACGGGACAGTAAATAGGCACTCGGTCACAACAAAGTAAAAATGAAAGTGGAGTCACATTTGCATTTGCATATATAACTTTACATGTATCATATAAATGATTGCGAAGAATTACTGAATTGTATTGATATAGTGATATGCAATGTTTGTGTACTTGTTGATGATATGAATAAATGAGATAAATTCTTGGATTATTCTAAAATGATTATATGAGATGTTTGAAGTTCATGATGTATTGTTGACATATGATGTATATTGTGATCTGGTATTTAATATTGAATGATGTGATACATCTATTGTATTGGGGAATATACTTGTGAATTTGGTTTATACTTGTGATATTTGTGTTCTGACTTGAGTGAGTAAATCGATCATGGTTCACTCACTAAGTTCACAAACTCATTAAAACTGCAACGTTGAATTTTAGGTATAAGGGATACCTAGCTTCTAAGGTGATATAATAGAAGTCTAGTACTGTTAATTTTAGAAATAAGAATGGATCAAAGGTTTGGTCAGCTGATACCTGTAGAATCTAGATAGAATACTTTTGTTTAGCTTCTCTTTTAACGTTGAACTTTTTGTATAAAACTTTAAACTCCTAAATGTTATGTTATGTATAAAAATGGATTATGAAGTGTAATGACAATGTAAATAAGTTTCTTTTTGTGAATGAAATGAGTTGTTTTGATCTTTGGAAATACTTATGTTCTGTATGATGCCATAATAAGTTGATGTAATTGCTTTAACATGCCATTTTTATAGGGTATGCCCTTGAATGTGCTCTGGATGTTAGGGCATATGCTTTATGGTAGTGGTGTGTTAAATTTTTGATATCAGAGCATGGTTTGGCATCCTCAGGGGCATATAAGAACATATAGACATGATATATAGTAAGAGACTCATATAGTGGTCACCTTTATTGGTTGTTGTAGGTCATCCGCTATAGGAGATCAAGTCACAGAGTCAGCTGACCTTGAGTTCATAGGAACCAATAGAAAGTCTCCAGTACCTCAGTTTGAGCAAATGTCTCTAAGAGTTCCTGAGAGGAGAGAGAGAAGGTATGATAAAGTTAGGAAGTAGGGGGCTGTAGACTTCTATGGAAGTACAGACTTTGCGGAGGTGGAACATTGGTTGGAAAGAACTGAGAGGGTGTATGATCAGATGGACTGCGAGTCTGACGAGAAGTTTGATTATGCAATCTCGTTACTACAAGGTCTTAATTATCTGTACTGGAAACCTATTCCTGTTAGTTCTGCTCAACCTTGTAGACTGACATGGGAAGACTTCTTGAGGGTTTTTAAAAATTATATGCCAAAGATCTACCTAGATAGGAAGATGAAGGAGTTTTTAGATCTAAAACAGGGAAGTTTTATTGTAGCTGAGTATGATGTACGGTTTAATGAGTCAATAGGGTATGCTATTAATTTGATTTTGAATGAGGAAGACAAGTGTAGGTGATTTGAGGATAAAATGAATATGGAGATCAGAACAAGGTTGGCCATTACAAATTTGAGTAGTTTTATTAAACTATGAGCTGCCTCAATCCGAATTGAATAGTTATTAAAATATAGAGAAGGAGAGTATAGGCAAGAGTTCATAGTGAAGAGACATGGTAAGTCTCAAGTTAATTCTGGTAGGAGGTTCAATAAACACCAGAATAGATCATTCCGATCACAAATTAGATCAAGAAAGTTAGGGTTTAGACCAAGAGGCAGTACAAGATGGTGGTGGTAAAGGTCAAGTATTAGGAGGACAAATACAAAAGATGCCTAGTTGTGAGCTTAGTGGAAAGAAACATGGTGGGGAGCATTGGAAGATATCAGGAGCTTGTTTTCGTTGTGGCTATTTTGAGTATCAGATTAGAGACTATCCTTCGACTTTGGGACCACAGTCTAGAATGAGAGGGGGATCAGTAACTGAAACGACTGGCCAGTAAAGCAGAGCTAGTGGAGCAGGACAAAGAGGCAGAGGTAGAGATAGAACAAGTTTAAAAGGTCCTAGTGTCAGGACTGAGGTGCGGAAAAATCAATTATAGTCTCAGGTCAGAATCTTTGCTATCACCAGATAGGAGGTATAGAACTCCCCAGATGTTATTGCAAGTGTGTTAAATGTATTTCAATTTGAATCATTTGCATTATTAGATTCAGGATCTACACATTCATTTATCACACCACATCTGACATCTAAACTGGATTGTGAGAGAAAGATATTGAAATTTGTCCTAGAGGTGGGTACTCTAGTAGGTAGTACTACAGTGATTAGGGAAATCTGTAAAGGGTGCATTATTCTAGTTGATTAGGCAGAGTTGGAAGTTAATTTGATAGTATTGCAGTTAAAGGAGATAAATCTCATTTTGGGTATAGACTGGCTTACTGCACATTGAGCTGTTATGAACTGTTACATTAAGGAATTCATCTTTAAATCTCGTAATCAACCAAGAGTGATATTTTGAGGTATTAGTTAAGCAGTGCCAGCTAGGTTGATTTCCTCAGTGAGTGCTCTTAGACTAATTCGAAGTAGATGTGAGGCTTATTTAGCCTAGGTGACTAATACCTGAAATGAATAGACAATTCAGAATATTCCTATTTTTAGAGATTTTCTAGATGTGTTCCCTACTGAAGAACCAGGATTACTCCCAAATAGGGAGATAGAGTTCACTAGTGACTTAGTTCCAGGTACTACTCCTATATCTATTCCTCCATATAGGATGAAACCTATGGAACTTAAGGAACTTAAGACCCAGTTGCAGGAGTTATTGGATAAGGGTTTTATTAGACCTAGCGTGTCACCTTAGGGAGCTCCGGTTTTATTTGTGAAGAAGAAGGAGGGGATTTTAAGGTTATATATTGATTATAGGCAGTTAAATCCGGTGACAGTGAAGAACAAGTATCTTTTACTGAGGATAGATGATTTACTTGATCAATGACAGGGAGCTCAGCTGTTTACTAAATTGGATTTGAGATCAGGGGACTATCAGTTGAAGATAGAAAAAGTTGATGTAACAAAGAGTGCATTCAGGACCAGATATGGGCATTTTGAGTTTTTGGTGATGCCTTTTGGGTTGAAAAATGCTTCGATAGCTTTTATGGCGTTGAGGAATAAAGTATTCCAATGTTACTTAGATCATTTTGTGATTGTATTCAAAGATGATATTTTGGTTTATTCAAAGAGTAGAGAGGAACATTCTGAGCATTTGAGGTTAGTCTTATAGATAATGAGGGGAAAACAGTTGTATGCCAAGATAAGTAAGTGTGAATTCTGGCTTGATCAAGTGATATTCTTGGTCATATAGTATCTGGACAGGGCATATATGTACCAAAGAAAGTTGACGTAGTGATGAAGTCGGAAGCCCCGAGAAATATGCCTAAGATTCAGAGTTTTCTTAGATTAGCAGGTTATTATAGAAGGTTTGTTAAGGGGTTTTCTTTGATCTCAGTCCCTTTGACAAAGCTTCTGAGGAAGAATGTACCATTTAGATGGACTGGTGAATGCCAAAGGAGGTTTGAGGAGTTAAAACACCGATTAACTACAACGCTGGTCTTAGCTATTCCATCCGAATCTGGAGGATATATAGTATATAGTGATGCTTCACACTTGGGGTTAGGATCTGTTTTGATGCAGTATGGCAGAGTGATTGCATATGCATTGAGATAGTTAAGGTCTCATGAGTTCAGTTATCCGATTCATGATTTAGAACATTTTGCAGTGGTGTTTGCTTTGAAGATTTGGAGAAATTATCTATATGGTGAAACATTTTAGATATTTACAGATCATAGAAGTTTGAAATATTTATTGAGTCAAAAAGAACTGAATATGAGACAAAGGCGATGGATTGAATTCCTTAAGGATTATGATTACACGATTGAATACCATCCTGGTAAATCTAATGTTATAGCTGATGCATTAGTTAAAAAATCTAATAGCATTATGGCACAAATTCAGACATCGAGGTTACCAAACCTAGTACAATTAAGAGCATTAAATGTTGAGCTGAATTTGGGCAAAAACGAAGCATTATTGGCTACATTGAAGCTTAGACCAGTATTGCATAAAAGGATCAGAAAAGCTCAATACAAGGATCCAGAAGTAGTGAAGCTTATTGAGAGGTTGAAACAGAATCCGAATTCTAAGTTTGAATTGAGGGATGATGCATTATAGTTGAAGCAGAGATTATATGTACCTGATGTGGATGATCTAACAAAAGAGATTTTAGAGGAAGCACATATAAGAGCCTATACTATGTATGCTGGTACTACCAAGATGTGCAATACTCTGAACAACATTTCTGGTGGCTAGGGATAAAGAAACAAGTGGCAAAGTATGTTGCTAAATGTTTGACTTGTTAACAGATTAAGGTAGAGCATCAAGCTCCAGTTGGGAAGTTAGAGTCACTACTTATTTTGGAATGGAAATAGGAGAGGATCACAATAGATTTGATTATGGGTTTGTCAAGGACTTTGAGGTGACATGATGCCATACAGGTTATTGTTGTCAGATTGACGAAATCTGTCCATTTCTTACTTGTGAGAGAGAATAATACACTGGATCAGTTAGCCAATGTAATATTTGGTTTTTTGAACATGCTTAGGGTTAGAACCCTAAATCATTGTGAATGAGTAATAGCATTGTGAGCATTTCATTTACATGCATATCATTAGTATACACACATGAATTATAATTTGTTACACATTACCAAGATAGTATATACACTCAATTGACATATTCCGAGGTATGAACGATTTTAAATGAACATAATGTGAATTATGAATTATTATGAGTTGAATTTTGGTTTGATTAGATTCTATTTACTAATTTGGAATTAAATGTTATTAATTGGTAGATTTATGAATTAATATGTATATTTGGACTAGGAAAAATACCAAGTGGTAAGAAAATTTGATACATGAAAAATTAGGGTGACTAAGCCTATAATTGAGTGATATTTGGCATAGTTAAATGAGTGACAAATAGACTAGTAATTAATTGACAAATGGACCAATTATGGAGTAATAAGTGGATCAATAATTAGGGGACATGTGGACTAATGATTTGATGACATATGGTAACTCAAGGGGTGGACTAATGACAACATTTTAAGTAGGCCAATGGCTTACATGCCATGTGACAAATGTTATAGTCAAATGAAGACACCTAACATATTGATGAAGTAAGTTTCTGCAGTTGTTTCCTTCTTTGTTTCACTACCGAAATTGGTCCTCTCATCTCTTTGAATTGTAGCTTAACCTTAGTTAAATGGTTTCACAAAATCCATACCTTAATCCTTCACAAAATATCCAAGAAACCAGCCTATTGTTACTTTCATCTTGCTGTTGAAACTAGCTCATTTTCACCTTGAGTTTGAGATGAATCATGCATGAATGGAGGCCTAGTTTAATCTAAAGTTTGAAGCCGAAATTGGAAACTTAAAAATTAAGTAGAAATTTTTTTCTTATGGCATGTTTAATAGTATGAGAATGATGCGTGAATTGGAATTAAATGTGTATGATATTGATGATAAAGTATGTTGGAATATGTTGGATAAACTTGGATGCTTTTATGCTTATTCTTAGTATATGAAAGCCTTGGAGTATAGGCTATTATATAGATGAAATAGACTAAAATTTGATGTATAAAGAAGGTAAATTTATGCTAAATAAAGTTGTAAATATAGTGTTCTTGAATTGAGAAAGAACTAGGACTATATGTATGATAACATATGATAGTTTCTGGTTTGATTTTTAATGCATGAAAGACTATGATTTATGAGCTAACAATTGAATAAGTTTGAGCTAGAATTGGAGTATAATTCAGATTTAAATGAGGATGCATAAATGAACATGAATTCTTGAAAATTTGAACTGTTAGTGGCGTTTCTAAGTAAGTAAAATTCCTGCAAAATTGGGGGAGACAATATAGTGCACGATCGTGGCCTTAAGTGCACGATCGTGGCCTGATTATTTAGGTTCTATCATGAACTTAAGGTGAAAACAAGGTGATTTTCGGACAGCAATATGAGGGTATCATGAAGCTGGTTTCTTGGCTATTTTGTAAAGGATTAACATGTGGTTTTTATGCAACAAGTTGGCTATGGTTTAACCAAAATCTAGAGAAAAGTTTGAAGCAATTTTTGGTGGAGAAGAGAATGAAGGAAGTAGAAACTTGGTTGCTGGAATTGCCCAATCAACAAGCTAGGTGTCATCAACTTACAAAGCCATATGTCTTAAGGCATGTAATGCCATTTGAATAATCAAGATGTTGCCACTAATCTAAACATTTAGTTGCCATTTGTCACTTAAATGATTAGTCCACATGTCTCTTAATAATTGCTCCTCCCATAACATAATAATTGGTCCAATTGTGTTTCATTTATTAGTCCATTTGTCACACATTTAACTATGCCAAATGTCACTTAATTATAGGTTTAGTAACCCTAATTTTTCATGTATGAAATTATCCTACCACAAGGCATTTTTCCTAGTCCAAATGTACATATTAATTCATTAATCTCCCATTCAATAACATTTAATTCCAATTTACCAATTGAAATCCAATCATATCAAAATTCAAAACATATCAATTCATAATTCAAATCTATTCACTTAACATCTTTCATACCCCGGGACATGTCAAATGAGTGCATATGCTAACTTTTATTATGTATAAATTTCAATTCGTGTATAAATGCTAATGTTGTGTATGTATATGCAATGCTTCATCTAAGGTTTAACCCTATTTATGTTTTAGGAAATTGGATATTACATTAAAGCTAAAAAATGTGCATAAAGAGCCATAGGCTAAGTGATTAATGAGCCTGGTATCCACAATGGGTATGGGATAGAATGTGAAATGACCCCGCTCTCCACAAGGGATATGGGATAGTAATAAGCGCTCAGTCATAGCAAAATAAAAATAAAAGTGGAGTCATATGAGCATATGCATTTACAATTATATTTTCAAATGTACTATATGAATGATTGATAATAATTATTGCATTATGTTAATATGATGATATGCCAAGTAAATGTACATTTGATAATATGATTGAGTAAGAAAGAGGATTGAATTATTATGAAAAGATTTAATTGAAATGTGTGTGAAGTTCATGATGTACTCTTATGACGTGGTATACTTTGAAATTCGCTTGTGTATGAGATGTTGTGTTTTGATATGAGTGAGCTCATTAATGATGGTTTACTTACTGAGTTCGTAAAACTCATTAAAATTTTAGCGTTGATTTTATGGTACAAGAGAGGAGACCCAGTTACTAAGACATTCTAAAAGAAGTCTTGTACTTGTGTTTTGGACTCAAGAAATGGCTTAAAGGTCTGGTCAACTGAGACTGAGGAGTTAGATAGAGTGTTTTTGTTTAGTTTCTCATTCCATGTAGAATATGCTGTAAAGCATAGTAGACTCTCATATGTTTTTGATACAGTGTATATATATGGATTATGGAATGAAAGGCGACATTGTATATTATGTTTTATAAATGGAATAAAGAATTGAACTTTATTATGTTTGTTGATTTATTTATGATTTTATACGAAGTGATTGTGATTGCTCTAACGTGCCATTGTCATAGGGTACATTCTTGAATGTCCTCTGGATGTTCGAGTATACTCTAAACATGCCATTATCATACGGTATGTTCTTGAACATCCTCTAGATTTTCAGGTATATACTTTTAGGTAATGGGTGTTACAATCTAGAAGTATGTTAATGAGGTAGTGAGATTACATGGAGTTCCAGTATCTATTATGTCAGACCGGGACCCCAGATTTACTTCTAGATTTTGGGGTAGTTTACAAACAGCTTTGGGTGTAAGGTTAAACTTTAGTACAACCTTTCATCCTCAGAAAAATAGAGTGAGATGACCATTAAGACTGTTGAGGATATACTTAGAGCTTGTGTTTTTGAATTTCAAGGAGCATGGGATCAATATATAGCTCTTATTGAATTTGCATATAACAATCATTGTCAGAGTAGTATTGGTATGGCACCATATAAGGCATTATATTCCAGAGAGTGTCGATCACCTTTTTATTGGGATGAAGAGGGTCTAAGGATTATTGAAGGCCTAGAGTTGATTTAAGATACTGTTGATAAGGGTAAACTGATCCTTAATAGAGTTAAGACGGTTCAAGATAGGCAAAATATTTATGCAGATCAACATTAGAGAGATATAGAGTACCAAGTGGGAGATAAGGTGTTTTTGAGAGTATCACCTTGGCAAGGAGTGCCAAGGTTTGGTAAAAATGGTAAGTCCTAGATACATTGGTCCATATGAGATTACTGAAAGAATAGGACCAATGGCTTACAAGTTAACAATACCAGCTGAGATGGCTTAAATTTATAAAGTGTTTCATATTAGTATGCTCAAAAGATATCGGTTAGGTTTGACACATATGTTATCGGCTCAGTAGATTGAAGTTGCAACTAACTTAAGTTATGTTGAGGAACCAGTTAAGATAATTAGTTATCAGACTAAGAAAATAAGAAATTGAGTGATTCCATTGGTTAAAGCCCTTTGGAGGAATCATTCGACAAAAGAAGCCACATGGGAAACTAAGGAGAGCATGAGGAAACAATAACCCCATCTGTTTGATCAATCAGGTAAGAATTTCGAAGACGAAATTTCTTAAGGGCGAGAAATGTAATAGCCCATTTTCCATACGACATATTCCGGGCTATGAAAGATTTAAAATGATCATAATGTGAATTGTGTAATGTTTATGTCTTGAATTTTGGTTTGATTGGTTGTAAATTTGAAATTAATTGTTACCGTTAGAAAGGTGATGAATTAAAATGTATATTTAGACTAGGAAAAATGCCAAGTGGTAAGACAAATTGACACATGGAAAATTAGGATTACTAAACCTATGAAATAAGTGACAAATGGCATAGACAAATGAGCGACATTTGGCATGATTAATTAACTGAAAAATGGCAGCAATGATTGAGTGAAAAATGGACTAGTAATTAGGTGACATTTGGTAGCTTATGGAATGGATAAATGTCTTACAGGCTTAGGGATATATGTTAATGTCATATGGTGACATCTAGCACCCAAATGAGTAACGTTTCTGCAGGAGTTGTTTCAGCCTTGTTCATTTTTCTTCTCTTCTCATCTCTCACCATCGAAACTTGCTTCTATCTCCCATTAATGTGTTTTTCCTTGAGCTATGCTAAATTACCACACCAAATACATACTTTTACCCTTCATAAAATAGCTAAAGAACCAGATTATTGTTGTCTTTTATCATAGCTGAAAACCATCCAATTTCCACCTTGAATTTGGGATGACTTTCCATGCATAGAGGGCTAGGTAAACTTGATAAATTGAACTAGAATTGGAAGCTAAATAACTAACGTGTTGTTATTTATGGCATGTTATAATAGAAATATAATGATGATTGAATTGGGATAGATTGTATATGATGTTGATGTTGAAGACGTGCTAGAAAGTGGAGAATGAATGGATACTTTTCTATTTTATTTTTTCATGTACGAAAATTGTAGTTTATGGACTATTTCATGGATGATTTAAGTTGGTATTTGAAGTATAATTGATGAGGAATTCATGCTAAAGATAGGTATTATTAAGGTGTTTTCAAATCTAGAAAATTTGAGCTATAGGTATGTTTGTAAAAAAAATGAATATTAATGACATAAGTGAGAAGAATTTTGTAAGCCTTATTGTAACCAATTTGGAAGTTAAACTAACCTGAAATGAAGTAAACTTAAAGGAAATGAAATCTGGAAAATTTCAAGTGTTAGTGATATCTTTAAGCTTGTAAAATTTATGAGGTATTGAAAGTGGTAAGTTACACACATTATTGATGTTGATAAAAAATTCTGGAATTTTAATTTCAGCCTTGTATACATGTTGAACCAGCTGAGAAATTTCACTCTAAATTGGTGTATTTGGACTTGATTAAGGTTAGGAATGAGTGTAGATTGTTTCTTGATCAATTGGCTAAGAGCTTGATAAGTTTATGTAGTTAATTGATGTCATAAGCTAAGGAATGGACTGTTTTGATGTGGTTGAGTTGAAATTTGGAAATTCTGATTTGTTAAAGGAATAAATGAGCTTCTTTTAATGCAAACATAATCTTAAGGATATGAACGAGGTGTATAAGGTATGTATGAATGAGCATTGAAGAACATAGGGCAATTATGAATGAGAATTGGTTAAATGTATGAGTAATGTTGCTTGAAAAGGTTTAGTGAATGTATAGATTTAACTTGCTAAAATTCTGGATTTAAAGTAGCAATTGTGTGTGTATTATAAGAGGCTTTTTATTATGGAAATGGTCAAGGATACGTGTAAATTATAGTTGATGAAGTTGGAGTGAATTAAGGTAACTTAAAGGTACAAACCTGATTGCAAAATGGTAGTATACAAAATATAATGTATGATGGTCAAAAATTATAAATAGTTACATGCCCGGAAAGGTCAAATGACATATATATATATATATATATATATATATATCATTTGTGTGTGTGTGTGTGTATCATGTTTAATGCATGCTCATTTACATATTATATATATAAATAGTGATCAATCATATGAATATTCACACACACACATATATATATATGTATATATATGTATGTATGTATGTATGATGTGTTTGTGTGAATATTCATATGATTGATCACCTTAGTAATGTGTGAACGATATATCTGTATTACATGACTAAAGAAGCATAAATTGATGGTGAGCATTTAGACATTGCCAGTTCATCAAGGCAATAACTTATCTGGAGCGAACTATGAGTTAACCTAGATGTTTTCTCACTATAATTGAATTATTTTTTGTTAACTTTTAGATATTAAACTGTTATTGATATGATTGTGAAAATTTTGGACATTGATGGTCTAAGGAGTTCATTATTATGGATTTTATTGGAACTACTTTCTAATCATATGTGAATATGAAAAATGTGTACTCAACTGAATGTTGAATGCTAGACTCAGATCCGATGAATGTGATAAATGACAGTGCACATTGAATGAAAGTGTTAATAGCATATTATGTGAATTGATACATTCCATCACTTTGTAATACATGATCAGATAGAGGAGTTATGATTGGAGTGACTAGTGTGAAAAAGAGCTTAAAGCTCAGAAATGTGCACAAAGAGCCACAGGCTTAGTTATTAATGAGCCCAGTATCCATAATGGGTACAGGATAGAATAAGAAATGGGCCCGGTATCAAAAATAGATACGGAACAATAAATAGGCACTCGGTCATAACAAAATAAAAATGAAAGTGGAGACACATGTATATTTGCATATATAAATTTACATGTATCATGTGAATTATTTGAATTGTTTAATATAGTGATATGCAATGTTTGTGTATATGTTGATGATATGAATAATTGAGATAAATGATTGGATTATTCTGAAATGATTATATGAGATGTTTGAATTTCATGATGTATTATTGAGATATGATGTATATTGTGGTCTGGTATTTAATATTGAATGATGTGATACATCTGTTGTATTGGGAAATATACTTGTGAATTTAGTTTATACTTTGTGTTCTAACTTAAGTGAGCACATCGATGATGGCTTACTCACTGAGTTCACAAAACCATCAAAATTGTAACGTTGATTTTTAGGTATAAGGGAGACTTAACTTCTAAGGTGATATAATAAAAGTCTAGTACTATCAATTTTGGAAACAAAAATGGCTCAAGGGTATGGTCGGCTAATACCTGTAGAGTCGAGATAGAATACTTTTGTTTAGCTTCTCCTTTCATGTTGAACTTTTTGTATAAAACTTTAAACTCCTAAATGTTATGTTATGTATAAACATGGATTATGAAGTGTAATGAAAATGTAAGTAAGTTTCATTTTGTGAGTGAAATGAGGTGTTTTGATCTTTGGAAATACTTATGATCTGTATGGTACCATAATAAGTTGATGTAATTGCTCTAACATGCCATTTTCATAGGGTACGTTCTTGAATGTCCTCTGAATGTTGAGCATATGCTCTATGGTAGTGGTGTGTTACATATAGGTTGCTATATGGATGATTTAGAATGATATTTGACGTTTAAATGAAGATGAGTTTATGCTAATGAAAGATGCTCGTAAAGTGTTCTTGAATTTGGAAAAAAAACTAAGACTACATATATGATGAGATTAAGTGGTGCCTAAGCCCAATCCTTGTGGGATTGATATCTACTTTTTACTACAAGTTGCGGTTTTGAGCGTAAACTAGTAGTCTGTTTTTCAATCAACAGTTAGTGGTCAAGATCAGTTGTACCTGCAGATGTCTCTAGTCATTATGCATCAAGAATAGCATTTTTGTGCTATTGACCTATTTTCCAAATGTATATGTGAACTTTGAAATGTAATGACAATTGTGGTTTAATATGATTGTGAATGAAATGATTCAAAGTGAATGGTTGAAATGCTTTTGATACGTGATGGCTTAAAATGTGCTTATGCGATCGCCTTAACATGCCATCCATATAGAGTATGTTCTCGAATAATCATCGATATGTTTGGCCATACGCTCTATGAGAGTGGTACGTTACATGCTAAATAGGGATGATGATCAACTAAGGCCCTATCTGGAACAAGCTAGTGTGAAAGTGGTGTTAATTGTAATACCTAAAGATCATAATTTTGTCATGAAAGGATACTATGGAGTCGAGCCAGTGACTTTAAACAAAGGCACTTCTTAGGAGACAAGCCAAGAGAAGTAAATTTCTTTTCTTTACATTTCCGAATTTCTTTTTATATGCATGCATGTTCTTTGTTGGTTTGTTTCTTGCTTGTTTTAAGTTTGCAATCAAAATGAGAGAAAGAATAAAACAATAAAACAAACATTTTCTCATTTTCTATTGCTCCTAGGACTATATTGTGATGATTAGAGTGTGAATTGACTAGAGAATTTTATAGCAACTTTAACGTGTATTTTTACTCTTGTGATTAGTCGATATACATTATCTTTAGAAGACTAGCGAATAGTGGTAGACAAAGCTAGTGAGATTTTGAGCCTTATTTGACTGATACATTCATACCAGTCTTTTGATAAAGCGTGACCTTCATGACATGTACATCTTGATTTTGCCTTAAATTTCTATTTGAGACCACATTTTTAGCACATGCATTAACATGGATATGATTAGGCATTTTTTGCTTTTCTGAACTACATTAGCCAAATAGCCTACCCATTATATGATTTTCCTTTTTGTTAAGCCCCCTTGAGCTTTAATTGCCTTTTCTTTGTGTATTAGCCATATGACATGCTTTAACCTAACCAAATGCCCTTCCCAAGCCTTGAAGCTAGTGGAACATTTGTTGATTGTTGAATTTGTGGATATACAAAAGTATAAGTATGGGGGTATGCATATGTGTAGGTTGGTTATAATGTTGGGATGTTTTGTTATTTATTATCATTGAAATTCCCACGTTACTGTAGTTTTTTTAATGTTAAAAAAATAAAGGAAAAGAAAGAAAGAAAAGAGAAAAGCAAAAGAAAAGAAAGGAAAATGGAAAAGAAAGAAAGAAAGAGAGAAAAATAATGAAAAAATTGTTTAAATAAATTTATCAAGGACGAAGTGCATATAAGTTTGCAAAGTTATTCATGATTAATGCATCTTCCTAGAGTTGTAATGAACGTGATATTTGAGTATGTCTAATATGAAGTAGATGTTGGCTTGGAAGGTTTACTCTTACGGTTTCAGTGTATTATTGGCATAAATTGTATGAGTGATTCCTTCATATTGGTATATGTTTCATGTGGTTTATGTGTCAGAGTTGAAACAAGTTGTTAAATATAAGTGTTGCATTCATTATAGCTGACAGTAACCAGTTTTGTATGAGTGTGAACTTATGCACTTGATGTCATATTAAGTGTTGCATTTGTTTCACTAGATTTAATGTCTTTCATGCTACTTGACCCAAATACATCACACCTTACCTTTTCTCACATTACAACCCTAAAAAGTCCTTTAATTCATTATTTTCCTTGTGAACATTAGACTCTGATCTATAAAATGTTGAGTTGAAATCCCCCCAAAATCATTCAAGGTTTGGTGATAGGTTCTTAATTGATTGTTTAATTATTTCATAATACTTAGCGATTAATGACATAAATTTACTTAAGATACTCACTTTGACTCCTATGTGATTTCAAGGACAATTCGGAAGCAACGAAGTTAAAGTGAGTCAAAAGTACTACATTTGGGTCATTTTCTGAAGAATTACGCTTACTTGTCTTCATAAAGTAAGAATGATAAATATCAGAGCAAGCAAAGGCAAGAAAATTAAGATGATGAAGCAATATAGCTCATAGATACTGTGAATGAAATTTTCATGTTTTTGTATGCAATAACATGAATTTGATGGAAAGCGTCTTGGAATCATAGTGAAATAAAGATGGAAGCCAACAGATGGGACAACTCCATACAAAGTTAATTTTATGGGAAATAGTGAAGCAAAACGACAGTCCAAGATGAAATGAAGGAAGCTAAAATGCACAGCACCATTCATCCCAAAACGTAGACGTTTGGTAGGAGGGCTTAAAATATGCGTGGGCTAAAAGAAAATAAAAGGTTGGCGTGGTTTTAAGGATGACAACACCAAGGAGCATTAAAACAATGCAAATTGGACATTTGGAGGACATAAAAAAACGTAACGCAATAGTCCACGCCAAGCAGCAAATTGTACAATCAAAGGAAGAAAATGCAAGAGTGGCGTATGTTTTTAACAAGTGAATAGTAAGATGGACCAAAAACATAATTCGTCACATTAGGGAATAGGGAAGGAGAATAGAAAGCTTATAGAGAAACAAAAAGAGATTTGAATAGTGGAGATGGACCATAATATTTATTTGTCACATCAGTGAACAGTAAAGAGAAGAGAGCTTGTGAGAGAGAGGAGGAGTTGCTAGGGGTTTCTGTTGGGATAATTTTCATGGGGCTAAAGCATTTTTTTGAGAGATCCATAGAGGGCTAGACGTCCCAACACTAGTTCGAAGGTGACATTGACTCTGACTACCCGGGTTAAGTCTCTCTCATTAGAAATTGATTATGTTATCCTAAGCATATAGATTTGGGTTGTATATGAATAATCAAAATTTTGTTATTATTTGGTTATTTGCGTATAAAATCATTGCGTATTGTGAAGGATGATTAATGTGTTCATTGAACGTTTCGATGTGATCCATAATTGTTATATTGAAATTTATGTGCAACGATTAATGATTCATAATAATTAAGGATAACATGACTTATGTTAAATGATGCATCATATGTGGCTATTGCATTGATTAATCAATTTTCCTAATTCGTAATGCTACTGTTGAATGAAAAAAAACAACTAGTTTTACACTTAAAACTGTAAGTATACGGGTCGCAACTTATAGTAAAAAGTAGATATCGATCCCACAAGGATTGTGCTTAGGCACCACTTAATTCAGATTGAAATTTATTTAATAACCAAAATTTTAAATGGATATAAATTGGAAAATTAAATTAAATTAAACAACTAACAATGCACAAATGATAGCATAAAAATGCAGAACCTTGGAATTCAGGATGTTAACAACTAGAGATTACTTTTTTCCTATCTTATCTCCCTCCTATTTTATTAATTGAATCATGCCTCACCTAAGGTGTCCTAATGTATTAACAACCCTCTCTCAAAGTGTAATTAATTGTCCCTAGTCAAATTAAATGGAGATGATTAAGCAATCTCTCAATCTACAAAATCAATCCACCAATTTAACTAGTTATGAAGTTATCCTATAGGTGATCAATTAAATTAGCCAAGATCTCTCTCTAGCTAATCAATTAACTTGATGAATGTAGGTCTATAGGGTGTCAATTCTCATTGTACAATCCTACATAAATTACCCAACTCAATCTCTCAATATATTACAAGGTATAAGCACATCATTTATTAAAAACATCATTCATTCAAATCAATAATAGGAATTCAACAAGAAGTTGAAAATGATCTCTACAAATAAATTAGCCACTCATGATGTCATTAACATCCCCAACAATCAAATAATCCATCATATAAATGCTATAAGAGAGAAAACGAAAGAAAACTAAATGAATAAAACTCCTCCTCTTCTTTGCCCGAATATGGAAAATCTGGCGTTGGTATGCTCTTTTCCCAATTATGAATGAAAACCTTGATTCTGTACCACTTCCAAGACTCTACACCTACATTTTTAGACAAGGAGACAAGTCTCCACCGAAGCTCTCTCGTCTATAGGGGTTTATAACCTTATATTTTCAGGAAAACCTAAAAAATAAGTGAACTTCGCGTGTATCTTCAGGTTAGGCATCCCATAATCATGGGAATTGGCATGAAACCCACAATCGTGGGTTCTTGTATTATAATTCCTCCTCTTTTCTTCTCCTCTCTTGGTCTCTAGCTGAATGACAGAGGTTGCCACCTCCATTCATATATCAAAATAATCAATTCTTCCCCTAAATCAATATCAAAAATAAAATAACACAATTAAGATCAAACTAAATAGAAACATACAAAATAAATCCTAAAATATAACAATAATAATCTATTATGCAAGAAACATATGCTAAATACTTAGAAAATACACACTAATTCATAACTATCAACTTCCCTACACTTAAATCTTTGCTTGTCCTCAACCAAAATAAACACAACCAATCAATTCCATCACTTCATTTTCACAAAGATCAAAGCATGCAATCCCTCAAATTTTGTCTAATTCAAATGTCAAGTTACTACACATATCATGACTCCTTTACGATAGTGTACATAAAAACTCAACATATGGCACAATCACTCAAACATAAGTATAGATGCAAAATGAATCTTCCTCATGGTTTCACTCATTTCTCTCAAGTGTTTGATGGTTAATGTTTTGCTCAAACTCCCTATAGGAAGCTACACTACCATAGGCTTGCTAATACACCAATTCTCCTCTATAATGATTGCATGCATAAATAGATCAAAGGACTTGCTTAGGGTTGTAATGTGGAAAAGGTTAAGGTGGGTAAAAAGGGTATAGGGTTTTAACACAAGCATTCATAAAGTAATAAGTGTACAAAGGGATAACAAAACATAATTATGAAATATATAAGTGTAAATATACTACTACTCCACACTTATTGATGCTAACAAAATGTTCTTCCTTTTTTTCTTTTTTTCTTTTCTTTTCTAATTTTTTAATCAAATGGAAGGAACAATGAACAAAATAATAACTAAATACAATGTGATTCAAGAGTAAGAGTATCATTTAACTCATTTCGGAAAAAAATTTATAGCAAAAATCCTAACTAATGCATTACTTAATACTCTACTAAGCTTGTGAATGGGTAGGTTAATGGGATTTTGGGTTTTAAAATTTTGGGTGTTTTCAAGAAACAAAATGTTTAAGACTCAACAGGGATAGCAAGGGATAATAAAAGGTAGGTTATTTAAGCCAAGGGTTAATATAAAAAAGGGCCTTAATCACTATTAAGCATGCATCCAGTAGACTCAAATCGATTCAAAGCAAGTTCTAAAGGTAATAACCTAAGGAAGCATCACACAAACAAAGAAATAAAATGACTATAAATGGATTCATATAGGCTCAATCCTCACATTAGTTCAAACGAAAATTCGTTATGCATCTCTACACTACCCCATTACTTAAGTGTCAAATTGTGAGTAACTTATGTAACCAACTACTTTTCATCACTCAAAATGGTTCACTCTCTACTCAAGTAACCTAATATGAGTTCAAGCATGCATTGAATCTCATTCTAACTAGCATGATAGAATCTCATGGAAAAATAAATCAAAATGATTCAAGTGTGGTTCCATCGCTTAACACAAAACAACATAAAATAACCTAATATGCCTAAAACATGCATCCTATTTAACAAAATGCAAACAATGACTAAAACAAACTAAAACAACGCAGTTGACAACGCAAATGCTACCTCCCTACACTTAAAGAACACACTGTCCTCAATATGACAAGACAACCACAAAATAAGGTAAAATGATGTCAAACCAAACAAAAAGACATAAAACCAAACAAAGAGAAAAAACAACTAACAAAGTAATTTAAACAATGTAAAATGTTTAGGGTAAGGAAGCTTATGAAGATTGTGGTGGCGAAGGCATTAGAGAAGGGACTTCAATGTTATTCCTCTGGATGAACTTGAGGAATTTCTTCTTCATGTACCTCTGCTCCTTATGCAATTATCTCATCTGGGTGTCAAGCTCATTAATTTGTAGCATCATTTGTTTATGGTTAGAGGCCATTTGGTTGAGGATTTGCTAGAATCTGTTGACCTCTGCTGTTATAGTGGGTTTGTCTTCCACTACCTCTTCTTGGGCCTTTGGGGGCGTAAGAGATGTGGATGGTCAGGAAGTGGCTATGTCTTTGCCCTTCTTATTCTTTACTGCAGTGCACATCTAAGGATTTGAAAGCTCCATAGAATAGGGCTCCAAAATTTCAGAGTGTCTCAAATAAGATACGTCAAATATATCATATCTAGTCGTATGCATATTATCCATATCAAGATTGTAATATAAAGCCAAAGAAGTAACAATGTATGACATACAAAAATAAGAGCTTTTCTTATTAACATAACTCACAATAGATTGAAAAATCCGATAATGGGTATTCATTTTGATTTTACGATCCATGTACCAAAGGAAAAAAAGTTCCTTAGCCGAGCACTTATTGCTTTCAATTTTGTTTAAAACCATTAGGCACATAAACTTATGAAGAAGTAAGTGCTCGGTGCTACGAATTAAAGTATTTGGAGCATTACTAGAGTTGAAATTGGTTTCACCCATTATAATTTTCCAATAATCATCCACACAAAATTCATCATGATCAACCAAAACTTTAGTATTCGATAAATCAAGAAAAGCATGAATGACAGTATATTCAAGTTTATAAGCATCGTCACCCCTACTAAACCAGAATGTATCCATTTTAGGATTGTAATGCATAGTGGTGAAAATTTCTACAGTCATTATAGGATATACTAGCATATCACAACAAATTAACCGACCCGAACCAATATTTGCAGCCAATCTCTCAATGTTTCACCTTAATCTTAGAGTTTCTAATAGTTCAAAATCAAAGTATCTAGGAGGCATTAATTCTCTATCTTTAAAGTCATGGAATCGTACACCTTCGTCTTTCAAAAAATAAGGAATAGGGCACAAAAAGTGGCCTTCATATCTGGTTCAACTTCTCCGGAGACCGATAGGTGTGCATTAGTATATGTTTTTCTAGGTAATTGGCATGTGTTTTCTTGCATAGTTGTTGATTATTGTTGTAGTTTAGGATTCATTGTGTATGTTTTTTGTTTAGTTTGATTTCAATTATTATTCTTTTATGTTTGATGTTAATTTAGGGTAAGAATTGACTATTTTCGTGTAGGAAGGAAGATGAAGCAACTTGGAGATTAAGCTAGAGATCAAAAAGGAAAAGAAAAGAGGAAGTTTTCTGTAGCCAATTCAAAATCATAATCTGAGACAATATGTGGGGCTTCATTAAACTTAGGATTTTTGGACTATTTAAGCATCATTAAGCCTCCATCTTATGGGAGACGAAACCTGTAACATCCTCATATCCCATGTTAGGGACTAGGACCCCAGAATAGTATATACTAAGAAATTAGAAGTGTATTTCATGCACCATATAGCATATTTAAATATGTGAATTGTGTTGATATTCATGAAATAATATATGAATTACAGTGATCTCTTGCCACTCTCAGGCATTCTGCATTGGTTCTCGCCTTCTGCTTCTGTTTGGTTCTCACCTAGACGCTCGACTACTCACACTACTTTTACCTCTCTGTTGTACTTCTTCTTGATAGGTGCTTAATTGATTATGAAATTATCCTATAACACTTAACGATTATTGACATGAAAATGCTGAAGATACTCACTTTAATTCATATATGATTTTAGGTACAATTTGGAAATAAAGAAATTAAAATGGGTCGAAAGCATGACAATTGGACCATTTTTAAAGGCTAATACCCACTTGTCTTTATAGAGCAAGATGAAGACATGAAAATGCCAAGAGAGGAGATATGTGTTGACAATACAAAAAAGATGAAGACATGAGATGGGACAATGCCATGCACGTGAATTTAATGATGACCAATATGGTAGTGCATAAGCCAACAGCTGGAAGAGAAGCAAAATGATAGTGAAGCATAAAGAAAATGCACAGCTCTAAGATGTCCAAAGTCTGCATGAAAAACGTAGACATTTCATGCAGAAAACTATATTAAACACAGACGAGGAATGCATTTCAAGAGCAGATGTTTGCAAGGGTTTTAGACATGAATAGTATCTTAGACCAATGTTTGTTTGTCACATCACATGAATAGTAGCTAAAAAATATAACAAAAGAGAGTAGCGTGAAATAGAGAGAGCTTGTGATGGAGAAATAAAAGGAGGCATAGTGCGAGGAGCAAATAGGGGTTTTCGGTAGGGATATTGACAGAGGCTGAACCATTTTTTCAGGAGAAACCCATGAAGGGCTAGACATCCTGACGCAGATTCAGAGGTAACATCGATGCCAACGACGCAAGTGTATTTCATACTTTCGTTGTTTCTTTCTCTCCTATTGTATTGATTGTGTTATCCTAGGCATGTGGATTTGGGTTTTGTATGGATAATCAGATTTTCATTATTGTTCAATTATTTGTGTATAAACTCATTGGGTATTGTGAAAGGATGATTTTAATGCATTCATTAAATCATTTTACGTTTTATATAATCCATAATTGTTATGTTGAAATTCACATGTAGCGACTAATGATTCATAGTTATTAGGGATAACATGACTTTAATTAAATTACACATCATATGTGGTTATTGCCTTGATTTATCAATTTTCCTAATTCTTAATGCTACTGCCTAATTAAATCTAGAGATCGTATCCTAGGTTATTTGGTGGAAAGGTTTAATTAATGATTGTATCTTAATTAAACAAAACCTAAGGGAAAACTTGGGTTAATTATTAACCCACGATTAATAGTTGCTAGGAGAGGTATGAATAACAAATTGGTGTAGGTTGAGATTGAACCAAAGAACGAGGTGTTCGCTCAAAGTTACACGCTCTAAGTTTTACTAATTTTTAACCTTGGTAATTACCACAAGTACATAGGTCGTTCGCGTAGTACCTAAGGTGTCGATCCCACAAGGAAGGGAACTAGTCCTAAATTCTAACAACAGCTAAGTTCGTAATACCTAATTAAACAACTACGGTAGGAATTAAAATTAATCAAGAGTCAAATATAAGAATTTAAATCACCAAAAGAACAAAAAAAAACAAACTCACACAAATAATCCGAAATTCAACCTAGAAGTGACCAATTGAGAGAAAAGAGAATTTATTCGAAATTAAAGAAAATCTATCCAATTATGAAATTTTCGATTTAATGGGCCTAGACGGTCTTAAGGTGAATTACTCTCTCTCGAGTTATAATTCTTGACCCTAATTAATATTCCCCAATTCAAATTGTAGAAATTGCTATCTCTCGATCAGCAATTTGTCCAAAACCTAAATTAGTTTTAACACTGTCTATTAAACCACTGGAAATCTGTGCTCGATCTCTCATTGCACGACTCTACCAGTTTGATTCAATTCTCTACCTATTGATTTACCTAACTCTCATTAACCTAAATCGATGATTTTCTCCGGCTCACCCTCTCATTTTATTGCCCAGTTATGAAGAATCGAATTAAATCACAATAAATCAAAATAAAACAGAATCAAATCAATCTTATTAAGCATCACCATTCAACGGCAAATATTTCTAATCAATATCATGACTCCATACATCAATGAAATTGAAATAACAACTAGAATATACTTTCAGAATGAATCTCAGAGTCGCGACTGCAAGAAATCACCTATTCTGAGAAGTACGTCGCATCAAACGTATCTCCATGCCTCTCTTCATTCGTCTCCTTCCTCGATTGATTGATCTCTAACTAGGTTTTCCCTCAGATTTTTGGCAGAGTCTCTCCCTTTTCACAACTCTTGGCTCTTTGATCTCCCCCTTTGCGGCTGCTAGGTATTGTTCTATTTATTCTGTAGCAGCCCTAGGTCAAATTTGGGGTTAAAATGGTCTAAAAAATCACCCAAAATTTGAGTTTTTCTGTTAGCCCAACGCAGGGGCACAATCGTAGCCTGACTTCACGCTCTCTATCACAAGCATGGCCCATGATGCACGATCGTGGCTTGTCTGCTACTGGCTCCTCCTCTTCTGTCACAATCGTGGCCACTGTGCACGATCGTGGCTTATGTCTTTTAGCCCAAAACTCTTCAAATCTTCACTGTTCTTCCCTGTTTACCCTGCAACACTAGCACACACATCAAGGTACCTAAAAAATATACAATTAAAGCTTAAATATTTAGACTAACCCATTAAAACACTTAAACATAAAAACTAATCTAATTAAATCCTAAATGCTTGCTTAACACTCAATTTAACACAAAATGCATAACAAATTAAACCCTAAAACATCACACAAAACACTACTTTCAACATCCCCGCACTTAAACGTTTGCTTGTCCTTAAGCAAACAAATCAACGACACACAAAACACAAAACACACAATGCAATAATGAGACAATGGCTTCGATCTTCATGAAATTAATTTAAACTCGAACACCATCAAACGGTTGTTTCAAATCATTAACATGCAAAACATGTGTCTAGGGGCTTTGAACTAAATATACAACTAACTCAAGACCAAATGTTAACCTATTTACCCTTTTCAATTGTGCACACACATTAACAATTTTTCGGTCCCTTACGCTTGGTAACTGTTCCTAGGTATGGTTCAATAAAACTTAAAGCTTAATACAATTCTGGTAGGTTTTTATTTAAACACAAAAGTTTTTTTTCAAGACTTAGTCTTTTACTTAGAGGTAAACCTTTGTTATGAATGTCAATCTGGTTACTTGACTAAGTCAATTGTTAACAGCTTGGTTGAAACGTCATTATAGTCTTTTTATGCGAGGGCGCACATTTGTGATGCGTGTCGATCCAGTTACTCAGCTACCTCACGTTTTCAACTAGCTGCTAGCTCTACTCATAACCCAAAGGTCAGCAGAATAGTGATTTATTAAATTAAACTTTTTTTATTGCCTACCTTGTTGCTTTTAGCTATTGGTTTCATGAAAAAATACTAGTTGAGCTACTTAACCTAAAAGGCCTCAAATTATGAATGAATGCGACAATCTATCCGGTGCTAAATTTCTACTAAGTCCTAATTAGGCTGTATAATTATCCAAAGGCCTCCTAATTCACTTATTTCGTAAGCTAATGATTGTTACCAACCCAATAGATTATGTCCAAAATTTAAAAAGAAATCACTGAATCTAAGTCATTGACACATTGACACACTTCACATTATACAATCTAATATTATCATACGGTATGCAAAATTCACATACAAAAGAAAAACACAGAATCCCTCCCCACACTTGAACAACACATTGTCCTTAACGTGAGAAGGAACACAAACGACACATACATAAATGAAATGTGCAAGCAGAAATTAAAATAAGAAATAACAAATAAAATTAATAATAAAAATAAAAAATAATAGAAAAATAAATAACACAAAACAAAATAGAATGGAAGAAAAATTTTAGGTTAGACTTGAATCCTAAGGAGATGGAGGTAATGATGGCGTGGGAGGTGGTAATTGAATACCCTGAGCTTCGAAATATCGATGGGGTCGGCAGATCTCTCGGCTCTGGCATCTTTGTGTACGTACCACTTCCTTTAATGTTCTGTTGGTTTCAGAGATTGCATCCAAAACTATTGTCCAGCATTGGTCCTCTTCTTCCTCTTTTTTCGATTCCTCGCTTGTTGATGCTTCCCGTACACGCATAGGTGACGCGGAGCTTGAGCTTGCCTGACCTATCCTGGTCCCCACATGTGTCTTTTCATTTATTTCCCGCAGACTCATGTTGGTGGAGTGAATGATCTTTACGTGAAATAAATGATAGTGGTCAAGGAACTCGGGCAAATGCACTATTAACCCCCTCCGATCCACACCAAAATGCTCTACGATGGCAGACACCAGGTACCCCATTCCAAAATGGTTACTCCGCTTTCGTAGAACTGCAGCAAGAGCATTCAGCACATGCGTGGATGTGCATACCGGAAAACTATGGTCTATGCACCACAATATGAATAGTTCCTTGGTTGAACACTTGTTGGTCTCTGATTTACCAAAGGCCAGCTAGTACATAAATTTATGCAGCAGTAAGTGTTCATGGGACCAGATAATATTGTTATAGGTATTTTTCGCATAAAAGCGCTCACGCCAGTAAGCTCATGCTAGTATTGGGAGGCATAAAGGTCATCATGTTGGTCAACAATGGTGGATTAGGGGAATCCACATATGTCGTACATAATTTCTACCGTTAACTCATATGCTCAACCCCTTAATCTAAACCATAATTCCTTAGTGTTTTTGGGGTCAAAGGTCAAGGATGTGAAAATTTCTAAGGTAAGCTCTTCATAAATGGGGAATTGGAATCTAATAAATTGACCCCACTGGATCCTCTCTGCTAAGTTCTCTACCCGCTCACAAACTTCTATCCTATCCATTGTATCGAAATCAAAATATTTAGGCACAATAATTTGTATAGAATGAAGAGAACATAAACGAATACCTTCTTCCTTGGTGTAAATGGGAAATGAAGCTCCGAAGTCCTCTGCTCAGTTTCATCTTCCCCATCCTGTGACTTGTTGTGCTCCGTGAGGCTCCCGTCAGGCCGATTGCTTAATGCGAGGCATGTTTGGTTTGAAACTGGAATGTTGATGGTGAAAAGTTCTAGAGAGATATTGGAGTGTTTAAAAGTTGGAATTCTAGAGAGATAAAGTAAAAATGAAAGTGAAGGTGAAAGTTAAGTAAGAATTGAATAAGTAGGTGGTAAAAAGTGTAAAATGGTAAAGTTGTAACTTAAAATTTGTGTCCTCCCCCTTTTGTACATAGTTGCAGCCCACGATATTGGCATGTGGCATACCACTGAAGGAATTCCCAATCGCAGGCCACGATCGTGACCTGGCAGGTCACGGTCGTGGCCAGTGCCTATATTCTAACACCAAGACCTTCTTCTCCCAATTCTTTTCTTCTTTCATTTCATAGTTCTTCTTCACTTATCTTAATATGCTTGCAAACTCTTCCCTATGATTCCGAAATCCTATTCCTCTTTTACTAAAACAAGAATGAACCTCACTACAAAATTAAGCTAATCTAATAAGATTGAACAACAAACTAATTTTTTTCCATGGGTTGCCTCCCGTACAGCACTTCTTTTTAATGTCGGTAGCTCGACACTCCTTTAAAGCTCATGATGGTTGGAAAGACTGATTAGATAGTAGCGTCGTTATTAATTTCAAAGTTTGAATATTTACTACCATATTGCGACCACCACCTTCCTTGGAGTTTTCTTTGCCTCGCCTTCTCCTTCGTGAGTGCTTCTTACAAAAAGCATTTGTAGGATTCCTAATGTCTTCCCATTCTCCTTAAGGTTAGGGTTTATTGCCATCCAGTGGAGTTGAAGGAGCTCTATACTCTCTAACAGTCACCTTGAAGGTCAGTTGCTCCTTCCCTACTCGTAGAGTTAGTTCACCCCCTCCACATCAATCATTAAGCGTGCAGTGGCTAAAAACAGTCGTCCAAGAATCATCGAGGTATCCTCATCTTCATTGATATCCAAAATATAGAAATTCGTGGGAAAGATAAAATTACAGACCTTGACCGGCACATCTTGTACGATTCCCATCGGTCTAAGTGATGTTCTATCGGTCGTCTTAACCAAAAACTTTGTAGGCACTAACTCTCGTTACCCCAATTTAAGACTGAGAGTGTAAGGCATCATATTTATACTTGCGCCTAAGTCTGCGAATGCCCTATCTATAATGATCTTGTTGATACTACAAGGGATGAAAAATTCCCCTAAATCATCCTTCATTACTATGTTGAAGGTGTCTTCCAGTATCCGCTCCTTCCCCTTCTCTGTGACGGACTCTTGTAATTCCAATTTAGGTTGTATTCGTTCTGTCACTTCCTCGAATTTGGTTGGCTTGATTTCTTGTAACGTTCCTGTTGCTCAACTAACATATAATTCCTTCTGAGCAAAGAATTAGTACAGGAATGCCCGTCGAGTTACTTGCACCGATTTGCTCACAATCTCACTTGGAAGGTCATCTTTAACTACTTGACCTTCTCCTTTATCTACCTCTTCCGGCTCCTTGTCCTGATTCTAGCTTACAACTATGATACGCTCCTTCGAGTTCGATTCGGTGTTGTTAGGAAAAGTTCCAGCATTCTGAGTTGACATTGCTTCTACGAGCTGCCCTACTTGGACTTCTAAATTGTGGATAAATGAAGCATGATTCTTTGTGACTTGGTCAAATTTACTCTTGAGCCTTCTATGTGCTTCCTCCATTGCCCCTATCTTATCTAAAATTTTGTCCAATTTCAAATCCATCGAGCTTGTTTTGTCCTGTGAGAAACTCCATTATCCTTGGGATCTGAACTGCCCTTCATTATTGTTGTTTGACCATGAGAAGTTTGAGTGATTCTTCCACTAGGGTTATATGTGTTGGATTAGGGATTATTACCCCCCCCCCATTGTCCAAATTGGGCTCCCATATAATGAAATTGCTCTGGGTTATCTTCTCTCATCAGAAAGCAGTCCACTGTATCATGACAAAATTGGCCACATAGCTCGCACATCAATTGCGCGGCTTTTACCATAGCTGAGGATGATGCCTTTATATTACTGAGTTGTCGCGTCATGTTGTCGATCTTAGCTTACATTTCCGTCATTTGATCGACAACGATAACTCCCTTCTGCTCCCTAAAGTTAGTAGGTTGCCTACTACATTCACTAGCCTATAAACAGCTATTGCTGGTCACGTCCTCTATTAATTCCTCTACTTCATCGACCATCTTTCACATTAAAGATCCTCCGGACGCCGCATCAATGGTGCCTCTAGTTTGTGGGTTTACTCTATTATAAAATGTCTGTAGTAAGAACTCCTTGGATAGATTGTGGTGCGGGCATCTCCTCTGCAGATCCTTGTAATGCTCCCACGCTTCATAAATTGACTCCTCATCACCTTGTTGGAAAATTTTAATTTCCTTAATAATCTTAGTGGTCTTTGTTAGTGGAAAATATTTATCCAAGAAGGCATGTACTAACTACTCCCACGTTGTAATGTTAGCGGGGATCAGTGAATGATACTAAGCCTTCGCTCTATCCCTAAGCGTAAAAGGAAACAACCTAATTCTCACTGCGTATTCCGACATCTGATGATACCGGAATGTATCACAAATCTTAAGAAAACTCATGATATGAGCATTCGAGTCTTCATTTGCAAGTCCATAAAATTGGACGTTTTGTGAAGCATGTTCAAGAAAGCTGGCTTGATTTTAAAAGAAACCACTTGAACAAGTGGTTTAGCCACTCCTTGGTTTGCAGGATTGAACCCTGGCCTTATAAAATTCATGAGGGTCCTCTGTTGTTGCCTACCAGGGTTGACTTCTCGATCCATGTTTCTTTGGAATTCCTTAGCCATTTATGCTTTTGCAAATCGAACCCCTCGTGACTCTTCTATTCATGCAAGAGCACGATTCCTACGTTGAACTGTAAAAAACAAAAACGAAAATTAAAAGCTATCCTAATGCCTTAAACTGTAGAACTAAGTTGCTTTCCCCGACAACGGTGCCAAAAACTTATTCTCTCAAGGTTACACGCTCTAAGTTTTACTAATTTTTAACCTTGGTATTACCGCAAGCGCACGATTCGTTTGCGTAGTACCTAAGGTGTCGATCCCACAAGGAAGGAAACTAGTCCTAAAATCCAACAACAGTTCGTAATACCTAATTAAATAACTACTGCAGGAATTAAAATTAATCAAGAGTCAATTATAAGAATTTAAATCACCAGAAGAACAAACAGAAACAAACTCACACAAATAATCCGAAATTCAACCTCGAAGTGACCAATTAAGAGAAAGGGGGAATTTATTTGAAATTAAGGAAAATTTATCCAATTATGAAATTTCCGATTTAATGGGCCTAAACAGTCCTAAGGTGAATTACTCTCTCTCAAGTTATAATTCTTAACCCTAATTAATATTCCCTAATTCAAATTGTGGAAATTGTGATCTCTCAGTCCATAATTTGTCCAAAACCTAAATTAGTTTTAACGTTGTCTATTAACCTACCAGGAATCTGTGCTCGATCTCTCGTTACACAAATCTACTACTTTGATTCAATTATCTACCTATCGATTTACCTAACTTTTGTTAACCTAAATAGATGATTTTCACCTGCTCACCCTCTCAATTTATTGCCCAGTTATGAAAAATTGAATTAAATCACAATAAATCAAAATAAAACACAATCAAATCAATCTTATTAATCTCAGGAATAAATAAACTCGAAGGTGAGTTTAGACAAAAGCATCAACATTCAACGACAAATATTTCTAATCAATCTCAAGACTCTATACATCAATGAAATTGAAATAATGAATAGAATATACTTTCGGAATGGATCTTGGAGTCGCGACTATAGGAAATCAGTTGTTTTGGGAAGTACGTCGCGTCAAGCATGTCTCTGTGCCTCTCTTCCTTCGTCTCCTTCCTCGATCGATTGATCTCTAACTAGGTTTTCCCTCAGATTTTTGGCAGAGTCTCTATCTTTTTGCAGCTTTTGGCTCTCTAATCTCTCTCCCTCTTACGGCTGCTAGGTATTGTTCTATTTATTCTGTATTAGTCTTAAGTCAAACTTAGGGTCCAAATGGTTCGAAAACTCACCTAAAATTTGAGTTTTTCTGTCAGCCTGACGCAGGGCACGATCGTGGCCTTACCTGCCACAATCGTGATCTGACTTGACGCTTTTTGTCATAATAGTGGACTATAATGAACGATCGTGGCCTGGCTGCTATTGGTTCCTCCTCTTCTATCACGATCGTGGCCACTGTGCACGATCATGACTATGTCTTTTATCCCAAAACTCTTCAAATCTTCACCGTTCTTCCCTGTTTACCCTACAACACTAGCACACATATCAAGGTACCTAAAAAATATGCAATTTAAGCTCAAAGATTTAGAGTAACCCCATAAAACACTTAAACACAAAAACTAATCTAATTACCTAAATGCTTTCTCAACACTCAATTTAACACAAAATGCATAACAAATTAAACCCTCAAACATCACACAAAACGCTACTATCAACATCCCCACACTTAAAAGTTTGCTTGTCCTCAAGCAAACAAAACAACAACGCACAAAACACAAAACACAAAACACACAATGCAATAATGAGACAATGGCTTCAATCTTTATGAAATTAATTTAATCTCGAACACAATCAATCGGTTGTGTCAGATCATTAACATGCAAAACATGTGTGTAGGGGATTTGAACTAAATATACAACTAATTCAAGATGAAGTGTTAACCTATTTACCCTTTTCAATTGTGCGCACACATTAATAATTTTTCGGTCCCTCAGGCTCGGTAACTGTTCCTAAGTATGGTTCCATGAAACTTTAAGCCTAATACAAGTCTGGTAGGTTTTTATTTAAACACATTTTTTTTCTTTTGGGACTTAGCCTTTTACTCGGAGGCAAACATTTATGATGAATGTCGATCTGGTTACTATACTAAGTCAATTGTTAATAGCTTGGTTGAAACGTCATTATAGCATTTTACACGAAGGCACACATTTGTGATGCATGTCGATCCGTTACTCAGCTACATCACGTTTTTAATTAGCTACTAGCTCTACTCATAACCCGAAGGTCAGCGGAATAGTGATTTATTGAATTAAACTTTTTTTATTACCTACCTTGTTGCTTTTAGCTATTCGTTTCCTTGAAAAATACTAGTTGAGCTACTTAACCTAAAAGGACTCAAATTATGAATGAATGCGACAATCTATCGGGTGCTAAATTTTCACTATGTCCTAATTAGGCTATATAATTACGCAAAGGCCCCCTAATTTACTAATTTCATAGGCTAATGATTATTCCCCAACCTAATAGACTATGTCTAAAATTAAAAAAAAATTCACTCAATCTAAGCCATTGACACATTCATACACTTCACAATATGCAACCTAATACTATCATACAATATAGAAAATTCACATACAAAAGAAAAACATAGAATCCCTTCCCACACTTGAACAACACATTGTCCTCAATGTGAGAAGGAACACACACAGCACATATATAAACAAATGTGCAAACAGAAATTAAAATAACAAAGAACAGATAAAATTAACGATAAAAAAGAAAAAATAAAAATAATAGAAAAATAAATAACACAAAACAAAATAGAATGGAAGAAAAATTTTAGGATAGACTTGAATCCTAAGGAGATGGAGGTGGTGATGGTGTTCGAGGTGGTAATTGAATACCCTGAGCTTCGAAATACCGAAGGGTCACCAGCAGTTCATTGCACGTAAAACTACTATCACTAACATTTTCAAATAAAATCTAACTACTTGCTAGTTTATGGTCCTTAGCTGACCTTTAATTCAGGAGGCATTTCCAAGTAATTGGAGACAAGGAAATCACTTCCTTATCTATGGGAAGTGCTCCTCCAAAATAAAGCTTGCACCGATGCCCATTGACCTCAAAAGTCTCTTTATTAGCATTTTCCAATTGGAGAGCTCCATGATCAAAAACTTGAATTACTGTGAATGGTCCACTCCATCTGGACTTCAATTTCCCTGGAAATAATCTTGATTGGGAATTATATAGTAGAACGGTGTCCCCTACTTTAGATTCCTTTTGCTTGAGATGAGCATCATGCCATTTCTTAACATTTTTTTTATAGAGTGTGGCATTCTCATAAGTATTAAAACGGAACTCTCCGAGCTCATCCAGTTGTAGAAGTCTCCTTTCGCCTACTTGCTTCCAATCAAAGTTTAATGCTTTGATTGCCTAGTACACTTGATGTTCCAATTTGACTGGTAGATGACATGCTTTCTCGTACACGAGTTTATACAGAGTTGTTCCAATGGGTGTCTTAAAAGCTATCCGATAGGCCTATAAAGCATCATCCAGCCTTGCTGCCCAATCCTTCCTGGAATGGTTCATTGTCTTTTCCAAAATTCGTTTTAACTCTCGATTGACAACTTCCACTTGGACACTAGTTTACAGATGGTACGGTGTAGCCACTTGGTGGTGTACTCTGTATTATTTGAGGAGGGCATAGAAAGGTTTGTTGTAAAAATGTGTGCCCCCATCACTTATTATTGTACGTGGCACTTCAAACCGATTGAATAGCCATTTAATGAACTTTTGCGCCACTTTACCATGATTGGTTGGAGATGCTATCGCTTTGGCCCATCGCGAGACATAATCGACTCCCACCAGAATGTACATGTGCCCCATTGAAGATGGAAATGGACCCACAAAGTCAATGCCCCAGATATCGAAGACCTCTACCTCTTGAATAATTGATAATGACATCTCATCCCTCTTGGATATGTTACCTATCCTCTGGTATCGATCACACTATGTCACATAGGTTTGTGCATCCTTAAACAACTGTGGCCAGTAAAATCCACTTTCTAGTATCCGAGCCGCTATTTTGTTGGCTCCATGATGTCTAGCATATCTTCCCTCATGACATTGCTTAAGGATGTCTAACATTTTCTCATCCTAAACGCAACGTCACATTAACCCGTCTGCACAAGCTTTATATAGGGTTGGTTCATCCAATATATAGCAGTTACAATCATGCAAGAACTTCTTTCATTGCTGATAAGAGAGATATGAGGGAAGTTTACCACTGGCCACATAATTGTATCTGCAAACCACAGTGTAGTTAAGCTCTCGAGTAACATTAGAGTTTCATAAGGGAAATTCTTGTTAATATCATTGCTTAACTGGCATTCCCCTCCCTTAAGTTTAGATAAGTGGTCAGCAATCACATTTTCAGCTCCCTTTTTATCTCTCACTTGTAGATCGAATTCTTACAGTAGTAACACCCATCGAATTAACCTGGGTTTTGCATCCTTCTTATTGAAAAGGTATTTAAATACTGCTTGGTCGATGAAGACAATCACCTTTGATCCCAAAAGGTATTGTCGAAACTTATCACATGCATACACTACTGTAAGTGATTCCTTTTCTGTTGTGGTGTAATTCAGTTGGGGTCCTGCAAGAGTCTTACTCGTATAGTAGATTGCATGAAACTTTTTGTCTTTGCGTTGACCCAAAACGCAACCTATGGCCTAGTCACTTGCATCATACATTACTTCAAACGACAATGTATAGTTTGGTGATTATAAAATTGGTGATGAAATTAATGCCTCCTTTAGAGTATTAAATGCAAACATACACTTATCATCAAACACGAAGGGTACATCCTTGACTAAGAGGTTTGTTAAAGGTATTACAATTTGTGAAAATCCTTGATGAAGCGACGATAGAACCCAACATGACCTAGTAATCCTTGTACACCTTTTACATTACTTAGTGGTGGAAGCTTCTCTATCACCTCTGTCTTTGCTCTGTCAACTTCAAAGCCTTGATGTGAGATTTGGTGGCCTAGTACTATCCCTTTTTGATTCCTCACACCTTTGAAGAACTCTATCTAAATTAGTTAAACATAATTCAAACGAGTCTCCAAAAATAGAGAAATCATCCATGAATACCTCCATTATATCTTCTATCATATCTATGAAAATTGACATCATACATCTCTAAAATGTGGTGGGGCATTGCAGAGTTCGAAGGGCATCTGTCTGTATGCAAACATACCATAAAGGCACGTGAATGTGGTTTTTTCCTGATTGTCGGTGTAGATAAAATTTGATTATAGCCTGAATATCCGTCTAAGAAACAATAAAATGAATGGCCAGCTACCCTTTTTATCATCTGGTCTATGAATGGGAGAGGAAAGTGATCCTTCTCAGTTACTGAGTTAAGCTTCCGATAATCTATGCATACTCTCCATCCTATAACTGTTCTTGTAGAAATTGCTTCTCCACTTTCACTTTCTATCACCGTTATTCCTCCTCTTTTAGGTACGCATTGCACCGGGCTGACCCACTTACTATCAAAGATGGGATAAATTATCCTTGCATCGATTTTAATGATTTCCTTCTTGATTACCTCCTTCATGCTAGGATTTAACTTTCATTGATGCTCCTGCACCATTTTACAACTGTCCTCCAAATTTATTCGGTGCATGCAATCATTCAGACTTATTCCTTAAATGTCAGCAATCTGCCATCCGATAGCTTTCATCCATTTCTTAACAACCTCCACCACCTTACTTTTCTATTTTTCACTCAATTGATTGGAGATTATTATTGTTAAGGTTTTACCTTTACCAAGAAAGGTGTACCTGAGGTGTGCAAGTAAGGCTTAAGTTCTAATATCGGAGGCTTCTCTAAAGATAGTAGAGTGGGTGCTTCGATTCGAACTAATTTGTCTTGATGCACTGGAACATCTGTCCCCTCTATCTCCTCATCTTCTGTAGAGTAAGGATTTTGGTGTTTATTATCATCCTCTGCTTCCAAAGACTTTACTTCTACAATGCAACTCTCAATTTGTTCTTGTAGTTGGTGATCCAACATTTCGAACTTCATGCATGCACTGCTTGTTTTTGTATTCTTTAAGGCCTTATTCATATTGAATTCAACCTGATCTTCTCCTATTCGAAGTGTCAATTTACCTTCGTGAACATCAATTATGGCCTTTCCTGTATTCATAAAAGGTCGACCCAAGATCAGTAGGTAGTTCTTATCTTCTTCAAAATCTAGAACTACAAAATCTACTAGAATAATGAACTTATCCACTCGCATCAGTACATCTTCCATTATTCCTAACGGCCTTTTGATGGACTGGTCTGCCAATTGAATTAACATCGAGGTAGGTTTGACCTCTTCCAGTCCCAACTTCCTGAATATTTACAAAGGTATAAGATTGATGCTAGCTCTCAAATCGCACAAACACTTAGTGAATTCCAATTTCCCAACCACATAAGGTATGGTGAAATTACCTAGATCTTTCAATTTTGAAGGCATTTAACTGGTGAATATTGAATTACAAGTGCCAGTTAGGGATACTGTCTGATTTTCTTCCTAAGTACGCTTCTTAGATAATATATGCTTTAAAATTTTTGCATATTTCGGCATATGTTCCAATGCCTTGACAAATGAGAGATTTATCTGTAGCGTCCTTAGCTTCTCAACAAACTTTGTAAATTGTTCATCTAACTTCTTCTTCTGTAGTCGTTGAGGAAAAGGTACCTTGGGTTGATATAGTGGAGGTGCAACGTGTGGAGGGTATTTGCTCATGTCCACTTTTTTCTCCTTTCTTTGATTCTTCTCTATTGTTTAGGTAGGCTCCTCTCTTATCCTTGTGGCTTGTTCAATTTCCTTCCCACTTGGAAGTGTGATAGCCTTTAGTTGTTCTTTTGAATTTCTTCCTGAGTTGCTAGTAAAATTTCCAAACTTTTGTATCGAAAAGACGTTTGTCCGTTGACTAAATTGGGCTTCTAAATTATGAATGGAAGATGCATGTCGCTTAATGACTTGCTCAAATTTATCTTCCAACTTTTTGTGTTCATCATCTAAAGTACCCAGCCTATATAGAATTCTGTCCAATTTAGCATCCATCAAGCTTGTTTTGTCCTGTGGGAAACTCGATTGTCCTTGGGGTCTGAACTACCCTCCATTGTTGTTATTAGAGCAAGAGAAATTTGGGTGATTCTTTCACCCAGGGTTATATGTGTTGGAGTAGGGAATATTACCCACTCCATGTCCAAATTGGGCTCCCATTTAATGAAATTGCTTCAGGTTATTTTCTTTCATCAAAAAGCAGTCTACTATATCATGATCAAATTGACCACATAGCTCGCACTTCAATTGCGCAGATTTTACCGTAGCTAAGGATGATGCCTTCAAATTACTGAGTTGTCGAGTCAAGTTGTCGATCTTAGCTTGTATTTTTGTCATCTGATCGACACCGACAACTCCCTTCTGCTCCCTAAAGTTAGTAGGTTGCCTACTACGTTCACTAGCCCATAAGCAGCTATTACTGGCCATCTCCTCTATTAATTCCTCTACTTCATTGACCATCTTTCTCATTAAAGATCCTCCTGACGCCGCATCGATGGTGCCTCTAGTCTATGGGTTTACTTCGTTATAAAATGTTTGCAATAAGAACTCCTTGGGTAGATTGTGGTGTGGCCATCTCCTCTACAAATCCTTGTAACGCTCCCACACTTCATAAATGGACTCCCTATCACCTTATTGGAAATTTGTAATTTCCTTAATAATTTTTGTAGTCTTTGTTAGTGGGAAATATTTATCCAAGAAGGCACGTACTAACTGTTCCCACGTTGTAATGTTAGCAGGGCTCAGTGAATGATACCAAGCTTTCGCTTTATCCTTGAGCGTAAAGGGAAACAACCTAATTCTCACTGCGTCTTTCGACATCTGGTGATAACGAAAAGTACCACAGATCTCGAGAAAACTCACAATACAAGCATTCGGGTCTTTAGTTGCAAGTCTATAGAATTGGACATTCTGTTAAAGCATGTTCAAGAGGGCTGGCTTGATTTCAAAAGAAACTGCTTGAATTGGCAGTCTAGCCACTCCTTGGTTCGTAGGATTGAACCCTGGCCTCATAAAATCCATGAGGGTCCTTTGTTGTTTCCTTCCAGGGTTGACTTCTTGATCCATGTTTCTTTGGAATTCCTTGGCCATTTGTGCTTTCTCACACTCTTCTTCTTCTTCTCACTGAGCTTTCCTAAGGGTTCGTTCTAAACGTGTTTTGTCTAAATCTAAAGTCTTAATTTTGTGATTCGACCCCTTGTGACTTTTGTGTTCATGCAAGAGCACGATTCCTACGTAGAACTACAGAAAATAAAAACAAAAATTAAAAGCTATCCTAACGCCTTAAACTGTAGAACTAAGTTGCTTTCCCTGACAACGGAGACAAAAACTTGTTCGCTTAAGGTTACACACTCTAAGTTTTACTAATTTTTAACTTTGGTAATTACTGCAAGTGCATCGTCGTTCGCATAGTACCTAAAGTGTCGATCCCACAAGGAAGGGAACTAGTCCTAAAATCTAATGACAACTAAGTTCGTAATACCTAATTAAACAACTACTGCAGGAATTAAAATTAATCAAGAGTCAAATATAACAATTTAAATCACCAAAAGAACAAATAGAAGCAAACTCACACAAATAATCCGAAATTCAACCTAGAAGTGACCAATTAAAAGAAAGGCTGAATTTATTCGAAATTAAAGAAAATCTATCCAATTATGAAATTTTCGATTTAATGGGCCTAGACGGTCTTAGGGTGAATTAATCTCTCTCGAGTTATAACCCTTAACCCTAATTAATATTCCCTCATTCAAATTATGGAAATTGCGATCTCTTGATTCGCAATTTGTCAAAAACTTAAATTAGTTCTAACACTGTCTATTAACCTATCAGGAATCCGTGCTCGATCTCTCGTTATACGACTCTACAAGTTTAATTCAATTCTCTACCTATCGATTTACCTAACTCTCATTAACCTAAATCGATGATTTTCACCGACTCACCCTCTCAGTTTATTGCCTAGTTATGAAGAATCAAATTAAATCACAATAAATCGAAATAAAACACAGTCGAATCAATCTTTTTAATCTCAAGAATAAATAAAACCAAAAGTGAGTTTAGACAAAAGCATCGACATTCAATGAAAAATATCTCTAATCAATCTCAAGACTCCATACATTAATGAAATCGAAATGATGACTAGAATATACTTTCGTAATGGATCTCAGAGTCGTGAATGCGGGAAACCACCTGTTCCGGGATTGATCTCTAACTAGGTTTTCCCTCTTCCTTCGTCTCCTTCCTTGATTGATTGATCTCTAACTAGGTTTTCCCTCAGATTTTCGGCAGAGTCTCTCTCGTTTTGCAACTTTTGGCTCTCTAATCTCTCTCCCTCTTGCGGCTGCTAGGTATTGTTCTATTTATTCTGTAGTAGCCCTAGGTCAAACTTGGGGTTGAAACGGTCTGAAAAATCACCTAAAATGTGAATTTTTCTGTCAGCCCAACGTAGTGCACAATCGTGGCCCTGCTTGCTATGATCGTGGCTTGATTTAACGCTCTCTTTCACGATTGTGGCCCATAATGCACGATCGTGGCCTGGTTGTTGTTAGCTCCTCCTCTTCTATTATGATCATGGACACTGTGCACGATCGTGTCCAATGTCTTTTAGGCTGAAACTTTTCAAATCTTCACTGTTATTCCCTATTTATCCTACAACACTAGCACACACATCAAGGTACCTAAAAAATATACAATTTAAGCTCAAAGATTCAGACTAACCCAGTAAAACACTTAAACACAAAAACTAATCTAATTAAACCCTAAATGCTTGCTCAACACTCAATTTGACATAAAATGCATAACAAATTAAACCTAAAATATCACACAAAACACTACTATCATTTATTAAAGAGCTTAAGAACTGATTACAGTTAGGGCCATTGTAATTAAGAGATTACTTGTTTGGTACTCAACCTAAATTAGGGTTTGTGATTATAACTCGAGAGAGTAATCCCCCTTTCGATAGTCTAAAACTAATACCACAATAACAAATAAATGATTAGATTATCTTTGATGATAGGAAAAATCCTTTCTCTTATTATCGGTTAATTCTTCTTGTGTGATTCCTTCCAATGTTATTTTAAGTGTTGCTTAAATTGATTTCTTTGCATTATTTTACGAAATAATTTTTCGATAAACAATTTTTAGTGTTTACATTTTTATTCTATTTTTATTTTCATTTTATTAATTTTTCTAAGCCTTAGAGAAATTAGGATTAGATTAGTTCACACCTCCTTGTGGGATCGACCTCTGTTTTACTATAATTCATAACTTCGTGCACTTGCGGTAGTTGAGGGTTTAAATTAGATTAAAACTTAACACTAAAAAATACTTAAAATTTGTGAAAGGTCCAATATGTCTTGAATTATGGTAATGGATGTTTATTGTTAAAAAAGAAAAAAGAAGAACAAAAAAGAAAAAAAGAAAAAAAGAAGAAGAAAGAGAATAAATTTATGGTACCAATAGAGTTGTGTTGAAAGGACCTTTTGTTACCGAGTTTTGTAATGTTCTTTAAGTAAATTTCCTTCACTCTTAACTCTTTTTATTAACCCATTCATATCATACCTCAGCCCCATTACAACCTTTATAAAGACCTTTGGATTTTTGTTTCTAGTTTGTACATGAGTGGAGGAGATGTGATTTTACTGCAAGCTTATGGTAAGAATTTTTCTATGCATTGATTGAGAGTTTGATACTTTTCACCCTAAACACTTTTTCAAATTGAGTGAAATCTTGGTGAGGGTGTAAAGAGTTATGCTTTTGATTTCAATGTGATTGTTGATATGATTACTACTAAAATTACTTAGGAAGTTAATTCTACAATAACTTGACTTTGATTGCACGTTAATTTGATTCAATAATATATAATGATGTATGGTATAAATGGACAGATTGAGATTATTGATAGATTTATGTTGAAAAATTTATAATTTTGATTATGGTTTCCTTAAGGACAAGTAAAAAAATTAACTGTGGGGATGTTTAGTAAATATATATTTAACTATATTCTTATGCCCATGTTTGATGTATTTTGCTTGATACTTTTGTTATATATTTGGTACTTAATTCACTTCAAGTGTGTTTATAGGTGATAATTGCCTTTATGGACTTAAAGGATAAGTATTTGGGTGAAAACATGACTAAAATAAGAAAAACAGTAATCTAGAAGAAATGCACGACAATGCACACGAACGTGCATATCCTAAAAACCTAGATTTTCATATAAATCGTTATATTTAGCAGTTAAAGATGAGGGGAGATTTTAGGAGGTGATTTCTAGATGTTGAGAACATCTAGAAGGGACAATTTTGATCCAGAGAAGTGGGAAACATGAAAAAATCATCAAAAGATCCATTGGAATACAAGATCTAGCTTTTATATCATAAGAACATTCGATCGAAGACAACCAGGGAAATTTAAAATAGTGAACCCATTGTTTTCAATTCATTTTTCTTTTGGTTTATGTTTGATTTCGTGTTCGATCATGTGTAATTAAACTTCTAGGTAGTATTTAGGTTAAATGAACCTTATGTTAATACTTTAACATGAATTGATTCCTTTATTAATGCAATTTGTTCGATTGATTATTGTGATATGATTACATGTTTTATCGATAATCTGATTTCATATGTAGAGATTGAGAAATCCTAGTATGAATAGATCTATCGTAATTATAAGGAGTTGATTGCATCCCTAAAGATAGGATGACATAAATCTTTCAGATCAAGGATAAACCTAATAAAGGGATTCACAAAACAGTAACGCAATCTGTAAGATTTAACTTGAGTAATTCGGTTAAAGACCTTAGGATTAGTTGTTAGTAGTCTCAAGGTCAACTACTAGCATACCTAAGGAGTCTCAATGGTCCAATAAATCATCAAAACATTTGCATGATAAAAGATCAATTTGTTAAGGGTTCAAGGGGATTCGAACCTATATACTAATTTTTGATAGTGATAGTTTTCTAAGTGAATTCCACTATCTTTATGTTCATTATTTTTTCCTATTTCTTTAATTGTTTAGTTTTATTTTCTTTTAATTAAAAACAAAAAATCAATCATTAGGCTAGATAATCAGGGAAGGGTAATTACTAATATTCATAATCTTCATGGGATCGACCCGTACTTGTTAGTTCTAACTACAAGTATGCCGTGCACTTGTGGTTTATTACAAATTGACTATCATGAAATAGGTCTTTCAGGGACCCAACCTTGAAATATTAAAAACCATTTTGAATATGTGTTAAATTCTAATGATATTGAAACGGATCAAAAATAAGTCCGAGCAGATAGATTTTAGGAATTCCAAAAGTTTATGACTAAAATGTCCTTTGTGGAAAATAGTGGGAATTAATGATTTTAAACCCATTGGAATTTTTTTAAAACATCCAATCAATAATTATTGACCTTAATTAGAGTATTTCATAGTCAATTTGATAGTGAGATGGTTGTGGAATATTTTCAGAATTTAATTCGGTTAGATGATGATTAAATTCATTAAAGGGCAATTTAGCCTTTTTACATGGTGTGAGTGGATTAATGAGTCATTAGAGATGAACAATTATAGAGTGACATGTTTATCATCAATAGGGAGTATAAAAAAGTAAAAAGTAAAACAAATTGCTTCATTCTTTTAACATAAACACGAGAGACCAAAAATAAAAGAGAAAAGAAGAGAAACCAAAGCGAAGTTTTGGCTAAGGAGAATAAGAAGAAGAGTGCATTTGTTTCTTATAGGTTTTGAGTTGGATTTGAAGAGATATTGATTAGGCCTAAGTATTCATCAATTACCCAAAAGATTGGAGGAAAAGTGGTAAGATTTCCTAGCTTAAATTTCTAATTTTTATGGGTTTTCTAGTGGGGTGGATGTGTTTAAGATGAATGATGATTTTTGACTTGCCATGGGGTAGATTATAACTTCCCATTTTCAGGGCTAGACCCGATAATAGTGAATTGAGTGTACTATGAGAAATTAGAAGCGCATTTCATGCATCATATGACATATTTAAATATGTGAATTGTGTTGATATTCATGAAATAATTGTACATGGATTCATTGACATTTTTCAGTATAATTGAGTTATAAATGCGATTAAAATGTGAATTGAGGATTATTTGTGTTGAAAATTTATTTGGAACATATTATGATCATTTCTGAATTTTTGGTGAATTTTAGGAAATTTCCTAAATTTTGGGGTATTTTAGACTAGGAAAAATATTAAAAGACTAGACCAATTATATTGTGACATGTGGCAGCTTATATATGTGACAAATGGCTCACACTCATGGTGACATGTGGAGAGGTGTTATACATGCACGTGGTTATGTTTAGGCTAAAACAGAAATTACTGTAGCTATTGTTGTTTTCTTCGCTGTTGTTCTTCACCGTAGACATCAACACCAAAATTATTTTTGTTCATCTTATTACCGAATCAGCTAATTGCTTCTGGTTGTGTATTTGGCTTTGGATTTTGATATCAAAGTAAGAACTTCAATCCGAATCTTGTGTTGTTACTCTTTATTTTTGTTATTTCCATCCATCGAAAGTGTTATGGGTTTTAAGGGATTTGTGTTGATGATGTGTAAGTGTGTGGAAATAGATACATGCATGAGTGGGGGTAGGAAGAAGTAGTTTCAATGATAATTAATGAGTTAGAAAAGGTGTGAAAAAGAATGCAGAAAATGAATGAAAATGCAGAAACTCTAATTAGAAATACGTGAATATCATTGCTGTATTTGATGTTTGTGTGATTTGGAATTTTGAGAGGTTTAATAGTGAGATGAATGAAAATGGGAGTGGAAAAGCATGTTATAGGTTTTGCTTAAGGGTATATAATGAAAAACTAAACTAAGTGCAGTAAGGATGGAAATGCAATAGTGAGAGAAAGCAAGTGTAAGGTCTCGGACTTTTGATTCTTACCATATAAGCTTGCATTTAATGTATTTAGAGATTGTATTAGGTATAGAAATGTAGAATATATGATTTAGGAATGAATAAATCAGTAGGAAGAAAGGATTAAAGAAAAGAAGATTCTGGACATTTTGAGGGAGTGTGCATAGGCATGCGTTGCCAACGCACGGCTGTGACTGTAGCATGAAGGGGTTTTTCAACCCTAAACACCTCTGATTCTTTTGACCATAACTTTGTCATCCTATCTCCAAATGACGTGGAACTTTAATCAATAGGCTCCTAAGACATTTTTATTTCTCTCCATAAAAATTTAGAGCCATCTAAATTCGTTTGGGAAAGATTTGATTAATGGATTTAGGATGTAAGTGAGGAAATGCGCTGGAATGTTATGAACTGGAGAATTTTCACTAAACATACTTCGGTATTTTGATTATATATTGATGTGTAGATTTTCAAATGAGTTGATTCTTGATTAAGATTAAACTTGAGACATATTTATACAACTTTATTGAAGAAGTGTAATTTTAATTCTGTCTCTAAGACTTTCAAAATTAGCTTGAAACAGAGTCTTGGCTTAAGTTGTAGCACTACCAGTGACAGAAATCATGTCTTGTAGTTATTGAATAAACTATATTGATGTAGTCTGAATCAAACAATGGTGTCTTCACAAAAGTTGTAGCTTATTCTCCTTGATTTAAATTTGTATAAATTTTGTAATTTATGGATATTTTAATTGAGAGATATGGGTTGAACAACTTGACTGCATGATCATGCTCTAGCCAAAATTCCAAATGTACATAGTCTGTGGTATTTTGAGCATAACTCATAGAATAATAAACCAAATTGTATGATATTAGTATCATTAGAAACTTAAGACACATAGTAACAATTTTATAGAATAAAGTATTATAGAAATACATGATTTTCTTGGTCTTATTGCTTATGCAATGTTGACAATGAGGTGCTTTCAGCAAAAGCTAGAATAGTGATTTAGTGTGTGAATTTTGGCACAATTGGATTACAATTGATATGTACATCAATTTGTTACAGAAATATACCCAAGAAATTTTCATTTCACATGCATGATACATGATACCTTTCGATATATATGTGTTTACCTAGTTACATAAGCAGCATAGTAATGTGAAATTGTTTTAATGTATATAAGAGAGCAAGTAGTGCGACCACTTCCAGATATCGCCGAAACGTCAAGACGTAGCGCGACCACTTCTGGATATTAACGGAACGTTAAGGCGATAGGCTTAAGGGAGCAATTTTGAGTAACCTAATATGCTCTCACTTTAATTTGATATGATAATTACTGAATTGAATTTGATATATGATGAGTATGTACTGGTTGTGTACTGAATTTCAGACAATACTTGTTTGAGGCGTTTGATGCATGTGAATATTATTAGAAGTGCTATTTGTATGTGAATGAGACTGCCTAAGTGATTCTTAACTAAAAATGGCTAATTGTAATGACTGAGATGATGGGAATAAAAGTGATTGATTGTATTTGAATGATTTGTAGCATGCATTTCATTTCAATAAATGTAATATAAAGGTAGTTGTGACTGGTGATGCTACTGATTGAGACTACAACTGAAAAGAGCTTAAAGCTTAAGCACATATGTGATTAGAGCCTATAGCTCACTGTGATCAATGAACTCAATAACATGGGCTACTGAAAAAGGCACACGGTCACAACAATGTAAAAATGAATGTGAGTCTCATACATATAGCATGCACATATAATTTGAATTCATTGAATGATTTGCAAAGCTGTAAGAATGTTAGATGATTGAATACATGGTATTAAACCAATGATTATGTTTTTATTCAAATGTTATGAAGTAATAGTTTGATTCAATTGTTTGACTGAAATACAATTTGTTGGTGATAGATATTGATGATAATCAAGTTGATAAGAACTGTGTGACAATATGTTTATGATTGATTGTGTGTTATAACATGAGTGAACCACCGAGGATGGTTACTCTATTGAGTTCGCAAAACTCACCAAAATTGCATGTTGACAATTTTAGGTTCGAGAGTGAGACGACCTAGCTTTTCAGACTCCATAGAAGCGTATTTTCTGCAACTTTGACATTCAGATATGGCTCAAAGGTCGGTCAGCTGGGAAATGAAGACATAATTTGTTAATAACTTTTGTGCATTCCTCATGTTTGTAGCATATTGTGTAGACTAACTGTTTTATGCTTATAGGATGATGTTGTATAATTATGGATGATGTTGAACTTGAAGCTACAATGTATATGATGGTATGATATAAAATGAGGAAATTTTGGATGTTAGTAAATGTGTGAATTGTCATTTTAATTGTGATGCCATGTTATAAATTGAAAGTAAGATAGATAACATGTTTGTCAGGCATGTGCATGTGTGATCGAAGGGTGCACGCGCATGTGCCAGATGGGAGTGGGTGTTACATAGATAATAAGCTTAGAAGCATTTAAGAGTTGAAAATAAGAAAGTAACCTAAAAAATCAAGATTGGAAGAATCAACCATGGATAGTTTTTTATTAATATGAAATGATCCAAAATTTTATTTTTATGTTTTATGATGTTCATAGCATGATTTTGATCCTAACGAAGTAAACAAATGAAAAATAATTGAATTGGAAAATTTTAATGTAAAATATGTTTAGTTAAGCCTTAAGGGCATTTTTGGTATAAAAGTAGGGTTATGATGTAATGACCATGTGAATGTGATTGACGATGGTCATTAAGTATACTTGTGGCATTGGAATTGTTAAATGAAGTGTTATGTTATTACTTGGAGAAACTTAGTGTATGGGGTGTATATGGAAAGTAATGAAGATGAAATGGTTTACGATGCGTGTGGATGATGCTCGAAATGGATTTTAGGTAAATAATGTTCAAAAATTGAAATAAAAAGTAATGACAATATAAGTATGTATGGTGAGGGCAATTTATCATTAAGAGGAAATGTAGTTGTTAGTGTGAGTTGTTGAAGTTTGATTATGGATATGGTGAATTAATTGGGTGAGATAGTGTTTTGAAGAAGTTGATAAGTTGGAATGGGCAAAAGATGGTATTTAAGTAATTTTAGAAGATAGACTTTGAAACAAAGAACAATAGGTTAGCTTATAGAAGTAAGTGAAAATACGATTAACATACATGTTACATGATTAAATACTAATATCAAATTTAGTTAAACTGAATATATAGTTTTAATGCCTTATTTTTGAATTTGGAAATAAATGCCTAAGCGAAACGAGATTTGTGTAGGTAAAGGAAAGACACAGAACACGTGATTGTGTTTAGTGATAATTTGGCAAAATAGTGACTGTATTTTAATTGTTTCATATGAATAACTTATTTGCAAAAGAATTGACGACATATGATTTTAAATTGTATGAATATGAGTTTTATGTGAATGATACATTACAAGTGAATGTTTCTAGTATAAGTTTATGGAATTGAAAATTTGAAAGTTGAATTTCATACGATTTGAAGTGACATTGAAATTATTTTATTGGTTGAAAAAAAGGAAAGAAGATTTTTTGCCTATAGTACATCGTTAAGTTTTATACATGTTATTATACTAGTGTATAAGGGTTAGCTTAGTACACATAAGTGATGTAGAATAGTTCCATAACTAGTGGTTAACCATGTGTAAGTGATGTAGAAGCAGCTCCGTAACTACAGGTATATAGCAGTTAACCTAGTGCGGGTAAGCGATGTAGAACAAGTTGCATAAATTGTAGTTAACTAGTTACAGGTAAGCAATGTAGATGGGAAATTTATGCCTTGGTTTTAAACTAAATGGTTTTTAGAATGAAATTAAATTTTCTAGATGTATGAACAATCACAGGTAAAAATGTTGTAATACTAACATTTTCATTACTTTTACCTCCCCTGTGAAAAATGGAAAAAGGTTATTGAGTTGACTAGTTAATAATAATAGTAGTGAGCTTAAGGTCTAGAAAAATTTGACCAAAGTTGTCTAATTTTTTTCATTTTTCTCATGTATTTTAAACATTGTGTCTTTAGAATTTAATGTAGATATTAAGGGTATTAGTATGGTTGTGAAATTATGGACTGAAGATATTATTATTACTATTATGTTGTTACCAAGTAGCATATGAACTTATGTATTAAATGATGATGGGATTACACTTAGACTATTATGATAAATAAATGAATTAATTATGCTTAATTTGACTTAAAACATCTTGTTAATTCATGCGCGGTAGGGTTAGCTTGGTACCCTAGTATTGGGTTATCTTAATGCATATTGAATGCATCAGAAAATAAACCTAACTCTGCACAACTAAATTATATTAGTGGTGAGTAGGGATCATATTCATAAGGAGTTCCTGTAGCTTTTGCAATTAAAGAAATAAGTGTTTACGAATTTGTGGTGGAGGAGGGGGGTGGTTGGTTGGATGAAAATAACAATATAAATAAAGTTTAACTAAGGAAAACAAGTCAAATTAAAAACCATTAAAATGTAAAAATTGATGAATCAATTTGGAATTCGGTTTTTGGTTCATCAATGTACAAACAAGTAAACATACTTCATTATCTTGTTATTTTCATACCTATCTTAGAAATTATTAATTTTAGGCTAATAACAAGATCTGTTAACCTTGATTTTTCCTTAGATTGTGTTTAATTAAAACAAGCCTTTTAACTAAACCTAGCTATCGAACAACCTAGAAGAAACTCTCTAAATTTAGTAGGATAGTCGCATTACAAACAAGGAAAATAGATTAATCTAGGCAACAACTACACAAAATTAGGTCATTTAACCTATATTGCATTATCCCTAATGATTTAAAACCAATAGTTGTCACAAATGAATCCAAAACACAACTATTACGTATTGTATTCGAGATTCTAGCAATGGGTTTACATAAAAATAATCTAATGAACACATTCATATCATTTTTACATAAATACACAAATAAATAGACATGGAATAAAATAAACAATTCATAAAGAGAGATAGAACAATAATACACAATGAAGATATGCCCAAATGTGTTCTTTGGCTTCGATTTCATCTCTGAACTGAAAAAAGGAAGATTAGCCCTCATAGATCTCAAAGAATAAAAGGTTTTGCCTCTCCTCTTCATCCAAAAATTGATTTATCCCCCCTAAGCCGCTCAAATGTCACTTTAGATGAAAAACTTGGCCTAACCGTGAATACTAAAAAGGTGAACATTTCATCTGTGCATCCAATTGTGTATGTCAAAGGTGATTCTATCGAATGTGTACATGACTATGTAAGTTTATCCATGACTGTGTATCTTTCAAATCATGTTGAAATGTTGTTTTCTTGCAATTTCCTAACCTATATTCACTTTAATCCTTATCCTTCATATTCCATAAAGACAATTAAGTTTTGACATTAAGAGGATGGCTCAAAGAATGTGCCTTTAACTCATTTTAGCTCTTGAACTTACAAATTGTACCTAAAACCAAATATAAACTAAAATAAATGTCTTAAACATTTCGAAGCATTTTGCTAAGTTTTAAGGAGTTAATGTATAAACAATTCAGCACATATAAGGTTAACATTATGCTGTCCACCCCAGGCATTGTTAACGTGAGGTTTGACAAGGTATATGTTTCCATTTTGCTATACTTTCTAGTTGTTATATTTTGTAAATAAATCAATAAATGGATTATGGAAAATACCTTAATTAAGACTTATATGGTCTATGAATCCATTATCAATGATCCAAAAACTTGCATTAACATTGCTTACACTACAAAAACTAATAGTATTCAATTTACCAAAAAAGTTATTAGTGATCTCTAAAGGCTTTGAGGGGACTTAGAGAGAAATTACATTAGGTTTAAGTGAGCCCATATATAACTAGGACATCATATTTCAACCCAAATTCTTAAGATAATGAGTTATGAGTCCTATATTTATACTCACTTTATTCTTATGTCACTTTCTAATCTAGGATTACTCTACTTATAAATTTCTATCATCTCCACCTTATAAGTGGATACATCTATATCACAACAACTCCCTTCAACCTATAGCTAATGTGAAGCCATTTACCAACGTTGTAGGTAAAGGAGAGGCACAGAACATGTGAGTGTGTTTAGAGATAATTTTGCTAAATAGTGAGTGCATTTTAATTTTTTCTATAAATAAATTATTTGCAAAAGAATGGATGACATATGATTTTAAATTGTATGATTATGAGTTTTATGTGAATGATACATTGCAAGTGAATATTGCTAGTATAAGTTTATGTCTTAGCAATATATGAATTGAAATTTGAAAGTTGAATTTTTTACAATTTGAAGTGACATTGAAATTATTTTATTGGTTGATAAAAAGGAAGGATGATTTTTTTGCTTATGGTACACCGTTAAGTTTTATACATGTTATTATACCAATGTATATCGATTAATGCATTGTGGGTAGACGATGTAGAACTGGTTTTATAACTAATGGTTAACCACAGGTAATAACGTAGAAGCAACTCCGTAATTACTAGTGTATAGCAGTTAACTTAGTACAGGTAAGCGATGTAGAACCAGCTTCGTAACTAGTGGTTAACTAGTTGCGATTAAGCAATGCAGATAGGAAATTTATGACTTGTTTTATAAAGTAAATGGTTGTGCATAATTATAGATAGGAAATTTATGATTTGTTTTATAAACAAAATGGTTTCTAAAGTAAAATTAAATTTTTTGGATGTATGAACACGCACAGTAAAAATTTTGTAATACTAATGTTTTCATTATTTTTTCCTCCCCAATGGAAAAGGGAAAAAGGCTATTGAGTTGGCTAGTTAACAATAGCAGTAGTGAGAATAAGGTCTAGAAAAATTTGACCAAAGTTTCTAATTGTTTTCATTTTTCTCATTTATTTTAAACATTATGTATTTAGAATTTGATGTAGATATTAGGGGTATTAGTATGGCTGTGAAATTATAGATTGAAGTTATTATTATTACCATTATGTTGTTACTAAGTAGCATATGAACTTATGTATTAAATGATGATGGGATTACACTTAGACTATTATGATAAATAACTAAATGAATTATGCTTATTTTGACTTGAAACATCTTTTTAAGTCATGTGCGCTCGTAAGGTTAGTTGGGCACCCTAGTATTGGGTTTTCTTAATGCATATTGAATGCATCAAGAAATAAACCTAACTCCACACAACTAAATTTTGTAATAATGGTGAGTAGGGATCATATCCATAGGGAGTGTTCATGTGGCTTTTGTAATGAAAGAAATAGTGTTTAGGAATTTAAGGGGGGCGGTTGGTTGGATGAAAAATAACAAAATAAAGTAAAATTGAACTAACAAAAACAAATCAAATAAAAAACATTAAAATGTGAAAATTGATGAATGAGTTTAGAATCAGGTTCTTGGTTCACCAGCCTACACACAAATAAACATACTTCATTGTGATGTTATTTTCACACCTCTCTTAGAAATTATTAATTGTGGGTTACCAACAAGATTTGTTAACCCCAATTTTACCTTAGATTATGTTTAATTAAAAAAAGCTCTTTAACTAAACATAGCTATCGAACAACCTAGACAAGTTCTGTAAATTTAGTAGGATAGTCACATTACGAACTAGGAAAACAAATTAATCTAGGCAACAACCACACAAGCTCAGGTCATTTAACATATATTGCATTATCATTAATGATTTAAAACCATTACTTGCCACAAAAGAATTCAAAACACAACTATTACATATTGTATTCAAGATTCTGGCAATGGGTCTATATAAAAATAATCTAATGAACACTTTCAGATCATCTTTACACAAATACCCAAATATATAGACATGAAATAATATAAACAATTCTTAAAGAGAGAAAGAACAATAATACAAAATGAAGCTATGCCTAAATGTGTTCTTCGGCTTCAATTTCATCTCTAAACTGGAAGAAGGAAGATTAGCCCTCATAGATCCCAAAGAATCAAAGGTTTTACCCCTCCTTTTCATCTAAAAATGATTCATGCCCCCTAAGCAGCTCAAATGTCACTTTAGTTGAAAAACTAGGCCCAACTATGCATACTGATAGTTATCAATTGTATAGTGTGTTAGGCTTTAATTTGTTAAGTATTTAGTGTTAAATTGAGTTTTGAGTCTGTGTTTTGTGTTAATTGTGTTAGTTTATGTGTTTAAGTGTTTTTATGGGTTAGTATTAGTCTTTGAGCTTAATTGTTACATTTTTGAGGTACCTTGATGGGTTTGTTAGTGTTTCAGGGTAAAAGGTAAAGAACAAAGAAAATTCGAGGAGTTTTTGAGCCAAATGCATAACCCATAATCATGGCACAGCAGGCCACGATCGTGACAAACAAGGATTAGCCAGAACAGCCAGGCCATGATCGTGCACATAGGGGCACGATTGTGACAGAGAGCTTACATTCAGACCATGATCGTGCATATTAGGCCACAATAGTGATAGAAAGGTTTAGACACTGGCCACGATCATTGCAGGTAGGGCCACGATTGTAGCGCGTCCAGATGAAGAAAATATCTCAAATTTCACAAGATTTTTCGAGCCATTTTGATCTGACTTTGACCTAGAGCTCCCAAAGTATAAATATAACATTATGGGACAAATGCAAAGCTTAGAGAGTCATGCAAGAGAGCTATCACATCAGCCAATTCTGAGAGAAAACCTAGAGAGAAATTGAGAGATTGAGGAAGGAGACGAAGGAAGAGAGACACGGAGATGAAGCTAGATGTGACGTACTTCCTGGAATAGGTGGTTTCTCGCTATCGCTACCTTCGTAATTTTGTTCCTGGCAGTATTTTTTGTTTATTCAATTTTATTGATGTATGAAATTGTAATATTCGTTAAGAATAGGTTGTGTTGAATGTTGAGTTTTGTTTATACTTACTTTCGGGTTTTTAATTCTTGAGATTAATAAAGTTTAATGGATTTTGTTATTGTTGATTTAATTGTGATTCAATTTTTGTTTGTAATAATTCGGCAATAAACTGAGAGGGTGAGCCAAGTGAAAATAATCAGTTTGGGCTAATGACATTAAGTTAAATTGATAGATAAAAATTAGATCAAACTGGTAGAATCATGTAACGAGAGATCGAGCATAGGTTCCCAGTAGGTTAATAGACAATTTTAGAAATATTTTAGCTTGTAGGTAAATTGTGAGTCAAGAGATCATAATTCCATAATTTAATTTAGGGATCATTAGTTAGGGTTAAGGATTATAACTCGAGAGAGAGTAATCTACCTAGGACCGTCTAGACCCATTAATTCGATAATTGCATAATTGGTTAGATTTTCATTAGCTTCGGATTAAAATCCCCTTTCTCTCACTTGATAGTTTTTAGGTTGATTTTTAGATTGGGTTGTATGATTTTGTTATTTTGTTGATATCTCTGCATTTTAATATTCATAATTGATTGTTTGATTGATTATTTTCTACGTTAGTTGTTATTTAGAATTATTGTAGTTTAGTGCGACCTTAGATATTAGGTCTAGATTCCCTTCCTCGTGGGATCGATACCTTAGGTACTACGCGAACGACCCGTGCGCTTGTGAAATTTACAAAGGTTAATAAATATTAAAACTTAGCATGAGTAACTTGCAATCACATACCAAAAAGATGAAAATTTCATTTGCGTATCTAATTGTGTATGTCAAAGGTGCTTCTTTTGAACATGTACATGGCTATGTAAGTTTATAAATGGCTGTGTATCTTCTAAATCATGTTGAAATGTTCTTTTTCTTGCAATTTCTTGTCCCATATTCACTCTAATCCTTATCCTTCTTATTCCATAAAGACAATTGAGATTGAACATCAAGAGGATGGCTCAAAGAATGTGCTTTTAACTCATATTAGCTTTTTAACTTACAAATTGTACCTAAAACCAAATATGAACTAAAATGAATGTCTTAAGCATTTCAAAGAATTAATCACTAAGTGTTAAGGAGTGAATGTATAAACAATTCAGCACACATTAGGTTAACACTATGTTGTCCACCTCAGGTATTATTAAGGTAGGGTGTGATAAGGTATCTATTTCCATTTTTCTCTACTTTGCTAGTTTTCATATTATGTAAATAAATCAACAATAGGATTATGGAAACTATCTTTATTAGGATTTGTATGGTCTATGAATCTGTTTTCATTTATCCAAAAACTTGTATAAACATTGCTTACACTACAAAAACTAATAGTATTTAGTTTACCAGCAAAGTTGTTAGTGATGTCTAAAAGGTTTTGAGGGGACTTAGAGAGAAATTACATCAGGTCTAAGTAAGCCCATATATAACTAAGAAATCATATTCTAACCCAAAATCTTAAGATAACAAGTTATGAGTCCTATATTTATACTCACTTTATTCTTATGTCTCTTTCTAATTTAGGATTACTCTAATTATAAATTTCTAACATCTTTGCCTTATAAGTGGTTACATCTATATCATACTAGCCCCTTAGGGGGTGGTCCAGCTGGTGGAGTGGGGGG
>JAOQMS010000004.1:30870916-30902256 GCA_027563885.1 Erythroxylum longipes
TTAGATCCTAAGTAGATACAACAACTAAAGGCAGAATGATAGTCATCAGGAAAGTATACGAATTATCATCAAATTAAGATGTAAGGTTTAAATTTTGGGATTTATTTAATTGGAGGCCACGAGGGGGTGTTGACTGTAAATACTCGAGAATTTCCTTAATCGCAGTCCGGTGTATGTCGATAAGACAATAAAGGAACTAAAAGACTTTGTTTTTAGTAAATTGAATATCAAGACAAAGGTAATGAAGGGCTTTAATGGTGTTATGATATTCAATTAGGTTAGAAAGAGTAAGTCTGTGATTTTGAGATAGAGGTAAGGGAGGTTTCATAGATGTAGGGGCAAGTTAGGTATGGTTTAAGTGGGTACAGGTATAGAGTTCTTGGGTGTATTTAGTTTGGGTAAGTAAAAGGCCATTAGGTGTTGTAGTGGCTTCACTTCTATAGAAGTAATAAAGAGGGCCAAGGTTTTTGATAGAGAAGGTATCGTTAAGGTCACTTATAAGAGATGAGATGAATGGTTATGAAGAACATGTGATCAAGATGTCATCCATGTAAACTAAAAGAAATATGGTATCAGTAAGGGATTGGTGGATTAAGAGGAAGGTGTCAGATTTAGAAGGGGTCAAATTTAGGGAAAGAATTTATAAAATCAACCGATGAAACCAGGTAGTGGAGCTTGTTTAAGACTGCAAAAGGTTTCTTTAACATGACATACATATTAAAGATGATGAGGATCTACAAAACTAGGGGGTTGAATCATGTAAATAGTTTCTTGAAGATTACCATATTAAAAGTCACTATTAACATCAAGATGAGGAATGGGCTAAGTTTTGGTGAGTGAAATGGTTAGAATGATGATAATGGTTGTAGGTTTGACAATAGGGCTAAAGGTGTTAGTATTGTCAATACTAGGTGATTGATGATATCTTTTAGCAACTAACTATGTTTTATAGCAATCTAAAGAGCTATAAAGTTTACATTTGGTTCACCATTTGTAATCCATTATGTTGACATTAGGTAGAGATGGAACAAGGTCTAAGTATTGTTGTGATTAAGAGCTTTAAACTTATCAAACATCACTTGATGCTAATAAGGAAACTTATTTGCCTCAGTATAAGATTTCAAATCAGGGTCATTTGAAGAAGGAGTTTAGGTTTGGAAGTTAACAAAGTTAGGTAGAATTAGTGAAACATATGTTTTATCTCATGTTTAGGCTACCAAATGACATGGATAAAATAAGTGTGGCATGGGTGGTGAGGGTGGCAAGGTGAAGATTGGTGTAAGGATAGAGGAGGAGCATTATGCGAAGGAGAGGTTAGTGGAGATAGGGTTCAAGTATTTTATGCAGAAAGATTTGGTAGGTTAATAGGAAAGAATAATTATACTTGAGAGAGGAGATTTTTGGAGTGAAGAGTTGAGAGTAAGGAAAAAGTATTTCAGTAAAGAAATGAAGTGAACATTAAGAGAGATGTAAATTTTTTTGGTTTAAGGGTCAAGTTATCTATATCCTTTATATTGTGAGGAATAGCTACGAAAGACAAATAAAGTGAGTTTAGGTGTGATTTTGTCAAATCATTTTAAGCCAAAGAATGAGAAACAACATTGCCAAAAACTCGAAGATGAGATAGATTTATTTTTGTGAGAAATGGGGTTTCATAAGGTGATTCATGGTCCAAGACATATGGGAGAAGAAGATTAACAAGGTAAACTAATATAGAGAAGTCGTCAAACGAGAAGGATTTAAGAAAGGATGCATGGACAAGTAAAGGAAGATCAATTTCAATGAGATGTAAAAAAAATTTGCTTGATAAAACTATATTGTTGAGGTTGCGAGGATAAAAGATACAATAAGATATCTCATAATCATTGATATATTTGACAAATGGCTCGTTTGATAAGTTAGTCAGCTCTATCATATTGAAACACTTCAATTGGATGTTTTGAAATGTTGGAATTGGTTAAAAGATTGAAATTTGCGGGTTAAGGGGTAGATCCAAGTGAAACAACTAAAGTCATTAAAATTTTATAAATTATAGAAAACTAGAGATAAAAATAATTGATGATGGCCAGATGCATCATAGTGAATGAGTTGTAAAGGCATTTTAGAAATTGTCAAAGATAAGAGAATAGAAAATTTAGTACTTTTTACCTTTTACTACATGAAGTACAAGGCTTTACTACATTAGACTTAAGAAATAAAGTACAAGATAAGGTTTTATTAGATGGATGATCTAATAGTTTATGTTAAATGTCAATAGACGTGACGAGCATTTAAGGCAATTGGATTGAAAAAAAACTTGACAAATGAGCATTAAGTATATGTTACCATTGATATTACCTACAATAGGCTGCATCTTGATTTCGCCGTCCTTTACAACATAACCAAAGAGGTTAAATTTAATTAAGTATGAGTTATTAGTGAAAAATTTTGCAACAGAAAGATTTGTGGTAAGTTATGATACAATTTAAATGTTACAAAGGGGTTTAGGATGTTTAATGAGTGATAATGTGCCAGTTGAGGTTATAGGGAAAGCATTACCATTACCAATGAGTACTTGATTTGCACAGTCGTATGATTTTACAATTTTCAGGATTTACGGATTAGCGATTATGTGTGTGGTGGCGCTTGTCTCTGGAAGCCATTTAGTTATGTCATTTCTGGAGAAATAAAAGGTGAAGAGGTCATCATAGATACCTAAGGAAGAAAACGTTGTATGAATATTACGCTGCGTATGGTAACTATGATCTATATACTGAGACAAAACGAAACAAAAATTTGGAGACAGAAAAGAACAAAAATTGGAGACAGAGAGGTGTTTGGTTGTAACGGACAAAGCAAATAAAACTACGTGTCTCGATGACAGAAATGTATTTGGTAGCAGTTGACAGAACATAGAAAACAATGTAAATGACCAAAGTATCCCTGCAATATAATATGATTGGAAATATGTAATTCATTGATTATTTTAAAATGAATGATTTATGTTAGTGTTTTTTTAATTGTATCTATAAATAAGGAATTAAAAAAATGAGGAAGCTAAAAATTTAATGAAATGAACTATTGAATAGCAAAAAATTCGTACAAGTTAACAATAAATTGAATTACGTTAAATATTTTTTATAATTGTATCAATATTTTTTTAACTGTATTTGTATTTTTTTTAATTACAATGAAAAAATGAGGAACCTAAATATTTAATGAAATGAGAAACCTAAAAATTAAATGAAATGAGTTATTGAATTTAAAAAATCCTACATGTTAGAAATTATAGTACATAATAATTTAATAAAACATTTAAGCATTCATGGAATTAATTACATAATAGGTTAAAGATACATTCAAGCCTTATATTTTATTAAGAATGTCCTTAACAATAACACCCAAAATGACTCTAATGGCAATGAGTAAAAATCCTTGACTCCATGCCATTTTTTTCTTCAAAGTTGCAACTTCATTTAGTTGTGCATTTGTTGGAAGTGAAAATTGATTAGGTATTGATGAGGGTTCATCAGCGGTAGGAACAATTTCTTCATTTCGACGAGTCCGCCTATTTATATCCATGACATAAGCACTCTGTGCTTCAACCAAAGTCTGATACCTCTTGAATCTAGCATTAGGAAACCCCTCAGTTGCCAATTTAACATCATCCCAATTTGTAAAAATACCAACTTGAGGTCCAATAAATACAACATATAAGTTATATCTGCCCATAGGTAAGTACCTAAAAATGAATCATATCCTTATCATTCATACACGTACATAAATGACAAACATTAAAAAGTTAATAAACCAACCATTCATCATTCATACACAAATGTACAAACTAATTCAACAGTTCATCATTTCATCGTTCAACATCACATAGCTTATTGCAAGACAATGCAAATCTTAGCTTTCCTGTTAAGCTACTATGATGCCAGTAGCTCCAGAAAAATGGTGAGCCCAAAAGTTACAGGTCACAACCAAAAAATTATGGTCCACCATAAGCAATGGCAGAAGCAAAAATAGTTAAGCTAGAAGTATTGTTACCATCCTACATTACCATATAATAGTACCATATCCTACTAATTAAGAAATAAAGCATAAAGTCAAATTTCATCATGTAACAGGCTCCTCACATAAGCCTGTTTCTGGTCTGTAATTAAATCCCAGAAAAGCTTCCCAGCATGAGCATTCTTTGAGAAGATCCTTGTAGTCCTAACAACTTCGTTAGTGGAGAACCCCAAATTCCCAACTTTCATCAAAGTTCAACATGAGCATTTATTTTTTCCAACTTTCATCGAAGTTAAACATCTCATTACCTATATTTCCTTTTCCAAGACACGGAGTAATTAAACAAATTCAAATCAGATCTCCAACCATCGAAAAAAGAAAACTAAATCGACAAACAAGGATATGCAAACCATAACAACATAATAGCAAGATCAAATCTTGCACTTCTAAGTCCGGACCACTCTCTTTACCAACACAAAACAAAAGTTCAAACTAAACCGAATCTTCCTTCCTTGTAATCAATTTACTGCATTCCTAGTTCTGATAAACTAAACAGAATCTTCAATTGTTAAAATTAGGGTTTAAAAAGAGAGGTTTTACAGAGGTTTTTGCTTCAGTGTAAGAACATATACAAAAGGAATCAAGAAATTTAAATGACTATGTAGGACAGTAAGTTGCTTGCAATTTGGACTATTTTTGCTTCTGAACTTCTATGGTTGGTTAATAATAAGGTCAAATTATATGAGTTCTGACTATGGCTTTCTATTAAGAGCTCAACATATCTATAGTTTTCTATTAATGTAATCTAATATTAGAAAAGGAGACGATAATGTAAATAGTTAACTTAAGGAATTACCATGGTCAAAATCACCAAGCAAGCCCTTCAAAAGATGGAGAATGCCGTGACGAATATGTTGATGGATTAAAATTCCTAGCTTATGGCAGAATTCAATATTAAGATTGATAATATGGGGGCATACTAAAGTGGTTACTCCTAGATACCTTTTAAAAGCATCATAAAGGGAATGAAGACCATAACAACATAATAGCAAGATCAAATCTTGCATTTCTAAGTCCGGATCACTCTCTTTACCAACACAAAACAAAAGTTCAAACTAAACCGAATCTTCCTTGCTATGTAATCAATTTACTGCATTCCTAATTCTGATAAACTAAACAGGGTCTTCAATTGTTAAAATTAGGGTTTAAAGAGAGAGGTGTTACAGAGGTTTTTGCTTTAATATAAGAATATATACAAGAAGAATCAAGAAATTCAACTTGAACCTACTAAAAATAGGACAAAAATGCTGCTAAACTACAGCCAGTAACCATCCTCACAATTCATCAGAAGTGCTCCAGAATGAGACTAATAAAATCAACAAAAATCAGAAAAGATGGCATCTACAACAGTTAAGAAAACAACTCCTGAACAAAATCAGAACACGAAAACTATGACAAGACCCAACATTTGATACAATCTGGGGCTTTGGGTGGGGGATTGGTGATGCAGAGGGGAACTAGCGGAGAAAAGTAAAGCAAGGAAGCAGCGAAATGATAAGAGGCAGAGAAGGGGAGAAAATGAATAGAAAAAAAGCCATAAACGAAGAACTCACCTTTGACTGCACAGACGAAACAGAGAGAAGAAGAGGGACGTGCGAGAGAGAAGAACGTGATTTTGCATTGAAATTAATGAAGTCATTTTTATTTTTTGTCTGATGATACAGCGTTATGGGGGGTATTTTTGTCTAACTTTTATCTGTTTTGTTTCTGTGACAGGTACAAAAAATCTTATTCCATGGTTTTGGAATGAACAAAAAATTTGTGTTTTTGTGATCTGGAGTCAAAACAAAAATGGGCAGTGTCAGCAACCAAACACTGCTGGGCACAGGTTTTTTGTGTTTTGTTACCTGTCTCCACTGACAAAGACATCAACCAAACCCAACATTAGTATTGTAGTATGATGGTTAGCATTTTGAGAATCAGTGTACTTAAATCGACAACGAGTATGGCCAAATTTATAACAAGTTTGCATTTAGGAGGAGTAGTTGGGTAATTTCACCTTGAGTGTAGGTTAATGGATTATAAGGAGGATGGACTGGACACTTTAGTTATTATCTAGGTAGATTGGTTTTAAATGAGATAAAAGATCTTACTCAAAAACTTGACCTATGTGAATAAGAAAAGGGTCAGTGGGTTACCTTTGATGTTTCTAAATGGACCACCCTTTAACTTACAAAGCCAGAGGAAATGCTCCCAGGCTTATAGCTATGACTAGAGCGACATCAAGAGCAATGGCGTCGACTGAATGGTATGAAGCAGACACTATCATAAAGAAGTAATTTCACTCGTAGCTCTAAGAACGATGGCAGCGACTTGTGATTTTCAACAACCTACACAAGTGGATCATAATTTATTGGAAGACCATTCAAAGCGAATAAAACTAGCTCTTCATCGAAAACTAAATCTCTAATTGTCATAAGGTCTTCACCTATAGAAGAGATATTGGCAATTTTTATATCAATGTAGGAGCCACCCCTTCTTATTGGGCTATGGTCTATTGGAGAAAGTGTTATTCGAATGTGGTCCAAAAAGCCTTTGATATTATGCAACCGAGGGCAATGGAGGCAAGTGTAGGAGAGAGTGTGGTAGTTAAGTAGCAGTAGACTTAGTGATCCTTTTTTTGCCACTAAAAGGATTCAGGTGTAGACTTGGTAAAGACAAGAGGTGCTTAAGTTATACGATGGTAGAGTAGTGTCGTTGATGTATCCAAACAGATCATAGGTAAGTAACATAGATTGCACTTGATTTCTCCAAATAAAATAAGTTTTTGCATCTAGAGTGGTAGTTATAAAGATGGTAATATTAGTTAGGCTTTTAGTGTTTAATTTATGGCTATTGGTTTTCGATTTATGGCTACGGTTTTGTTCTGTATAAAATAATGGTAAGTTGATGGTAGATGGTAGTCACAGGTGATTGTGAGCAGGTGTTGGTGGATAGAAAAAAATTTATTATTAAGGTCTAGATACCATAATCAAATTAAGAAGAGAACAATAAATAACCAAAATTTCTTATTTTCCTAACATCAGGTCCAACATTTTCTTCTAATTGGGTAAGAATACTACCACCTTTAACATCCTTACTATCATTCTGAACGTTTTTGGAGACTTTAGTCTTTCATGAAAAATTAAGTCTCTTACAACATTATAGTGAATGTTGAGCCAACAAAACTTATTAAAGGTGTAAAAGGATTGGGGTTAAGTGATCCCATCTCTCTAGCTATAATTATTTACAATGAGTGTTGTATCCTCACAAGACTTCTTGATCATATTACAAGTTAAGAAAGGAAATTCAAATATCATAATAAATATAAGAAACTAGAAATTTATAACTTACCAATTGCCAATGACTTTTTGCTTCCCTCAAGGGCTGATCCTAACTCTATTAATGCAATAATGATGGCTATCATAACCTTCAAAGGTCTTTCCAATCTTTCAATAAACAAGGTTAAGAGTCAGGTGTTTGTTTTAGTAGGAGCAAACAATCTTTCTAGCTAGCTTTTTAACTTAACAGGCCTCAAGACCATGTAGCTCCCCTTCACATATTTGGACATACCTATCTTATATAGAAGACCAGTTTTTAAAGATTTTCTTCCTCTAATTGAAAGGATATAAATAAGAATCAGTAACTAATATAACAGAAGCTTATACTTTCATGTAAAATCCAACTTATAAATTCAGTACTCAACCTCATGCATGTATACTGATTCTCATATCTAATGTGTTTTCAAAAAATTGATTAGAGAGATAAGATGCTCAAATGCTTTTTCTGGTTAGGAGATATCATAAGAAAATTTATTGATAAGGTGAAATGGAGTGATATGTGTATATCTAAGGAGGAAGTGGTCCACAGATTGTTCCAATAAGACTCATTAATAAGGAATTAATGATTAAAAGAGTATGGAGAATTAAGACTGATAAAAAAGCCTTATGAATTAAAATGAGTTCATAATTAATACTTGAGGAAGAATAATTTCTACGGTATTATTCTAAAAGCCAATACATCATGGATTATACTTCACTTTCTTAAGTTGAACGAGCAAGTTAGATTGGAGTTCAAGAATAAGCTTGGTGATGCCTATACCACATGGTTTTTAGTTTGATAATTAAAGAAACCTTAGGACATCATACAAACTTAGTGACTTTTCAATTTTTAGAGACTTAATTTCAAGATGATGCAAAAGTTGAAGAAGTTATAAGAGATAATTAATAGGGTTTAATGAAAGGATTTTGTCTGATTTAATAAATGTTACCCCAAATTAAAAACCTAACTTTGATAAAGAGCTGAAGTACTCATCTAGTAACTTCTCCAACAAATCTTATACAAATCTACTAAGGATCATCGGTATAAAAGTCCTATGGCATAAATTAGTGCGGTATAAGTACTTTATTTCAAAGGTCTCATTCATATTATGTATAGGATATTTGACAACTCCAACTTAACCAACTGTTGTACTCTCTATAAACAAAAACTTGAATCTATAAACCACTTGTTCTTCTTTTGCAATATCTGTTCTTACTTGTAGGAGAAGATTTAATAGTTATGTAATCTCCCCTGTTGAAGGTTAGATTAACTTGATACCATTGATTAGATCACTTAAAGACCTTAGATGAGCAAAGATTATCTTCTTATCTTCAAAATATCATTTGGTAGGTTGGCTTACACAATAAATTGAAAGGAATTGGTGAATTGTCCATGCCAATTTCACACAAAATAATAAATTTTATAAGAACTAAAAGCTCAAAAAAGAGAGTAACTTGTAACTTAATTTTATCTTCAATATAGTAGCAATTTTAGGGAATTTCTAATCTATAACAGTGAATGACTACTCTAAAGTTTCAATGCCAATATTATACAGCTAGGAGGAACAATTTTATCTATAACTCTAATGATGTCTTACTTACAAAATTGAAAATTTTAGGTGGAAGAACATCTGATACTAAAATTCAAATATATGTAAGGCACTTTAATTTGATGGAATGACCTCTAATCCCAAGTTAAGGAAAAGCAAAACTAAGGATTAAGGCACAAGTTATCTATATTGTCTAGACACCTATCAATTAAAGTTTCTAATTTATTTTATCTTACTTAGGTAACTGATGTCTTCTATTCAGTTACTCTTTTCTTATAACTTATACTATAGTTCCTTATTCATTTATTCATTTATTATTTTTTTACTAAAAAAAGCATGCACACTTCATTATTGTATTAAATTCTTTCAAATAAAATTATTTCTATGTAGAGGTTAAAAGCAATCAAAAAGATGCTCTAAAGCACTATCATTGATCTCCAATGAAAACATTTCACACTTTTTTAATTCCATTTTCCTTTAAAATAACCTATTTATAACTTCAATTCTTCTTTGAGTAAATTTCTTGACATTTTAAATAAAATAACTACATTTGTTCTTACTCTATAAACACATCATAATAAAATTTCTTAATTAATGCATAATAATACAAAATCTACTCATAATATAATGAAGGATCATAGTAAAATTTCTTAATTAAAGCATAGTAATATAGAATATACTCATAATACAATGATGGATACAAACCTTACCTTATATTTCCAATATCCAAATAACCTCTTTCTAGAATTGGACTTGGTCCATAAAGTTTTAAGTGGTGTTTGGAAGTCATAATGGCAATAATGTAACTCTAAACTGTTATAATTTGAACTTGAAGGCATGTTTTCTTTAAACCTACTTTATATATTTTACCAATAAATATAAAAAAATAAATAACAATTAATATTTTGTTTCATTCATACCATATATAAAAATATAAATTATTACCGAAAGCAATATAAGTTAGTGGTAGACATTATATATCTTATAAGTTATAGGAAGGATATTAATACTTGATGTAAAATGAATAGAAGAGAGATCAAACTAGTAATTAAAACTTATAAAAACATGTAAAATATGGTAGTAAGAAATGTAAATAATTTATTTCCACACTTATTTTTAAATTATTCAATAATGATGAAATATTTATTAATTTGCTACAACATATCAGAAGATTAAGAAGTCTGATTTGCAAACACCAATTACTAATTAGAAGTTGATAAAGTTAAATTTATTATTAAAATATTATCATTTCATTACCAAGAAGATCTCTAAGATCAACTCATAGAATTGAGATAAGGAATTACTCTATTACGTGGTATATAAATATACTTTATGAACTTTCCATTCAATATGGAGGAGTGAAATTAGTAAAAACAACATATATCTCACTGCAAAAATGACTGAAGGGCATAAATAATGATGATATAATGGATTTAATTACTTCTTTGAATTTAAAGGTGAATTAATACCTAGAACAATAAGCGACTAAGAAGTATAGAAATCAGTTCAGGGAGTTTGAAAAGAAGAGAACTACAATAACACTTAAAGAATCAAATTTTAAAACAAAGTGCAACTATAAATCTTCTCAAGAATCTAAACCTAAAGGTAAAGCCATAATTGAGACTAAGGCGAAAGGAAACAGTAATGATAAGAAGTGTTTTCAATTAATGAGGGAACCACTTAACTTATAAATATATTAATAGAGGTTTGCATATAATGAAAGAAGAAGAGACAAAAGAATATAATAAATATGTGTGAACATTAAGTTACGGAAGAGTTGGAAAGAGACTCTAGTTATGAACAAGTTAGTTCTTCAAATATTAATGTATTAAGGCATACATTTACGGACCTTAAGGTAGATGAATAAGAATAATAACTTCAGATTATTTTCTTTATCCAATTTAAATATGGAGATAAAGTATGTAATCTTATCATAGATGGTCGAAGTAACATGAATATGGTATCAAAGAGTATGTTGAAGTGATTGAATTTACTTTAAGAAAAACACTCACATCGTTACAAATTTTCTTTTTTGGATGATATCACTATACCAATTCTTCATATAACCTTTATGTCTTTAAAGTTAGGAATATATGAAGAATCTATTTATTTTGATGTAATTATATAAAAGTATCACACATTTTACTTGGTTAACCTTGACTTTTTCGTAATTATTATGTGCATCATTGATAAAGCTAAAGCCAATCATTTACGTCTCATAGAAAGAAGATAATAATGAAACTTATAAGAAGATAGACAAGGTAGAAAAGAAATAAGAAAGTAATAAGGCAGCCAAGAGTACCAAGAAATAACTTCTTAATATTCTTAAAGAGATAAAGTTTGAAGTATTCATTAAGAAGAAGGGAATTTTTTGGCAACAATAGTAGAGAAGTAACAAAAATTGTATATGATACATCCCTTTTGCAATGCCAAAAATAGTGAGCGAATTGTTGGTCAATTTTTCAAATCTTACACAGGATGATTTACTAAGTGAATTACCTCGCTTACAAAACATTCAATATGTTGTTGACCTGGTATATAGATACATTACACTAAACCTTCTGATATATTACTTAAATCTTATCGAAAATGAATAGATGGAGATGTAAGTAGAAGAGTTGCTATTGAAGAAGGTATCAGGCTATAAGTAGTTTCAATATTATTTACTCATAAAAAAGATGAAAATTGTTGATTATGTATTAATTGTTGAGCGATAAACAAAATCAAAATAAAGTATAGGTTCATAATCTCTTACCTTGATGACATGTTTTAGCAATCAAATAAATCTTCCATCACACCTAGGTAATTTAATAAAAGGTGTGGATCCATCTTTCCCACATAATTAAACGGCTTAACATGCGTTTTCTTAGTAATATCTTTAAATATATTGCGTGTTTAAACTTTGTCACAAGTTCCAAATTCTTGCATACACTCTCCACGTGTTGTTTGTTAGTTTCTTTGTCTTAAACCTTTAAGTAGATGATGTTTCCCGAACCCTATTTGCTAATGATTAATTTTAACCTCTTCTTTTTGGATTTTATTTTCTACACCCTCAATTTCAAGTGCAGCTTATTATCTAGTCTTATTTTATAGACTAGTTTTTGAAACATCTTATGATTAAAAGTCATCAAATTTCAAATTTTTCGTAATTTTTAGAAGGATTTCATTTTACTTTTTATTACTGAGTAGTTCTCTATATGCCCTTTCATTATATGTCAATATTATAAACTAAAACTCTTATACTCAATTAATATAGGGTGAATAAAAGAGATATTAATGTAGTAGATAAAACTTATAAAATTTAGTCATTTATAATTTCAATTAGGTTATTGGAATTTCAATTTAATTTCTAACAATTTCAATTTTTAAATGACTTAAAATTTAGGTATTTGCTATAAATCTAGGTTAAAATTGGTATAATTTTAGTGAGAAAACCAAACAATAGAGGGTAACATGCACACACAAGCATAAAAAAATTTTTAAAATCTCTATTCTACTGCTAAGAAGACTCACAAATAAATATTAAAAAAGAATCCTGCTATATCCTAAACTAAATTATTATTAATCTTAATCTAGTGAAGAAAATCTATTATAAAGTAAAATTTAGCCTTTGTTTTTTTTTGCCACATCAGTTCTAGTTCTTTAGTCCACCAAATTAAAGCTTTTGATTAAATAAATTTTCCTCTATTATTTCTTTAAAAAATCCTCTTATTAATACCCTATATCAATAAACTATCTTAAACTATAGAGCTTGAAGGAATACTTATTGGCTAAGAAATTAAGAGTGAAAGCCTCTTATTATCCATTATCTAAACCTTAAGGAGAAAAGATTTGGGCAATAATAAATTTTAAGCTCAAAAGGACAATTTCAACCTAATATTTATTACCAAAGTTTAATGTAAATCCAATTATTTAGGAGCATTAAAAAAGAACACTAATGTTTTTAAAACATTTTAATTTAAATTCTGAACTAACAGAACGGTAACTCCTTATCAAAATTTTACCAATTTTAAGTCATGAAAATTTTTTATTAATTTATATGTCCCTCTTAATAGTTAGACAACATAGCTAGAAAACGGGTTCATAACTTTGCCCCTTCCTCCCTACAACACTATTCTTTTTATTGGGATTTAGGGATTCAACTTCAAAATCCCAAACATATTAAGAACATTTTTGTTTGTCTCCTCTCTTTGTCGTGTTCCTCTCTTCGTTTTTAGAGCATTGAGGAATTAGTTATCATTATTTTGTCTCCCGATTTTTCTCCAACTAATATTAGTTAAATAGTTGTTTGAGACTAAGGAATAAAATTTTATTTTTGGCTTATGATTAGATGGATTCAAGATCATTTTGTTTCTCATATGAATGATATATTGTTTCTACATAAATTAAACATCATTAATGAAAACGAGAAAAACAAAGAATGGAGCCATAAAAAAGAAAAGAAAATGGCAATAGTTTAAGGAGTTACGACTGCTTTATCAAAAAGCTATAATTTTCATAGCCAAAGAGAGATATTTAGACAAGTCTCATTTTCAGCTTATCAATAGCAACAACGTCTTCTTATTTCAATTTCTTAAAAGATGGAGGTGATCTTAGAACTATATTTTTCTTCTATTATCAATTAAGCTTTTTCGATAACCTCTTATTTGTCCCCTTTTTAATTTTCCTTTCCCACTTAATATTAAGATGCAAGCCATATGTTCACACTCACCTTACAAAGATCTTCTCTAATAAAAACTTCTACATAACAAGCATCATTGCACTCCTTAAGAGTTTTTATTCAATCCACTCTTACAAATTAAGCATCACAAAAGTGTTCTAAAGATGGAGAGAGGAACGTTATGAAAAAAGTTTTTAAAACATACATGGGGATTTAAGGATTTAATTAAAAGCAATCGAGTATTGTTATGTGAGAGGAGGGATAGAGTCTTCCATTTATTCGCTAGGATGTCCAGTTGGTAAAAGATGCCTATATAAAATAATTAAAAGTAAAGCAATTTAAAATAGCAAAAGGGTCACTTTTGACCCTAACTTTTTCATCAATCGACAAGTTTAACTCTAACATTCAGAGTGAAAAATTATAACCCTAATATTTGGAAAATGTTAAAATTGGACCCCTACCATAACGAAAAATTTAATCTTATCTATTAAGTGATAGGTCAATGCTATCTTGACATTTTTTATTATGTTTTATGAGCCTCATATGTTGTTGAAAACAAATAAACTTAATTTTATAAATGAATAGGTGCTTACACACTTATTTATATGTCTAGGAGATACCTTATGTTTTCTAGGAGGTGTGATGTTTTTTAAGAGATGTGTCATTAATGTAAGGTGTGAAAGGCTGTGACATATGTGAATGGGTGTCATACAAATAGTCTTTTTGTGTCGTTTTACTCCTCCTTTATCAAAGTGAATTAGAGTTTTAAATATCAAAGTGGTATCAAAGCCATGTCTAACATGAATATGGCGATTCCTCATCTCACAAGCACCAACTATGATAATTGGTGCATCCAAATGAAGGCGCTCTTTGGATCATAAGATCTATGGGACATCGTCGACCAAAGCTACATTTTAGCCGACCACAAATGCCAAACTCACATCGGAGCAAAGAGATGCTTTGAGAGACTTGAGGAAGAAAGACAAGAAGGCGCTCTACATCCTCCACCAAGCAGTAGATGAGACTACTTTTAAGAAGATATTGGCGGCATCGACATCCAAAGAGGCACAGGATATACTCCAAGCGACTTATAAGGGCGTTGATCAAGTGAAGAAGCTTCGCTATCAAATACTTCAAGGGGAGCTTGAAGCGTTGAGGATGAAGGAGTCTGAGAGCGTCTCTAAATATATCTCTCAGGTTCTTATGGGGGTGAACCAATTGTGGAGGAATGGAGAGGAGATCCAAAATGGTAGGGTTGTGCAGAAAATTCTTCGCACCTTAACCAACAAGTTCGATAATGTCGTGTATGCCATTGAGGAGTCGAAGGACATGGGTGAATTATCCATTGATAAGTTGACGGGTTCTCTTGTAGCCCATGAGCAAAGAAAGAACCAAAAGAAGCAGGAGTTGGAGCAAGCTTTGCAATCAAAGCTTTCTTTAAAGGATGACAAAGAAGCCTCTTTGAAGGTTGAGAGATCTCAAGGTGGAGATTCTCGTGCCCGTGGTCATGGTCGTGGTCGTGGTCGAGGTTGTGGACCTAGTCGTGGTCATGGAAGAGGTTGTTTCTACCATAAAGAAACATATGAAGAAGCAAAAGGAGGACGTGACCAAGGAAGCTCATGGAGAAGACGTAGGTATGATAAGTTATATATTGAATTTTATACTTATGGATAATATGGTCATTTTTCATGGGAGTGTCAAAGTGGCTACAAGGTGAATCTAGCCAATGATGAAGAAAAATATGGAAAAGGAGTTATGCTACTTGTTAGCATGGAGAAAGACATGGATGATCAAAATATATGGTACTTGGACAATTATGCAAGTAATCACATGACTGGAGACAAGTGGGTTTTCATGGAGATGAAGGAAATGTGCAGCAACATCTCTTTTGGAGATCATTCCAAATTGGTGGTTAAAGTTATTGGTAACATTTCTATTCCTTTGAAAGATGGAACTAGTTGCCTCATACAGGATGTTTATTATATTCCTAACATGAAGTGCAATATTCTTAAGAGTAGACAATTTATGGAGAAGGGATATAATGTTTATATGAGAGAAAGAAGTTTATATTTATAGAATGAGCATGATAGATTGATTGCTCATGTTCATATGATGAAGAATCGGTTGTTCTTGCTTGATGTGAATGATAATGGTGCTAAGTGCTTGAAGGCTAATGAGCAAGATGATTCATTGTTATGGCATCGTTGGTTTAGGCATCTTTATTTTGATGGAATTAATCAATTGTCATCCAAAAAGATGGTGAGAGGTCTTCCTTCTATGGTATGCAAGGATCATTTTTGTGAAGGGTGTATTGTTGGCAAGCACACTTGTAATAGCTTTCCAAAGGAAGCTTCGTATCGTGCAAGAAGTCCACTTGAGCCTGTACATACCGACATATGTGGACCGATTACTCCATCATCTTCTGGTGAGCATCGCTATTTTCTCACATTCAGTGATGATTTTTCTTGGAAAACATGGGTTTATTTCTTGAAAGAAAAATCTGAAGCTTTTGGAGTTTTTGAGAAATTCAAAGCTCTTTTTGAGAAGGAAAGCGACAATTCTATGAAGGAATTAAGATCAAATTGTGATGGTGAATTTATGTTAAAGGAGTTTGAAGCTTTTTGTGAATATCATGGTATTCGACATCTTTTGACGACTCCATATTCACCGCAACAAAATGGTGTTGCAGAACAGAAGAATAGAACCATTCTTGATATGGTTCGTAGTATGTTGAACATGAAGAATATGCCAAAAGAGTTTTGGACTGAAGCGATGATGTGTGCAATTTATTTGTAAAATAGATACCCCATAATGATTTTGAAGGACAAAACTCCACAAGAAGTTTGGACAAGTATGAAGCCAAATGTTTCTCATTTGAAGGTGTTTGGAAGCATTGCTTATGCTCATGTTCTAGAACAAAAGAGAAGCAAACTTGATGATAAGAGTTCCAAGCTTATCTTCATTGGCTATGATACAAGGTTAAAGGCATATAGATTATATGATCCTTTAACCAAGAAGGTGCATGTGAGTACAGATGTGATTTCCTATGAAGATGCTACGTGGAATTGGAATTCTCAAAATTGGTATTCTCATGTTGATGATGAAGAAGAAGCTCAACCCCTAGTGCATGATGTTGTGCCCACATCACCAAGTTCATCTTCTACTTCAAGATCCACATCTTCCGATGATGATACTCCAAGAAATCTAAGAATAAGGAGTTTGCATGAACTTTATGAGGTAACAAATAAAGTTCATCTTGTATGTCTTATGGTTAATGGTGAAAACATTTCAATTAAAGAAGCCCAAGGCGATAAAAAATAGAGAAATGCCATGACTGAAGAGATCCATGCCATCAACAAGAATGACATATGAGAACTTGTGTCACTACCCAAAGGTCATGAACCCATTAGTGTGAAGTGGGTTTATAAGAAGAAGAAGAATGCCTAAGGAGATGTTGAGAAGTACAAGGCACGGCTAGTAGCCAAAGGTTATAAACAAAAGGCGAGAATAGATTATGAGGAGGTATTTGCTCCCCTTGCTCGAATGGAATCTATTTGTTTACCTATTTCTTTGGCATCTCAACATGAATGGAACTTGTTTGAAATGGATGTCAAGTGTGCATTATGGTTTTCTTAATAAAGAAGTGTACATTGAGCAATCCCCCAGCTATGTGAAGGAAGGTGAAGAAAGAAAAGTGTTAAAGTTGAAGAAAGCAATTTATGGTTTGAAGCAAGCCCCACGTGAATGAAATAGCTGCATTGATGCATACTTCAAATCAAATGGATTTGTGCAATGTCTATATGAGCAAGCATTATATATGAAGAAAAAGAATGAGAACATCTTGTATTTTGCTTTATATGTGGATGATCCCATATTCCTAGGGAGCAATCCAAATATGTTTAAAAAGTTCAAACAAGCCATGAAGCATGAGTTTAAGATGACCGATCTAGGTCTTATGTCATATTTTCTTAGATTGGAAGTGAAGGAAAGTGAAGAGGGAATTTTTGTCTCTTAATAATCTTTTGCCAAGGAGATTTTAAGAAGATTCAAGATGGAGGATTGCAATCACATAAATGCACCCGTTGAGTGTGGCTTGAAGCTATCAAAGTTTGATGAAGGCAAAGATGTTGATGCAACTATATACAAAAGCTTGGTGGGAAGCTTGCGCTATCTTACATTTACAAGGCTGAATATTTTGTATGGTGTTGGTCTAATAAGTTGCTATATGGAGGCGCCAAAGTTGACATACTGGAAGGCTGAAAAGCAGATTCTTCGCTATATCAAAGGGACACTTGATCATGGAATGTTCTATGTACCCTCCAATAATTTCAAATTGTTTGGATATTCGGATAGTGATTGGGGAGGTGATATCAATGATAGAAAGAGCACAACTAGTTTTGTGTTCTTTATGGGAGATATGAATTTTACATGGGTTTCAAAGAAGCAACCTATTGTTACTCTATCTACTTGTGAAGCTGAATATGTTGCGGCATCTTCTTGTGTTTTTCATGCTATGTAGTTAAGAAGATTGGTTGAAGAATTGAACTTCTCAAGGTAATGAGATAGAGATTCTAGTGGATAATAAATCGACAATTTTTTTAGCTAAAAATCCTGTTTTTCATTAGAGAAGCAAGCATATTGATGTTCGCTTTCATTTCATCAGGGAGCATGTGAAGAAGAAACATATCAAGCCAAAACATATCAAAAGACATGATCAAGTTATGGATATTTTTACAAAGTCACTTGGAGCTGAAATCTTCAACCATCTCAAACGTTATCTTGGAATGAAGAGTGGAAGAGAATTAAGTTTAAGGGGGGATGTTGAAAATAAATAAACTTAATTCTATAGATGAATAGGTGCTTACACACTTGTTCATATATTTAGGAGATGGCTTATGTTTTCTAGGAGGTGTGATGTTTTTTAAGAGATGTGTCATCAATGTAAGGTGTGAAAGCGTGTAACATATATGAATGGCTGTTATACGAATAGTTTTTGCTATCTTTGTATAAGTATGGTTGCTAGTTCTCCTCATATTTGTTGATTGTGTTTTACTCCTCCTTTATCAAAGTGAGTGAGAGTTTTAAATATCATATATCACATCATTACTAATGTCACAAGGTGGGATCCATTTATTTTAAAAAATATAAAAAAATTATTTTATTATTAAGTATGGGACCATCCTTTTAATTAACCATTTTTTAACATTTTAAAAATGCTAGGTTTCTCTTGCTGCAATATTGTCAACTTTTTCATTTCTTTGTTGCTTGCTCATCCTTGTTTAAGCATAACTTATTTGACCAATTCAAGAAGGGCAATTCCTGCCCTTATTTTTTCAGAAGCGATGAAGAACCAAAAGAGAGGCGTTAAAGGTTTTGCATGTGTGAGGCGTTAAGGGCTTTGCGTGGCAGCCAAAAAAAAGAGACATTGAAGGAGAGAGAGGAAAGTGTGTGGATGTGAGGAGCGAAAGTTTGAGGGATTGCAGCTGAAAAAAAAAAGAAACATAGAAGAGAGAGAAGGAGAGTCAAGGGTGAAAGAAAGAGTGTGAGTTTAGGGTTTGGCATAGGCAAGGGAGAGAAGAGAGAGAAGATGAGAATAGAAGAATGGAAGTGTGAGGGGTTAAGGGTTTTGCAGGGGTGAAAAATAATGAAAATGCAGAAGGGGGAGTGGGGGTTTGAGTTTTGGATGTGGCGTAGAGAAGAGAGGGAAGAGAGAGAAGATAAGTGAAGTGTGGAAAAAATGCATGGGAGTTTAGGGTTTTGGAGAAAGAAGAGAGAGAATAGAGATGGGAGAGGGAGGAGTGGGCGGTGAAGCTTTGGCAGGGAAAAAAAAAGAAGAAGAAGGAAACACAAGAGGGGGAGTGGAATTATGGAAGGTTTGAAGTCTAGAGTTTTTTAGGTACTAAGGAGGTAACGATTCAAGGAAAATATAGTAGCAATAGAAGCAAAAGCAATAGTCTATGAGAATATCATGTTAAAGTTAAGAAATGCTTAATTAAAAGAAAAGAGTGGGTGGCACTTAATAATAAAGTAAAATATTTATATTTTTGTGAAATAAGTGAGTCCACCTTACCATGTCAGCAATGACATGGCATATGAGGGCTTACAAAAATAATAAAAAATGTCAGTCAATATCGACCTGATGCTTAACAGACAAGTTAAATTTTCTATTATGATAATGTTCAATTTTAATATTTTCTAAATATTAAGATTAGAATTATTCACTCAGAAATGTTATTGTTAAACTTGTAAATGGGTGAAAAAGTTAGAATCAAAAGTGATCTTTTTGCCAATTTAAAATTGACAAAGCTCTAACAGAGAATTAGAAACCAACTATATTAGAATTTAATTTTTGAAAATATTGAGATTCTTTTAAAACATTTCAAATGCTTGAATCTAAATTGAATTTTAACTCAAAAGATGAAGTTCAAATTAATTCTTTTACTTAAAGTATGATAAATTGAGTGTTGTTATCAGAAAATGCAAGCCCCTTATCGTAAATGTTTGCCCGTTATTGTTGTTTAATTCTCAAACTCTCAAATAATTATTTTAAATTAGCTTTGTGAGAACTCTTCACTTAAAACCAACTAGCCTAATTGGCTCAGGCCTGTTTGTTTCTACTTTGATATTTAGTTTTTCTATTTCTGCTATTAAATTCAGTTGAAAAACATTAAAAAAAACTTATTTCTTTAAGTTTTTTATTTTAGTTTCTTCTAATTTTTAAAAATAAAAACCTGGTTTTTCCTATGTTTCTATTTTTTGTCATAATTTGATTTACCTTTAAATAAATAAATATTTTCTAATTATTTAATTTTAATTACTAATAAGATTTATCATAATTAATTTAAAGTAATTTTTATAATTAATTTTAAAAATAAAATATTATTAACTTAATAATTACTTAATGAATATAATTTAAATTTAAAATTCCTCCAAAATATACCAATGTCAATAGAAATTGCTTTGATATTTAAAAATAAAATTTTAATTATTTATTTTAGTAAAATATAAATTTTTTATGGATAATTTATTAATAAATACTATATAAGAGATCAAAATAAATTTATTTATTTAAGTAATGTTACGGTTTGATCCAATTGCAAGGTATGAGACTTAAATTCTACATCGATTAAATACAAAATTGTTGTGAAATTTATAAAAATTTTGGGCTCTCCACCCTCATAAGTTAGCATTTGGGGTTGGTTCTTCTAAAGTCCTTATCTAAGTAATTCATAAAATTAATATATTTTAAAGTTTGATCTAATATATAATTATTTTAAAAATTAAAAGTATAATTAATTGTCATTAACAATTAAATAGATTTTTATTTTTCTTTAAAAATGTAAAAACGAAAAACCTAGAAAGAAAAATTATAACAAAAAAAGTGAAGCGAAATGATTCATCAGAAAAAGAAAATATTTAAGGCGAGAGGAAAGGGCAAAACGAGTTTTGTTTGTTTTTAGAGGTTGATATCATCATGGTTAATTTGATGCGTCTATATAGAGAACGATAAAACTAATAGTAAACAAACATATAACTAAAAGGCTTTGAACCAAAAAAAAAAACATACAATGAAATGAAAAAAGAAGTTATCAAAGTGTAATGAAAAAAAAATCAAAATGAAAGATGTAAACATAGAGATAAAAATGATATTAATGAAAGAAAAATAAATTAAGAAGTAAATAGAAGAAAAACTCCAACATTAAAAAAAAGTAGTTAAAAATATAATATAATTGAATTACCTCTTAAATAAATTTTTGTAATGATATTTTGATATCATGTATTTCGTAAAGTTTGTTTTAAGGTTAAAAGTTTGATAGAAGTGATAATAAAAAGACATAAATATTATGGACGATAATAGGTTAGCCAGGTTGAACTGGGTCAAAAGTTGAGCAGCTTAAGACTCAAATTGTAACTCAATAAATCACGAACGATGTTGTTTTGTATCTTTTCGTCAACCACAAGTCGGGACTAATTTGGGTTGAAGTCATATCAGGTCAGGTAGAACTTGACAAGTCAGGTCGAATTTATCATCCCTAATTGCTGAGGCAAACAAGTTTTAAGACTTTAATTGACCACAATTAATATTTAATCAAAAGGCGAGACTTTAAATCTAAATACCCCTTCCTTCAAAATGTTGCACAAAAGTTGTTCGTTGATATGCCTAAGGGAAGGAGATGCTTAGAAAAACATCTTGGCGCTAACTAAGCGAAGCATACTGATACAGTTACCGCGCTTATCATTTCTTCCATCTTCATCTTTCTTTCTTCTACTAACAACTCACCTTCCCTTGTAATTATCATAGAAAAACACGAGACAATGAGGGAGTTAGTGACAATCCAAGTAGGAGGTTTTGCCAACTTCATTGGCTCTCATTTCTGGAACTTTCAGGTTCACTACTCTTCACTAACCGAAACCCACTTGCTGCTTTTTTTCTTCTGTTTCTCTTTCATGCGCTTGTCATTGACTTTCTTTTCTTCTTCTGTGTAATTCTCAAGGATGAGTTGCTCGGGTTAGCTTCCGACCCCGATTCTGATCCGGTCTTCAAGACCCACCAGCAATATCTTAACATGGACGTGCTTTACCGCTCCGGCGAGACTCTGCAGGTGAGGATTTTTTTTTCCTTTTTTTACTTTCATTTCGTAATTAGTTTGTTGCTCTGAAAGAATATGTCTTGCGAATTTTTGTGGTTGCTTTACCGCGTGTGAGGCTGCTTTCTAGTTATAAATTAGATGTTGTGATTAACTAGAAACTGTTTATGCGATTTGTATTAGGATATCTAGCCTCCAGTAAAGATACTTGTAGCAAGTGAATATAAGTACTGATTTCTATAGAGCTGAATGAATTGGCTTAAGTGTACTTCTTGAAATGTGTGCAGGGAAAACTTACTTATACTCCTCGCTTGATATCAATTGATTATCAAGGTACTCATTTTGTGCGCACTGTTGACCATTATGATACCAATTTAGTGTTCAGTTTTGGTGGGCAACTGGTTCTACTGGTTTTATTTGATTCTTAACCCTATAGCAATACGGAAAGCAAAATTTTCTGATTATCATTATGCTCATTCTTTGATCAATACCAGTGAATTACATCGTATGGAATAAATGGTTAATATATTATTTGAAAAGTATTTCTGGAGTACAAGAGTAGCCTCATAACCTTTTGTCTTCATCTCACCTGGAACCCATTACTAATGAGAAGCAGCAATGTTGGCTGCTTCCTTTGTTCAAGTTGAATGCTTCTTCATCCTGTACTGTTGTATGTAGCTTTAAGGAAGCAGGGTTCGTTGTCTTTGTCTGCAGGATATAGTGAATATGATTGAACTGATTCAAAATCTGCTGAGTTGTTTGCTGCTGTTGCAGGGTCCCTTGGGTCCATGAGTTCACGAGGTACATTGTACAATGAGGATTCTTCCTCAGTACCAGAAATTCCTACTTGGTGAGACTTCCCACCTCCTGTTTTCTGTAATGATATTATTTGGTGTATATTGTCATTATGACATAAAGTTATTCATCATTTAGGATGTAACTAGCTTCAATTTTAGTTCTGAGTTGTTTCTTTACTTCTATGCTATTGGTTGATTCTCTATAGCTTGAGCGTTGGACTTGTTGAGGAAAATATTCCACGTAAAGTTTGACGTTGATTTTGTGCTTTATTAATAATAAATTGCATACAAATGGATTAAGAGTGGTATTGTTGTAAGAAAAGAATTGTCAAATGTATTTGCCCATATTTCTGAGTTACATGTTTGAACTGTGATATGTATGTGTTAGAAGTTGGATTAGATATGTTTACATTCAGATAATTGAATATGTTCCGTTAGTCTTCCTTATAGCAATCATACGACTTACGTCCATGACCGACATGTAGGACTGGCAGCATTTCAACTCAGGTAGCAGAACCTTGTATGAAGAATCTGTTCTTGCAAAGTTTGTCTGAGGAAGAGCAGAATGATAAGGAGAAAGAAATCAGAGATGAGGACATAGTTGAAAATTTAGAAAACAGTGTCAAGTACTGGACAGACTTCTCAAAAGTTCACTATCATCCCCAGAGTATATATGAATTGAGTGGACTGTTGGTAGATACTGCAGAATTTGACAATTATGGAGCTGGAAGAGATATATTCTCTGAGAGTCTACTCAGAGAAGAAATAAGTGACAGGTTACGCTTTTTTGTTGAAGAATGTGACCACATTCAGGTATGTGCCCTTGAATAATTTGGATGGTGTCATTAGTTTGGTTAGAAATACTGAAATTGGCTATCTCCTTGCTCTTTTCATTCTAGTTCTAGTTTTTTCTTTTTGACTCTTACTTGAAGCTTGGGATGGGTGTCAGATAAGCCAAATTTTCATTCTGTCTGTTAATGGCAATGCAGTTGCTCCCTTAACAGCAATACTTCTTATCATTTGGTAGAAGTTTATTCAATTTGTCCTCTGGATGCAGACGTTCGTAACAGTATCAGGCATAAAAAATGGTGTTGAAGATGCTAATCATTTGATGATGTGATAATCCTATTTGTCGATGAGCTGCAATTGTTACATTTTGATTTTTGGCAGCAATTGAATTACCCAAAATATATGACTTCCTACCTGAGGAAGGGGCTACTGGCCTTTTATTTTTCATTTTTACTCTTAAAAATGAGCTTGACGATCCTAAGCTTTAAGGGACTTTTGGAGTACACTTTTGGATTCTCATTTTGGGGGTGTCAATTTATTCCATTGCTACTGAATTTGGATACTCGTCATGGATTTTGACTTAAAATCTGCTGAATGTTTTCTATTTGACATTATCTTGGTTGATTTTGATAGGGTTTTCAATTCATTGTTGATGACTCGGGGAGTTTATCTGCTCTAGCTGGAGATTTCTTGGAGAGTATTGCAGATGAGTACACTAATACTCCAGTCTTGCTCTATAATGCTAGAGGTCCTGGTCCCTACTCGAACCTAAAAAGCAGGAACCAGATAATTTCCAGGAATATACATGATGCAATTTCTTTTTCAAGACTTTCATCCTTCTGTAAATTGATAGCACCAATTGGATTGCCCTTACTAAGTAAAAGTAAGTATAGTTGCCTTTGGATGTTTCACTTGTGTTGTTATTTTCAAAAACATGATAACCTAGCATGTATGTGGGAATCACTTATTCAGAATGAGTTTGCTTTACCATATGAGGTTGCTTTACCTTTCTTCAATATTTTTTCTCCTGATTTTGACCCTTCACTCATCATCTTTTGTTGATCAACTTCATTCTTGTTCTTTGGTGAAGGTAAAGTTTGTACATTCCTTCGCCTCGAAGATGAGAAACCTTACCACTGTAGTGCAGTCTATGCTGCTGGTCTACACTCTATCTCTCTTCCTTTCAGGATGGAGCCGCTTGGACCCACATCAAATTCAGGTTGTGTTTCGGGTGCAATGGATGTCAATGGGCTTATACAAACATTAGCAGGGACAGGGAGGCAGAATAAAGTGGTTATTCTGGATGTTGCAATGCCAGCTCCAATCATGTCTGGTAGTTATTTAGTACCTTCCCAGTTGAATGTCTTGTTCTCCGTGATGGATTTGTTAATTTTGTAATATTATGATACACAGGAGAACAGTTTGAACAGTTAGCAAGGAGTTTACAACCGTTAACCTCTGAGACAGCAGATGACGTGGAAGATTCACAGGTGGTGGAATCTATGACTGTTCATGGAGCCTTTGGATCAGGTATTTGATAGCCTTTGTGAATGAATCAGATGAGGATACTTCTATCACTTAATTTTTCAGAAATCTACCTTCATATCCTACATTTGATTGAATAACTAATAACAGATACGGATACACTGGATTCGTTACTTCTTTTAGCCGGGCACATTAGTGTATAGTTTTTGTTGCACATCAACTATGGATTTCCATGGAAAATGCAAACACTATTTATTAAAAGGTTTTAGCTTAACTGTCACTTGCATTCTGCCTTGATTGGACTCTCTTGTCATAATCCTATTGATAAAGAGTGAATTAAAATGCTTATGGGATTTTCTTGCTTTTTAATAATACTCTTTGCATGTTTTGCACCTTTGATTTTTTTATGTAGGAGGAGAGCATGCATCAGTTTCTGAAGTAATGAATACAGTTAATGCTGCTTATGAACACTCATTGACAAGGCCCTTGTTCTGCCATCTATCAACTGCTCGTTGTCCCCTGCCTATACCCTTACCATTTCCTTCAATCTTTAGCAACCGCGTTGGCAAACAGGGTGAGCTATTAAGCAGCCCAATTCCAAGTTCGCAGTCAAGAGGGTCACTTGATGTCCATTCAATACCTATGGCAGCTAGACTACGCTCTAGTAGTGCTATATTGCCATATCTGGAGAATAGATTAGCTTATCTTCGCAGGTGTGGTATTGAAAATGGTGCTCCTGGGAGCAAGCTGGTGAGAAGCTGGGGATTTGGGACGGAGGAATTAGAAGACTTGGAACAGACACTATCAGAAATGGTTGCGACACTGGATCCTGGTTATCAAAATTCGTCAGATTCGGACTAAGATAGCAATAGACGCTGACATAAGAGAAAGATATAGAAGTTCTTCTAAGAAGCATACTTTTAATCAATTTTAGGGTTATTGTGATAGATTTCAATATAATATGAAAAAGTTGAACTGGTGAGAACTCTACATATCAACCCTGAAATACGTAATTGGATTCAATTAAAGTGGAATTTTTGTAACGATCATGAGGAATTTCCCGAAGCAAAAGTGATGAAATCTTCACGGTTTTGTAGAAAGTGCAAATTGATCCTTGCCAACTTGGCTTCCGAAGCTTTATACGCCGTAGGAGGTGGTCCGGCGTTAGTGGAGTAACATGAAGGCAAAGCGATTGACTTCAAATCCTTGTAATTGGTTTGTCTGTGATCTACAATTATTTTCAGGCAATTATGATGAATTATATCAACCACATCCTAATTGGAATGGGACAATTTCATTGTAGAATAAATGAATTATTAACTAAATATAAATAGTCTTTTATTTTGCAATACTCATGATTATATTATAGGAAATTATGTTCAATAAAGATCTGTCCGTGTGACAGTAAAGTCACTTGATCTTTTATAGTTGGTGAGAAAGCCTTTTAAACTTTATTTTCATTTATTTTTTAATTTTCTATTTTTATTTTCAAATTTAGTAATTTGAGTTTTTTTTTTCTATCAGGATGACATAATTACAACACTATAACCCTTCTAACCAAAACGTAAGTGAAAAAGAAATTATATTTACTATAATGAATGGCTCTTCCTCATCAATTTTGCTTTTGTTGAATATTTTGCACGGCATCATTTAACTATAAGACTTTGAGAGTTAAAATTTGTGTCGTTCTGTCTTTGTATCTTAGAAAAAGGAAAAGATAATTCGTCGATAAGTGATATATGGGACCGGCCACTTTCATTATCCTACATATCTTGGTCTTTTTTCTTTTTTTTTTCCCCAAAATGAACAAATGTCATAATGGACTTTTCACTACCTCATAAAAAAAAATCATATTCATTCAATTTGGATTCGGCCTTTGAATGTCAGTTCTGAGTCTATGGCCTGGAATGACTATTATGGGCTTAGGGATTCCTATCCTATAAGTAAGGCCTTTAATAAAAAGGAATGAAAGAAATGCATCTTACTTTTGTTGATTCCCATTCTAGAAAGACCGTCTCTCCTTTTTACTGCAACCTTTGCCTCTATCTCTACTTCTGGGTCTTGATATTAAATTCAAACTGATGCCTAGTTATTATTTTAGATGCTGAAATGCAGGGACATAAACGATTGGGGACCGTTGAAGGATCAGATGTTTGGAAGATGTCTTTTTGTCCCTACGTTATCTGATGCCCTTTTTCACTACTTAAAGAAGTGCTCCCATTTTGTTAGGTACTGGTTACACTTTCTTAGGCCACTAATTACATGTTATTGCCATTTGTTGTCATATTATTGCATCTTGAAATTAAGTATCTTGATGAGCTTGTCGTTTGGCCATCCCAAGCCATCTTTGTGCATGGCGCAACCTTTTTACTCCAAGACCTAAGTTAGCCAAAGTACAAGTCATTTTATAATAAACCTCACACGTTTATATAACTTTCTTCCTGCTTGTCGAAGTTAAGTGTCTGCATACATAGACTTAGCATGACTTAGTTGTGTTATCATCTTTTAGTCTCATTTCTGAATTTACTTCTTATCAAAGATTTTTGCCAATAGGAACCTATACACTTGCCTACTCTTAATAATGCCCATTTTTATTGCTTAATTGCAAGTCTTTACTTTGTTCCATTAACCTAAGTGCCAAACATCGGCAAATGCTTGCCAACACTCACAAAATTTCATAACTTAGATTTAGAGGTTTAACAAACTACCCCCAATAAAGAATTCGATGCCCTTGTCGAAATAATTTATAGGCAGTCCTTCAAATGTAGTTCACTCAAAGACTCATTAGTTATAGTTTGCACAGGCACATCATGTAACACCCCTACTGCAATAAGGTACATACCGGAATACCCTTATGACATTCTAGTGCATACCCTATAACAACGACATGTTACCTAACACACTTTCACTTTATTACATAGCAATTAATCCAACTTAATCATGACATCAACTAAATACAAGAAGTCACCAATTTTTTAAAACAAATTTCCTCTTTTCATTTTAAATACCAAATGTACATACATTGTAGCTTTCCAAGATCTATTCATATACATCATCAAAATCTAATACAAAATATACTACATGAAAGAGGAAATACGAAAGATTTAACTAAATCCTTTAGTCCAGCTGATCAACCTTTGAGCCATATCTTCTTCACAAAAGTACAAGAATTAAGCTTCTTGTATGTTCTCTCAGTAGCTAGAATCCTCTCTGTGTCCTAAAATGTCAATGTGCAATTTTGAGTGAGTTTTGCGAACTCAGATGAGGTAACCATCATCGATGGTTCACTCAATTCATGCATCACATCAATACACGTAACATATTTTTCACATATTTGCATATTTATAAAACATCACCTTTCACTTTCAGAACAATCATAATGATCATTTCATTCAGGTAAAATGCACACATCAAATATAAATGCAATGCGAGTAAAACTCACTTTCATTTATTATTGTAGTTGTGACTGAGTGCCTCTTTTACTAGCCCATATCCCTTAGTAGATACCGAGCTGTATCAAATGATGTCCTATATCCCTTAGTAGATACCAGGTACATTTAAATGATATCCCATATCCCTTAGTGGATAATGGGTATATTCACAACTGAGCCCGAGGCTCTGATCACAGTTTGAGCTTTAAGCTCTTTATCCTGGCAACTCCGGTCACAACTTCCTTTATCTTTCATGCTTTCTAATATAGAAATGATTCACATATCATATGTTCAATTGGACACATGCTTGCACATTCACATTTAAATCACATTGAACCCAAGGTCCGGCATTCAACATCATTGTTGAGTAAAATATATTCCGTCACATTTACATACAAGGAGCACTTCAATATCACAATCATTAGATCAAAATCATCGGACCTTTATGTCCAGAATTCAACAATCAAATCACATTCATAGATAATTCATATCAGAAATTAATCAAACAAATAATTAAGTGAGACCGTCTAGGTTACTCACAAATTGCTTCCGAAGTTATTGCCTTGAAGTTCCGGCAATGTCTAAATGTGGACGTTCCAATTGCTCCTCTAAAACAAGCAATATATACACACATCACACTTTAGCACAATTATAAGTATTCATTTATACACATGTATGTATATAAAATATGTACAATGCATGTTCATGATAATCCCGGGTATCTTTCCATTATTCTCATCACATAATCATACATATTTCCAAACTCATATAAGATCATTCATACTTATGGTTTATACCTCAACAATACCATAAAAATCAAAATTCATAACTCAATTCTTCAATTCAGATTTTTCCTAAGACACACTTTTGAGTCAAATTTCCATGATCAATCTAATAATGAAAATGACGTAATTAGAGGGTACTTTCTTCTAAAAAATTGTTCGTCTATCTCTTAAGTTTCTAATGACACTAAGATCATTTAATTTGGTTCAGTATCCTATGGGTTATGCTCACAATACCTCAAATTGTGTATAATTGAACTTTTGGTTAGTTCATGATCTTACCCTTAAATCGTACAACTCATAACTTTCAACTCAGATATCTAAAAGTTATAAACTTAGTACCAATTGAAAGATAAGAGAATGGACTACAACTTTTATGAAGATACCTTTGTCTGATTCAGCCTATATCCATTCAATTTTTATGAAAACGTCAAGACGAAATTTCTGTCTCTAACCTCAATCAAGACTCAATACCAGATTTTGAAAGTCTTAGAGACAGAATTAAATTTATGGGGCATTTGGTTTAAGCACGGGGTTGGCTATGGATATAGGTATAATAGTATAAGGGGATGGGAATGGGTATGAAAAATTAAAAAATGATGTTTGGTTTGTAACTTGGGTTTCTGTATTAATACCAATAATGTTATTTGGTTTGTTGCATTAATGGGAATGAAAGATAATACAATACCATTTTTACCCTCAATAAAAATAAAAATAATTTGCCCTTCATATGTTTATTGGGGCTATCTCCATATGTTTAACTTACAGTAAACAAAATTAATCAGTTTTGTCAAGCAATTTTATCACAATTTTCAAGCATTAGATGAGCTATATGATCATTTGTCAATAGAGCTGCTTAATGCTAACAATACAATTGCAACTATATTCCATATCATATGTAAAATGGAATATAAAGCATAAAACAACATCAAAATAAACTTAAAACATAAAGCATCAAAACATAAAGCAAGATTTCTCATAGTACCTAAAACATAAAGCATCAAAACAACATCAAAATAAACTTAAGACACAAAGCCTTTGCATGTCAATGGGAAGGCTGAGGAACACATCAATCTTGTCTTTATTTAAGCTGAAAATGTTAGCTGCTTTAAAGACATCACCACTTGGAAGGCTAATTTTCATTAACTCTTCAACCACGTCTTTCATTCTTTCCGAAGCAGCTTTGTCACGTAAATTTTCATCTGCATTAGCATTTGCCATGGTTGCGAAATTGCTATTAAAGCCTTCCACAAAAGTACAAAAACGAGAATTGATTTCTTGTAGTTGTGCCCCAACATCTAAGGAAGCTGAAATAGACGACATTTACTTCCTTTTTGCTATATTCCCTCCACTGCTGCTTAATGGTTGTTTCTGCTTTGCACTCACATTTCTAACATTTGTGTTGCTTGCGTAAGTTGGAGTTGCTTGCGAATCCGAACACACATCATTGTTTTCTTCATCAGATAATAAATCATATTCACCAACATACTCACCACCACTTACTATATTTTGATCATTCTCCATATTTTGAACAACATCCACGTATCCCTGAACTTTCAACCCAGTAGCTCTATCTCTTCCATAAACTGATTCAAGCTGATTCAAGTATGGGAATTTAAATTCCCACATTCCTTTTGCTTCTTTATGCGTCTAAAAAAAATAGAAAAACAGAAAATGGAACTTCAATCAGTATACTTTTGCATTCTATAAGGCCACATGTCCACCAATTTGATTAAAGAGAACAAGTATGAATAGCTCACCTGACAGTAACTATCAAACCATTGCTTTTCACATGCAATTTTTTTCTCCACATCATTCCACTGACAACTGCTCTCCCTTAACATATCATTGATGCAATGAAATTTGTTCTTCAACCATTTGATTTTTGACTCAAGATGAGGATTAA
>JAOQMS010000004.1:30902356-30913060 GCA_027563885.1 Erythroxylum longipes
AGTGGCTAATAAAAGTTCTGTTGATTTCATTGTTTGTATCAAATGATTATAAAACACAGTGAACCGTTTTGGTTAACAATTTTCTATACTTTATGTTTATGGTTTAAAAAAAAAATTATACCGACTGTTTAATTGTTTAGTGATGTGGCACACCACCCCCGCGGGCACGGATTTGGATATCACCGTCGATATCGGGTTCGATTCCAGCGGGAGTGCGGTGTTACATTACGCATTAATGAATGTGATATTTCTAAATTGTCTATTAACTTTATGTATTTGAATTTTATGTATTTTAAAAAAACACTTAATGGTAAATCTTATTATGTACTTCTTTTTTGTAATCATAACTAAGCAGAAAGGCAAGTATAGTAGTACATGAAAAGGAGTATATTGAACTAATAGTGTACGACCATCATAACCCTCATTAGTCTTATATTTAATAATGATTACTGATGATAATGGTGCATATGAATGATGACTATTATACATTATGATTTTTTGAATTATTGGTCCAATAGATAAAGTCACACAAGTCATACGGGAGAATGTTGGAAATTAACCCTTTAAGTAACAAATGTGTTAAAAGACATTTAAGGGATTTAATAATTTATGAAAGGGCCTTTAAGCTGTTAGCCCATTATTAAGGGAAGTCTTAAAACTGACCAATGGTTATAAATTTTTGAAATGTGTTAGGGTTCTGCCTCTGCCTAATAAGTATAATATTCCCATAATACACCACCACCTGTGAAAACAACAGGTTAGGAAATAGATAGATTAGATAAGGATTTTACATTCATGAATTATTTCCAAATTACTGAGTAATTAAAAGTTGTCGATGTTCAAAAATTGTCTTTATATTTGAATAAAATTCTGAATAAGAATGTGTGTGTGTGTGTGTGTGTGAGAGAGAGAGAGAGAGAGAGAGTTTCATAAATTTTTAAATCCTATCATATTTCATGAAAATTATGCTTAATTGGTATCTTAAGATTATAATTTTAGCTTATGGTTTAAATGTTATTTTTGGGCAATCAGATGTACTGATCCAGAACAACTCAAAATAATTTAGCTAAATTAACACCTAAAGAAGCATAATTATTTATAGATTAAGAATTTGTATGTGATAACAATATCTTATAAAGTTGCCTTTTGTATAATAACATAAATGATAAAATTAAAGAATTGTATTATCAAACATAAAATAGGTCCCAGTGCAATTTTGGAAACTGCAAACAATTAAAATAATAAAGATGATTGTATTTGGGAAAATAACATTTTATCTAAAAAGATATATATGACTTTTTAAACTTAATATTTTAGCATATTTATATCAAAACATATAAATATACATCGATTATAATTCTAAATCATTTTATTACTTAATAAACAATTGATTACATTTATTAATAATAAGTGTATAATTATTTATATAAATATCAATTATAATGTCAAACAAACTTTAACAAGATCATATCTCAAATAAGAATTAATTACTTTTTAGTAGTCTTAAAATTCTAAAAGTTATAGAAACATTCTATAAGTTAATAAGTTCAACATACTAGTTGTCCGTATGTTGGAAACCTTATGACCTTTTCTTAACCTTAGTTTAAATTTTCCACATGTAAGCCTAGAAGAAAAGGAAGTTTATGTCTATCCCAATTAATTCCTTGCTCAAGTCAAATCATGTATATAAAAGTCTCAAATGATCATTTGATTTCTCCACTTTTTTGTGCAACATAAAACTTAAAGGCTTCTAAATGTCTACCTATGGTTATCATTTACATCCCATATGAAATGTCCTCGATGGTGGTTGATGTACACAGATTGACAGATTCTAAAGAAAGATACAAAAAAAACTTTCTACATTCCTAACCCTCATTACCAATTGATTGTTATGCCATTTGGACTCAAAATTGCTCCATAATTATTCCAAATAGCCACAATAAAATTTTATGAGCACGTTCTCTACAATACCTTGATCTACACTAATGACATCCTCTTATACTCCAAAACCTATGAAGAGCATAAGGTACTACTTCAATCATTTTTAGATCTTAGAAAGCAATATAGAATTATGCTCTCATATAAGAAAAGCCATATTGGAATAACCTAAATAGAATTTGTAACACCCTAATACCACCTAGGAGGATATACAAATTCCATAAAAAAACAAACCTAAAACAAACCAAGACAATCCAACAATCCCCAGAAAATAAGGCAAATATAAACAAACCAAGACAATCTAACAATCCCCATAAAATAAGGCAAATATACATCACATTTCATAAGTCATGGTTTAAATGGGACACAATATACATATATCAAAACCATGCATAAAAAATAATCATCCTATGTTATGATTTTTACAGGCCATTTACACATACTACAAATTGTCTCATAATATTTATGAATACAACTCAAAGCTTAAGTACAAAATCTCCTAAAAGTTAATACGTCCTTCTTTGGCCATTGCAGTTGTCCTAACCTTAACCCTATTTATCAAGACACTGTGCTAAGCATATAGTTTAGTGGAAAAAATAAAAATAAAAACACAAAATGGTGACAACTTTTTACATTCGTCTAACATTTACAAGCAAATGATTCATGACATATCACATAACAATCATTGATTAAGCTAATTAGAGAGTAATTGATTAATTTGCATCAAAACAGAACAAATATCAAATATACATAGAATTGCCTCCTAATCTTTTCAGAAGTGGGTACCAGGAACAAACAGAAGATACCTATGATTGGTATCTACAGAGAAGTAATAGCCTCTAAAATAGAAGAGAATTAAGTCTCTAAAACAGAAGACACCATAGTGTCTAAAAATAAAAACTGCAAACCTTTCTAAGCATACCTATTTACCCATAACATGGACTTGGCAAGTTAAAACAAATCATGTCACATTTCAAATTCACATGTAAGAGAAATAATGCATAATGTACAAAGTCATTCCCTTATGCTCAATTTGAAAGTATTCATTCATGCCCAATCAAATTTAATATGCCTTATGAGCATAAGCCTTTGCAATAATGCATCAATGTGAGCATTAACATATATATACAAATTATGTCCATGATGAGTCTTCATTACCCTGATACTAGGTTTGCTAGGTTTCAAAGACATCCAAAAGGGGTTTGAGTGAGATGCGGTAACCATCAGAACGGAAACAATGATCTGGATACATGTGACAATCGTAGCAGGTCTTAAGGTCTTCTAAACATCTTTTTCTATATTTTAAATTTCTCATGGTATAAATTTCATGCAATTTGGTGTACTATTCTGAGAGTTATATCCAAAGTACGACAGGCCGTTCTAAAACAAGGATAACAACCAGAACTAAACTTTAAGCCAAATTTCAAAATCCTTAAAGACATAATTCAAATTTGATTCCTTTAAAGCTGTAGATCTATATCATTAGTTTAGTATCCAATTAAAATTATCCCATTTTGATATCTATAGATCAAGATATGAATAAAATACTAAAGTATGTTCTATGGAAACACTCCATCTAATGAGGTACACACTCCAATTAACGCACTTCAATCTTATTATGAAAAAACAATGCCAAAAACACATCCAAATGAACCAGAAACATCCCATTTTCGTATAAAATACTTCTCTTAACAAAAACCATCAAGTTACACTCAAAAACTCAAACAACATATCAAAATTTTCATATCTTTTAAAGGAATGTTTCAAAACCCTTATTCTTCACTCCACTAGCTTCCCTTCTTTGTTCTTCTGCTATTCTACACATAGGATATCAATTTAAAACTCATTTTCAACAATCACAGATGCATAATAGAACGCTAGTTGAAGAGGAGATTAGAAAGGAGTTAAATTTCACACCAAAACATGCAATTAGTGTACCTTAAACTTCAAAACTCATTTTCAACAATCACAGATGCATAATAGAACCCTGGTTGAAGAGGACATGAGAAAGGAGTTAAATTTCACACCAAAACATGCAATTAGTGTACTTTAACATGATGTTGGACAGAGAGAGAGAAAAGCTCAAATTTATGCAAATTTTTATGTTGGTAGACTCTCCCCCTCTTCATCTGTATGTGTTTAGGTAAAGCTTGAGGTGGGTGACATGCCATTTGCCACATGGCTAAAGCTTATGGTGTGGGACATGAAGCATGGCTCAATATTATTGGTTTCTACTTTTCGCCTTTCATTAATTAGAAAATTCACCATACCTTTGTCTTACTCTATGAAATTGCATGCTATCTTAATATATTTAGCAATTTAGTCCATGATTAATGTATATTTATGCATACATAACACAATTAATCACAAATTACTAAATTACCCCTAACAATTTCGTTCCTACCGATTACAAATACTTTTAGGGACATCAAACATTCCTACTAGGAATAGTTTTGGGGCCTCACAATTCTCTCCCCCTTGAAAGAATTTGTCCTCGAAATTCATACCTGATGAGAATAGCTTAAGATGCTGACCCTCATAGTCAATTCTTGTTCCCACGTTGCTTCCTCAAGTCCATAGTATTGCCAGAGTATTTTCACTAGAGGTATTTGTTTATTTCTGAGTTGTCGTACTTCTTTAGCCAAAATAGACGTAAGTCCTTCCTTATAAGAAAAACCTAGTTGTACTTGAATTTCTTGCACATAAGCCTTATGTGTATCATCAAACTGATATCTTCTCAACATAGAAATGTGAAACACATCTTGTAAGTTGGCCAATTCTTCATGAAGGGCTAATTGATAGCTACTAGTCCAATTCTCTTAAGAATTTAATAGGAACCGATGTAGCGTGGGCTGAGCTTATCTTTCTTACTGAATCGAATTAAAATTTTCCATGGTGACACTTTCAAAAATACCTTATCCCCTACCTGATACTCAATATCTTTCCTTTTTAAATCGACATAGGATTTCTGCCGATGACTAGCAGCTTTTAATCTTTGTTGGATAATTTGAACTTTCTCTTCAGTATCTTTTACAATATTAGGCCCGATCATCTTGTTTTTACTTAATTCGTTCTAACAAACTAGAGTTATGCACTTCCTACCATACAGTGCTTCATAAGGCGCCATGCCAATGCTAGTCTAATAACTATTGTTATAAGCAAACTCCAGTAGAGAAAGATATTTATCCCAAATTCTCGGGAATTCTAACACACAACCCCCAAGCATATCTTCTAATACCTGAATAACTCGTTCAGATTGTCCATTTGTCTGTGGGTGGAAAGCAGTACTAAACCTTATTCAAGTACCCATAGCGTGTTGCAAACTTTTCCAGAATCTCAAAGTAAATCAAGGATCATGATCAAAAATAATAGACAATGGTACCCCATACAATCTCACTATCTCTTTCAATATATATTTTCTAGCTTATCCAATGGATAGTCACGACGAACAGAAACAAAATGGGTAGACTTGGTTAACTTATCCACAATCACCCATACAACATCATGCTTCCTTTGAGTGAGAGGAAGTCTAATCACAAAATCATGGTAATGTTATCCCATTTCCATTGAGGAATTAGAATAGGATGTAATAAACCAGATGGAACCTAGTGCTTAACTTTAACCTGTTGACATGTCAAACATTTGGATACATAATCTAAAACATCATGTTTCATACCAGACCCACCAGTAATGCTACTTCAGATCTTGATACATTTTATTTCCACCAGGGTGGATTGTGAAAACAATATTATGGGCCTCAAACAACAACTTCTTCTTTAATTCATCACTAGCTGGTACACACAACCGCTCCTTTGTAATATAGATCACCATCTCCTTTTGCATAAAATTCAGGTTGTTTACCTTCCTAAGTTGCCAAGATAAGTTTTTGCTACTTACCATCTACTTTCTAAGCATCACAGATCTCTTATCTCAAGGTAGGCCTAGCTTTTAATTGAGTTCTTAAAACCCCATCAGATGCTAGTCCCCACTCACCTTGTTGCACTGACAATGTCGAAATGGTCTTTCGACTTAAGCCATCAACGTTAGCTTTACCAGGATGATAGTCCACAATATAATCATAATACTTAAATAGTTATAACCAACGACGTTGTCTCAGATTAAGTTCATTCTACATAAGTAGATATTTCAAACTTTTATGATCAATGAAAATCTTGTACATTTTACCATACATGTAATGCTGCCAAATTTTCAAAGCAAACACTACTATTGCAAGCTTAAGATCATACGTAGGGTAATTCTATTCGTGTGGCTTTAGTTTCCTAGAGGCATAGGCAACCACCTTACGATCCTGCATCAAAACATAGCCTAAATCATTTCTAGATCACTAAACATAACATATTCCTTACCAGAAGTGGGTTGAGCCAATACAGGAAGCTTCAATAAACATTTGTTTTAGCTGATCAAAGCTAACTTGACATCTAGTAGGCCATTCATATTTCACTCCTTTTTATAGCAATTTAGTCAAAGGAGATGCTATCAACGTAAACTTCTTTACAAACTGGTGATCGTAATAGGCCAAACCCAAAAAAAAGTCTCACGTCAGTCACATTCCGTGGTGACTTCTAGTTAGTAAATGCTTCAATCTTTCTAGGATAAATTATAATTCCTTAAGAAGTGACAACTTGTCCCAGAAAAGATACTTTCTGAAGCTAGAAATTACACTTGCTTAGCTTGGCATACAATTGTTTTTCCCACAAGGTTTTCACAATCTGTAGATGTTGAGCATAATCTTGCCCATTCTTCTAATAGATTAGGGTATCATATATTATACCATACTAAACTGGTCTAAATAGGGCCTAAATACCCTATTCATCATATCCATGAATGCAACTGGTGCATTAGTTAGTCCAAATGGAATTACCAAGAGTTCATAGTGTCCATATGGGTACTAAATGTAGTTTTTAAAACATCCACATCCTTTACCCAAGTTGGTAATACCCTCATCACAAATCTATATTTGAAAATACCCCTACACCTTTTAACTGATCAAACAAATCTCTATCCTTGGCAATGAGCACCGTAACCCTATTCAATTGCCCGTAATCAATGCACATCGAGAGAGTACCATCTTTCTTCTTAACAAACAGAATAGGTGCTCCCAAACGTGAGACACTGGGTTGAATAAACCCCTTATCCAGTGGCTCCTGCAACCGAACTTTCAACTCCTTTAATTCCATAAGAGCCATCCTATATAGTTCTCTGGAGATAGGAGCAGTTCCAATCATAAGCTCAATAGATAGCTCCATTTCCCTTTCGGAAGAAAGCCCAGGTAGTTCTTCAGGAAAAACATCTAAAAATTTGCTCACCATCGGAATGTCTTGCAGTTTAACACTCTCCCTTATAAAATCAAGTACAAAAGCCAAATAAGCTTCATACCCCTTCCTAGGGAACCTTTGAGCTTACATAGTAGATATCATACTAGTCAGAAGACTAGTACAGTTGCCATACAATATTATCTTAGATTGATCGGGCTTCTTAAGCACAATAGTCTTAGCTCTATAATCACCAACTGCTCGATGCTTGGATAACCAATCCATAACTAAAATCAAATCAAATTCATAAAAGGGCAATTCAATTAGATCCGTTACAAACTCACTACCTTAGATCAAAATAGGACATTTTTTATAAACCTAGTTAACTAATACGCAACTACCTAGAGGACTGGTTAAATGAATATCATAATCTAACTGATCTACAAGCATCTTTTTATCAGGAAATTCTCCAACATAAATATAAAAATGGGTAGATCCAGGATCAATCAAAGTATGCATTTCAATTTAAAAGAGAGAAACAAGGCTAATAATGACCTTAAGTGCGTCCTGATCCTCGTGAGGCTTTATAGTAAAGGCTCGAGCTATGGTAGAAGGTGCAGCAGGTAGATCAATAGTTTCTGAAACATTACTCAGATTAAACCTAAATTGTCCAAATCCTCCACGTCCCCTATCGGCTCCTTTAGTCCCTATAGGTGCATTAAAGGCCTCTCTACTAGCTTGTGATGCTTGAGACTAATTCACAAGACAATTTGCTACAAAAAGATTAATGATGCCACATCGGAAACATGCACCCGTAGTCCTCCTATAAGTACCCCAATGGTATTTGTAGCAATGAGGACACTCCTGTATGCCAGAACCTCGGCCCACAGAGGATCCTTGCTAAAATAAACCGATGGGGAAAAGCCTTGTCGCCTTACTTGTGTTCAGATCTTTGGGTGAATTCTTGTGCAGTGGAAGCACCTTCATGACTTCTGTTACCCAAGGATTGACCTCCTCTAACATAACCTCTACGCTGAGATTTTTCTCTCTTAACTATCTCTTGTTTCTTGATTTTAATGGCAGCTTGCACCAGCTGATGATAATTCACTTGTTACAAGAGAGTGAATGCCCCAATATACTCTTTAATTGAGTCATTCAAGCCATCCTCAAATTAACAACGATGAAAGTCCTCAGTAAGTACAAGTATAGGTGCATATTTGCTTATTCGATTGAATTCTTTTTCGTACTCAGCAAAAGACAAATTTCTTTGCTTCAGACTCAAAAACTACTTCTAGGTCTCATTTTTAAGGTTGTTGTAACATATTTTGCTTTAAACTACTGCGAAAAAAAATCCCAGGTCAAAGGTTTAGGAAGCTGAGGATATATCAGAACAAATTTCCACCAGTCATAAGTCGCTCCTTGAAGAAGGGAAACAACACAGTGCACCATTTGTTCAGGTGCGCATCTAATTTCATGTAACACCCTTTTCACCTTTTATAACTAGAAAACCTTTTCAAATTCATCTAGAGAAGTATCAGTGAATTATTCAGGTCCATACTTTCGCCACTGATCAATAAGAGCCTTGGTTGCAGTCATTTGGTGTAGTAAAGTCCTCTTATCTTGCAACAATTTTACTAAAGCTTCTTCCTGAGATGGATGTAGAGGAGGAGGTGATATTTTAGCTTCATTTCTATTTACTCTAGAAGGTCCAGACACAAATAGATGATATTGCACAGGATTATTATTTTCAGTAGCCCCATCAATAGCCTCGTTAAATCTTTCCATACTTAAATCTAGAACCAAAATATGGGACAAACTGCATTAGGCCAAACACAACTCTTATATCTATATACAGGCAATATTTAAGCACTGGTTAAACCAGAATCACTAAACCATGCTCTGATACCAAAATTTGCAACACCTTAATACCCCCTAGGAGGATATACGGATGCGACACAAAATAAACCTAAAACAAACCAAGGCAATCCAACAATCCCCAGAAAATGAGGCAAATATACATCACATTTCATAATTCGTTGACGTTTAAACGGGACATAATATATACATATCAAAAGCATACATAAAAAAACAAATCCATCCTATGTTATGGTTATTACAGGCCATTTACATATACTACAAATTATCTCATAATATTTATAAATACAACTTAGAGTTTAAGCATAAAATCTCCTTAAAGTTAAGACATCCTTCTTTGGCCATTGTAGTTTTCCCAGCCTTAACCTTGTTTATTAAGACCCACATAGAGGAAAAAAACCACTGTGCTAAACATATAGCATAGTGGGAAAAAATAAAAAAATAAAGATACAAGATTTCTACTGCTTTCTGCAGTCATCTAACATTTACAAGCAAATAATTCATGACATATCATATAACAATCTTTGATTAAGCTAATCACAAAGTAATTTGACTATCAATTTGCATCAGAACAGAACAAATATCAAACATATGCAGAATTGCCTGCTAAGCTTTTCAGAAGTGGGTAACGGGAATAGAATAAAAGATACCTATGATTGGAATCTACAGAGAGGCAATAGCCTCTAAAACAAAAGACACCGTAGTGTTTAAGAACAGAAGCATGTGTAGATCCTTCTAGGTATGTCTATTTACCCACAACTAGGAATTGGTAGGTTAAAACAAATCATATCACATTTTAAAGTCACATACAAAAGAAATAATGCATAACGTACAAAGTCATTCCCTAATCCTCAATTTGAAAGCGTTCATTCATGCCTAATCAAATTTAATATGCCTTATTAACATAAGCCTTTGCAACAATGTATCAATGAAAGCATTAACATATATATACACGTTACATGCATGAGGAGTCTATTATAACCTAATACTAGGTTTACTAGACTTCAAAGACATCAAAAAGGGTTCACACGAGATGTGGTAACCATCAAAATCAAAACAATGATCTGGCTGCATGTGACCATTATGAGAGAATGTTACCATTCAATACCTTTACTTTTTCTATCATAAGCATATAGTAAATGTTCAAATCAAGTCTCAAGGTCTTCTAGACATTTGTTTTCCTATTTATTAAGTTTCTTATAGTAGAAATTTCATGAAATTTAGTGTATTGTGCTAAGGTTTATACCTAAAGTACTACAGACTGTTCTAGAATAGGGACAAAAACCAAAACTCAACTTCGAGCCAAATTTCAAAACCCTTAAAGACAAAATTCAATTTTGATCTATGTCTTTAGTATCCAATTAAAATTATCCCATTTAGATATCTACAAATGAAGATATGGCTAAAATATTGAAGTATGTTCTATGGAAACACTCCATCTAATGAGGTACACACTCCAATTAACACATTTCAGTCTTATTATGCAAAAACAACACTGAAAACACATCCAAATGAACTAGCTGTTAGATCGCGTATGGCTCGAGTATTCACAATACGCTACGGAAGAAACCATAACACAACACGATGTATAACCGAAAACAAATAGGATGCGCAAAAA
>JAOQMS010000004.1:30953028-30980700 GCA_027563885.1 Erythroxylum longipes
GTGATACTTCATAGGATTTTTCCAAGAAGAGTAGTTAGTACCATTAAAAAGAGGAGGGCGATTATTTGTGTTACCTTTTTTCGTTATGTTGTTGTGTGTCAAGTTTAGCGCCATCCTCGGATTTTTATATGCAGCCTGCTCTAATACCAATTGAAAACGATCTAGAAGGGGGCTTGAATAGATCTTTTAAATTTTTCACGAAGTGCTACAAAACAGAGAATTAAAACACACAAGGCAAACAAAAACAAATTGAAATATAAAAGAGTAGAGAAGAGAGGAAAACACAATATTTATAGAGGTTCAGTGCAGAGACCTACGTCCTCTACCTAAGCTCCCACTTAGGATTTTGTCAAAGCTCTTTACTGCACACTTTTTAGTTTAGTGTGAACTCTTCTAATCAACTTGACTTCCGGCTCAAGCCACACCTTACAAATGATTTGTTTTCTCGGCACAAATCCTACCTCTCAAGTGATTCTTCTCTAATCATTCAACTCGCGATAATCATAAGAATGGTAATGAATTGATAAAGCTAAGAATAGATGACAAGAATCAGGGATACTATGTAAGCAATATGAGAACAATGAGAGAATAATTTTTTCACTATAGAACATACGCTTCTTTTAGAGCTTGTTGAGTTAATTCCTCTGAAGTGAAGACCTTTATTTACAGACTTCAAGATGCTCCTAGATGCTCCTAGCTGTTGTAGAAAGATTCATTCTCATTTGAATTCATTTGACAAATTTAAAGTCTGTTCAATTGTAACTGATAGTCGACTAGTCGGTATGTAATAGTCGACTAATACATCATAGTCAACTTGTCTTCCAAGTGATAGTCGACTAGCACAACCTTTTCATATGAATCTTCAGCTCCGTACTTCAAATAGTCGACTTATAAAATGATAGTTGACTTGTCAAGTCTTCTAACTAACAGATCTGATTGATTATCCAATCTTTGACCGTATCAAAATCTTCATACAAAATCTTTACATGAAATCCACGTTTTTATTTCTCTAATCCTCATTAGTCGACAAGTGCAATTTTGATCCTCATCAGTCGACTAGTGTAAATTTTAAAAATATGTGCTTTTCATCTCTGACTAGTGTAATTCTTCATCAGCATGATAATCGACTTGTGCAAGCTTTAGTCGACTGGTGTTCCATTTTTATTAACTTCCTTTTAATCCAATTAACCTGAAATTATTTCTTAACCATTTCTTCAAGTTTTATTATTATCAAAACATAGAAGGATTAAATTTTTCAACCTCCATTGGTCTAACAAATGCTCCATACAGTAAAAGAAGCTTGGAGGGAAAATCCCTTCCAATTTGCACAAGATAACTAGAATTTCTCTTTCTAGTTTTTCCATTTCAACCAACTTTATTTCAGATGATTTTAATCTTTTGAAAAACAAAATTAATTCTGTTGTAGCTTCCCAAACCTTATTCGATAGTAACTCCCGAAATCTAACTGGAATTAGCCTTTGCATAAACACATGATAATCATGACTTTTCATCCCAAATAATTTGTAGTTCCTCATATCCACACACGTTGCCAAATTCAAAACATAACCATTGGGAAACTTTAGACTTTTCAACCATTTACACAAAATTTCCTTTTGTTTTTTATCCAAAATGTAACATGCTTTTGGATATTTACCAGTGCGAAGATCTTTATCTAACTCATTCCTTCTAAAAAAAGTTTCAAATCAGCTTATGATTTTGCATTATCCTTTGTCCTTCCTTCAATATTCATTATGGTGTTGAACAAATTGTCAAGAATATTTTTTTCAGTATGCATCACATCTAGATTATGACATATCAAATTACTTTTCCAATATGTCAAATCCTAAAAGATACTTCATATTCTCTAGCCAAAGTTTTTATTAATGCATCTATTAACTTCTTCAACTTCAAGTTATGTAACTTTTAGCAACCATAATTCATCAATCTCCTGCAATATCTCTTCACTAGTTTTGTGAGGCGAAGGAGGTGTTTGTACCATCGTACTCTTAATGAAAATTTGTTTATTGCGTCTAAATGGATGATCTGGAGGAAGAAATTTCTTGTAGTTGTCAAACCAAGATGTTTTGGCCCCGTTAGGAAGATAAAATGCATCAAAATCATTGCTACAGTAAGGACAAGCTAATTTCCTTGTTGTGCTCCATCCAGACAACATAGCATTTGCAAAGAAATCACTAATAGTCCATACCAAAACTACTCTCAATAAAAAAATTTGTTTAAGAGACGCATCATATGTCTCTACACCAAATTCCCAAAGATGATACAATTCAGATACCAATGGTTGTAAGAATACATCAATTTTATACTTTAGATTCGTAGGCCCTTGCATAATCATCATCAAGAACATATATGCTCATTTATACACATCCATGGAGGCAAATTATAAAGAGTAATTATGATTGGCTATGATGAATATTGTTGGCCGAATTGATCAAAAGGTTGGAATCCATATAGCGACAATCCCAACCTAACATTTCAACTTTCAGTTGCAAATTCAAAATGGGTGTTGTTGAAATGCTTTCATATGAGTGCATCTGATGGATAACTCATTATTCCATTTTCCTGTTCATGTTCATTGTGTTATCTCATGTGAGATGTAGTAACATCAAAGGCATATGGTTAGCGAGAAATAATACATCTACTTTCAGGGTACTAATTTCTGTTTCATATAACACTTTCTAAGTTTGAACCTAGATTGACCACAAAATTTGCACTATTGTAATTCCACATCATCTCACCAAAACAACATACATTCAAAATTACAACAATCAATTTTTTCAACTGGCAAACTAAGACCCCTAATAAGTTTTTTCATATTGTAGAAATTATCAACCATTGTATGATCAGGAGGCAATGATTCATTATACCAATCAAGAATTTTATCCAAACTTCGTTCAAAAATATGTCTTTCAGACTTTACGTTTAATATTCAAATAATTGAAGATAATTAAGACATGGTCTCATAATTTGTTCATAATTCTTGGTCAGTTGATTTTAGTAAGTCAAAAAACTTTTTCGCATGTGATTTTGGTTCTTCTTTAAGATTTTCTATATTTTCCTGGAAGGTATAACTGGCTGCATCATAAACAATTTGGGTGTAAAGATTCAGTTGCACCTACATTATTTTTTATAAATCTAGTCCCCCCTTTAAACCCATGCACATTTATTAACGATTTTACTTCATCACCCCTTGGGGTACTACAAATTATTGGCTCTCTATATTGTGTCCAATAAAAATAATTTGGAACAAACCCTTTTCTTAACAAATGGAGATTCACTTCATCAATAGGAAGAAAATGGATATGTTTGTACTTTATCTTTGGACTATCCATCTATGCAGGATGAGAACATACATAGTGAATAAAAGCTTCAACTGTCTCAACAAACTCAGGATTAATGAATCTATCAGGTGTTAATCGTTTATACATCCAAGATCTATCAACATTACACATTTCTTTGAAACTGTTATTTAAAAAGGTGATTTCATAGTTAATATCCTTCTTTTCCTCTAAGTTTACAAAACATTTATTCTTTACTTTACAAAACATCCCCTAAGTTTTTACAAGTCTCTAATCATTTTCCCTCCAAATTGAAACCAACATATCCCACCATATGAGTTCACAATTAGAAAACTCAACATATGTGAATATCAGTCAAATAAAAAAATATTCCAACTAAGCACTATGGTATGTGGCATAGTTTACACCTGTAAATCTAGAAAAGAACTTCTTACTATGACTCTTAGGCTCGTGGAATTTTTCACCGATAAGCCTCATGGGAGCTACATCACGGATTTCGAGCCTATATACCATCCTGGGAGTTAATTATGCCTCAAATCATCCATAATTATATAAACTCATTCGACATGACGTAAATACTTATGTAAGTTATACATCTAGTCATCAATCATTCTAACAATATTCCAAACAACAACATACAAAACCAATATAACTATGTTTGAATTAATCACCTACAAGTTGATTTCCAAATTTTGATTTTAAACAAGCACTATGGTATGTGGCATTGTTACACCATATGAATTGAGATAGCAAGTTCTCGCTTTGACTCCTAGGCTCGTGAAATTTTTCACCAATAAGCCTCATAGGAGCTGCATCACGAGTTTCTAGCCCATATACTATCCTAGGAGTTTATTATACATCAAATCATCCACAATTATACAAACTCATTTGACATGCGGTAAATACTTATGTAATTCATACATCTAGCCATCAATCATTCTAACAATATTCCGAACATCAATAATCAAAACCAAGATAACTATGTTTGAATTAATCACCTACAAGTTGATTTCCAAAGTTTGATTTTAAACAAGCACTATGGTACGTGGCATTGTTCTACCATATGCATCGAGAAAGCAAGTTCTTGTTGTGACTCCTAAGCTCATGGAATTTTTCACTAATAAGCCTCGTGGGAGCTGCATCACAGGTTTCCGACCTATATGCCATCTTAGGGGTTTATTATGCCTCAAATCGTCCATAATTATACAAACTCATTCGACATGCAGTAAATACTTATGTAATTCATACATCTAGTCATCAATCATTCTAACAATATTACAAACAATAACATACAAAACCAAGATAATTATGTTTGCATTAATAGGCTACAAGTTAATTTCCAAAGTTTGATTTTAAATAAGCACTATAGTATGTGGCATTGTTACACCATATGAATCGAGAAAGCAAGTTTTTGTTTTGACTTTTAGGCTCATGGAATTTTTCACAGATAAGCCTCACAGGAGCTGCATTACGGGTTTCTAGCCTATATACCATCCTAGGGGTTTATTATGCAAACAATTATTATGTCAATTACGTGAATTTCTTATGTTAATACTAAGTTTGAATTAATCACCTACAAGTTCAAGTATTTATGTTTCAATTTAAACAATGCCCAAACATAAATACTTAGACTATTAATCCCTAGCCTAAAATCTCATCAATCATTGTTATAGGTAAAATTGCAAATAACAACACAAAATCAATCACATTATAAACATTACTTAGTTGAACGACTTACCTTAATAGATGGGCAATCACAAACTACAAAGAAGAAGAATGAGTTTGGATAATTATCGACGCTCTTCAACACAGAACATGGCCTACAAGAAATAAAATAAACAAAAATATAAAAATTAAGGACCATACAATTGGAAAAGCTAATCTAATCACTAACCTCTGAGATGTAGATGAATGAATTACATGCAAAAGAGCTTAATTCAACTAGAAGAGGTGATTTTTAAAGTCTCTAAAGAGGAGGAAAATTATATATAAGACCTATATAAGTGAGAGTGATGAAGATGATATAAATATAATCACGAAGAAATTTAAGAAATTATTAAAGATTAAGAGAGAAAAGTAATTAAACCTGAACTTTGAAGACATGGTTCCTATGGTAAAAATATGCAAAATTTTCATATAAGGACACACCGAAAGAGCATGTAACACTTCTGCGTTCATATATGCTTCTTTGTCATCAAAATTTGTCATCATTCATGACACTTCCTAAAGTTCTTCTTACTTGAATGAAATCAAAATCTATCTTCATTACCCTAAAAACCTCATAACGAACATGCTGAAAGTGATTTTTTTTTTGTTCTTATAGGAAAGAAAAAAAGGTATTGTTAAAGTGGAAAAACTAGGAACCATGAAAAGCTTCTCCCTTTTTTAAAGACCTCTTAGTTTTCAAGTTAAAATTTCATGGATAAAAAATATAAGACACCTAGTGTGGATGGCCTTATAAAACCAACTGGCTCCTCATTATGCCTTTTAGAAGTTGCAATCTTTTGAGTGATTTCACTGATTAACAAAGTTAAACTAGTACCTAATTTAATTCACAATTTCCAAATCTCATATGCCTCATTGAGCAATTTAATGTTATGATGATTAAAGTTGTAATTTAAAACCTTTAAACTAAATGCTCCTTATATTCTTGATTAGATCTTTGTTTCCTTTTTTCTTAGAGACTTAAGCCTTATAGAGCTTATGAATATAGTTTTAGAAGGTTCTATTACACTGATCAAATTATACTATGATATTCATATGTTTAGGACCTTATTTAGTATCATACACTTTTGAGGAAGTGGTAAAGAGGAGTTCATGTTTTGTTCAAAATATTTAAAGGAATTTATATTAAACTAGTCTCACTCTTAGAAATTTCAACCTTGAAGGACTTTAAAGGGGAGTACATTATAGATCTTTGACAAAGGAGGTCTCATACATTGTTATTAGGATTAGACTTGATACATTTAGCCAATGGATTTAGGGAACACTTAACTTCTAGAATGTTACTTGAAGGGATGGTATAAAAGGGTGTTGTTGGATTAACATGATGATGAGCAACATTAGAAGAAGATTTGCAAGGATAAAACAAGAAAAGATATGGTCTTAAAATGATATAAGAACTTCTTCAATTTTAGATAGAACTTAAGTAGTGATTATGATCTGCTTTCATACACCAAAAAATTAAGAGTAATTGTGATCCTATTTTAAAACCCTAATATTCATTATAGGGATTCCTTTCATTTAGTTTAGTTTTAAGCCCTAAGAACTACCTTCGTTTCATTTTCCTCTTAAAGTCTTACGGAACTATTCTAGGCATTTTTTTTAGATTCCAACAGCTAACATTCATTCTAGGCATTAACCAAGTCTCACCAATATCCCTAAGAGACATTTCATCGAATAATTCATAGGCACACCAAACTCATCTCTAATTAATAATGAAACTGCTGCATTTCTCCATTATTTACCCAAAAAAACACGTTCAAACAACAAATGAACCAACCACAGTTCAAAAAATGCAGAATACCCACATTCCATCAAAACAAAGTCGACATTCATATTTATAAGCATTTGGATGACTAGCCTTGACTTAAATAAAGACGATGGAAGATGATTTCTAGAGAGAAGACCAACGGTGATAAATAACCAAAAAAGAAGAAAAAATGAGGCAGGGGACGGGGTTTTGTGTATATTTAAGTTAAAACTAAAACGACGTCATTTGGTTTAACACTATAAAACATCGTTTTCATTTGAATAAAAAATGAAATATCAACGGAAGTAATTTTTGTCGGTAAATTACTGACAGAAGCCAACCATTGCCACCTATTTTTACAGTGGACTTTACTATTCTATCACTATATTCTGTCGACAAAATCTCGGGGATAATTTCACTCTATCTTTACCGATGGATATTTTGTCCGTAAAAAAAAAACCTTTTTTCTAACAATTTTTTCTTTTGATAATTTACTACGGTATTTTGTCCGTTGGTATTTTGTAATTTTCTTTTAGTGATCAAGTTTTTGAGAACAATAAATTTTACTCTCCTTTTGTTGTGTTGTTTCTTCTTTAATTGACATTTGTTGGAGAATAAAAAGTGGTATCTTTGGCGTTGACACCTTAGACACCTTCATGTTAGTAGACTCAAAAGCATGTTTCAATCTGGTGTTCTTCTTGTTCGATTAAATGTTAACTATGACTTTTTAACATTAAATTGTGAAAGTTGTGCTTTTGGTAAGACTACTAAATTACCTTTTCCTAGGTCATCTCATATTGATGCACCTTTTGATCTCATTTATATTGATTTATGAGGGCCATCACCATCCTTATCAAGGTTGTGATATAGGTTCTTTGTCTTGTTCATTAATCATTATACATGTTTTACCTGGGAATTTTTCTTGCATGCTAAATCTAAATTTACCAATATAGCAAAATCCTTTGTTAACATGATTGAGACACAATATGGCAAAACCATTAAAATCTTTCGATCTAACCCTAGAGGAGAATTTTGTTACTTACAGCTTACAACATTCTTTCAGGGTAAAGGGATTTTACATCAATTATCATGTCCCTAAACCCCAGAACAAAATGGTGTCTTCGAAAGAAAACATGGACATGTACTTGAAATTTCTTATACCCTCCTCCTTGAGTCTCATATCCCTCATAGTTTTAGGGAAGAATCCATTTATGTAGTTGTTTTCTTGTTAATAGACAATCCACATCTATGCTTCAAAATGAAAGACCTTGGTTTTGCTTATATAAGAAATCCCCCACATATTCTCAACTTAGAGTTTTTGGCTGCATTTGTTTTGTCTTAAAGCCTCCATATGAATGGACCATATGAACGGACCAAATTATCTCCTAAAGCTGCCAAATGTGTGTTTCTTGTTTATAGTGACAAGCATAAAGGCTATCTTTGCTATGATTTCCAAGAAAGAAGAATGTGCATCTCACGTCATCTGAATTTTTTTTGAAAATTTATATTATTTTCATCTCATTCTGAAACACCTACACATTCCACTAATGAAACTTTGTCATTCATGCCTTCATTTTCTGAAACTTCTCATTTAAAAAGAAATTCAGAAATTGACTCTCTAGATTCAAGTGTATTTGCATCATTTATGCCTTAACTCGATCTTACTCCTGAAGGTCCAGTAAGTCCATAATTATTATCCATGCCCCTTTCTCCTCTACCTGAGCCACGTCTTTCAACCAGTTCCAACTTAAGAAAGCCTATAAATAGATATGGTTATTCTCTTGATCGGTACAGTCCTTCCATTACTTATCTTATCACTCTTGATTCCATTTCCATACCTTCTAGTTATAAACATGCAGCAAAAATTGCATGTTGGCAGAGTTTAACGAAAGAGAAAGTTTTGGCTCTTGAGGCAAACCAAATTTGGGAATGAGTCCCCGCTCCATTTGATGTATCATTGGTTAGTAGTAAATGGGTGTATACTGTAAAAATCAAACCTGATGGTTCTGTTTACAGGTTTAAGGCCAAATTAATTGCTCAAGGATTTACACAGGAATATGGTATTGACTACAAGGAGACCTTTTCTCCAGTGGCTAAGATGACCATAGTTCGAATGTTATTAGTTGTGGCATCCACGAAATGATGGTCTTTACATCAGATTGATGTCAAAAATGCTTTTTTGCATAGAGACTTGAAAGAGACTGTTTACATGAAACCACAACCAGGATATCCTCTCTCTAATCCCAATTTGGTATGCAAACTCAACAAGTCACTTTATAGACTCAAACAAGCTCCTCGTGCAAGGTTTGATAAACTCTCATCTACCATTAAATCAGATGGGTTTCAATAAATTTCCAATGATCTTTCATTGTTTACTTCACATTCCTGTAATGGCATCATTATTTTGCTGGTGTATATTGATGATATGGTTATCAGAGGAGATGATTAATAAGGTATTGACAAGTTAAAGAAAATTCTCGAATCCTCCTTCCACATGAAAGATCTTTTCCATTTGTCTTATTTCTTGGGATTGGAGGTTTCTCAAACAAAGAATGACATATATCTTACACAGTGAAAGTATAATACTGATTTGATCCAATTGACCAATCTTCCAGACAACCAATCTTGTGGTAAACCAATAGAGCTCAATCTTAAATTAACAAAAGATGCAGGACAACTATTATCTGATCCGACCCTTTATAGGTATCTTGTGTTAATCTTATATATCTTATAACAACTCGACCTAACATTTCTATGTTGTTCAAATAGTCAGTTAATTTGTTTTCAATCCTTGAATTGCATCTTTCTCCTCTTCATCGCATCATTCAGTATTTGAAAGATACTTTGGAAAGAGTTATATTCTTTTCTTCAACATCCTCTATGGATCTTGTTGCATTTGCTAATGTTGAATACGCTGGGTGCCTTGATACAAGGCATTCCATTCATGGTTGGTGTATTTTTTTTAGCTCATCCCTGTTTTATATAAATGTAAGAACCAAGATCAGGTTGTAAAGTCATCAACCAAAACTGAATATCACTCCATGTCATCTGTTAGTTCATTTCGTCAACTTCTATTGGATTTTGGCATTTCATTTAATAAACTGACATCTCTTTATGCTAATAATATTAGTGTTATTCAAATAGCAACTAATCTTATCCATCATGAAAATACAAAACATATTAAGGTGGATCGACACTATATTCGTGAATTTATGTAAGATCAAATTCTCTAACTTCATCATGTTCCTTCTAAAGATCAAGTTGTTGATTTGCTTACTAAATCTATGACATCTGCATAACACTAGTATCTAGTTTCCAAATTGATATTTTTGGAAACCTAGCTTTAATTTCAGGGGGATGTCAATAGCAATATTGCCTTAATATCAATCTTCATATTAATAGTATTGATATTAGCCTTATAAATTTGCATATTTTCATTCATTATATTCCAAAAATTATGTACCTTATTTGTTGTATAGTCTTGTATATAAATACATACACACCAGTAAAGGAGAGACAAGCTTTTCTACCAAACTTTAGCCTTCAGGAATATTATATTTGTTTTGTTATCAACGCTTTGATTCAATGATTAAGCCATACATGAATTTATGGTATTATATCATCTTTCTGATGAGTTAGCTACCATAACTTCTAGTAAGCTAGCTCTCCAACACTGAGTGTAAATGTAAGAAAGGAATATCAAAAGAGGATTTATGAAATTTAAAATTTCCTTTTTCTCTTACATCAGAATTCTTAAATACTTATGTATTTTATTTAAGATTTTTGAGTACATAGGTATTTATAAAACTCAAAAAGACAATTCTAGTAGCTCTATATAGGTCTTAATTAATAACTTCTAAAAATACTCAATATATATATATACTTGAAAAATCATAGGCACTCCATCTTAAAACTTGGTTTAGTTTCTAATATTGCCTTTCCTAAACCAAATTTCTAGAATTCACCATTCTAAGCATGTTCTTCAACTTTAGAAATAATTCAACCTTTAAAGACTTTATGAAAACATCTGCTATTTGTTCTCTAGTAGTACAATATTTAATGACAATTCCTTTTCTGTGATTAATTCACAAATCTTGCGCACCTTAATGTCAATATGCTTAGAAAGACCATGGGAAATAGGATTATTTGACAATACAATTGCTAATTTGTTGTCACAGAAAATGGATGTAAGCTTCTTTTGCTTCTCATGTAAAAAATTCAATGTCTTCCTTAGCAAAATTACTTAGGTAACACAATTAGCTATTGCACTATCTTTTACTTCAATAGTAAATAATGTCACAAATGGTTGTTTCTTTGATGACCATAAAAATATTGTTGACCCCAAGATAAGATGTATAACCATAATTGCTTTTCTTTATTTCAACGGCTCCAACCTAATCACTATCTATATAGGGAAACAAACTTGAAATATTAATGGTTAAATGGAAGATACCATCATTCAACGTACCTTTCACATATCCTATAATTCTCTTGGCATCTTGTAAATGAATTTCCTTTGGAACTTCCATAAATTTGTTTAATGAACCAACTAAATAAACATCGTCAAGTCTTATAGCTGTCAAGAATCTTACGTTGCTAATCAAACTTTTGAAATGAGTTCCATTCACATTTATGCTATTGCATTCTTTCTTTAACTTTAATTTTTCTTCAACTAGAGTGGAGATTAAAAACCTCATCTTTCTTTTGAAAAAATTCTATGCCAAGAAAATAAGACATTAATCTCATATATGTAATCTTAAATTGTCTAGATGTAGCCTTCCTAAATTTTGTTATCATCTTTGCATTATTTCCTATAAACATAAGTCATCTACATATAAGCAAACAATCAAAATATCTTCAATTTTAGTAAGTTTAACATATAATGCATGATCATAGTGGCATCTTTGAAAATCATGATGAATAAAATAAGTAACAATATGAGTATACAAGGCTCTTGCCTGCAAGTTGTTCTACATAACCTCTTCTTCTAACAAACCATTTAAGAAAGCATATTTGATATCCATTTGATGCAAGTTCCATTTATTTTGAGTATCCAAAGAAATGACCATTCATACACTATTAAGTTCAGCAACAAGTGCAAATATTTCAAAATAATCAATACTTAGTTTTTTCTTGTAGCCTTTGACAGCCAATCTTGATTTGTAACGATCAATTTCTCCACTTGGCTTGTACTTTGTCTTATACACCCACTTCCACCAATGGACTTCTTTCCAGTTGGTAGCTTTGCAAACTCCCATGTATCTTTTTTCTCACAGGCATGAATTTCTTCACCCATGGCTTTAATCCATTAATTTCTCTTTTGACTTGGGAATTGTGTTCACATCATCATGATGTCGGATATCATATCCTTTCTCCTGCAATTGTCTAGTACTCAATAACTTTTTACACATCCCAGGAATATAGTAAGCATCAAAATTATAATTCAAAGAACCATCCTTCATTCTGATGATATTATTCCTTTGCCTTTAATTTTAAGCTTATCATCATCTCCAAATTTAATTTCTGAATTGAAAGGTCCATCTAAAATTATTGCAACCAGAGTTTAGATACCATATCTCTTCATCTTCACACAGTGAACTACTAGTAATGAACAACCTTACTATATTGTAATATTCTCCTTCATTTTCTACTGCATTTACATATGATTCAAATGCTTCTGCCTTTCTATATCAACAATCAGTTGACTTATGCCCATACTTGTCATAATTATAACATTGAAAATGTAGTCTCTAATTTCCTCTACCTTTACTTTCACCATTCCCTTGACCTCTACCTTGACTGGTTATGTTTATAGAGGTGTCAAATTCATGTCCTCTTCCTCTATTGTTATTGCCACAACCTCTATTACTTCCTTCTCCCTTTTGGTTTGATTCTGTATCACCTACCAAATTTATTTGGTTCTTTAATTCTTCTTCCAATAGTTTCTCTATTTTCTCCAAGATTCTGCTTACACAAATTTCTGGCCTACCTTGCAGTTTAATTACTGTCATTTCTTCAAGATTGTAGGAATATGTTATTGTTGTCACAATATGGGCAAAGTTCACAAGATTTTTTCTACCTCTTAAATGTTTGTAATCTCATCACCATACATCTTATCTTGTTGACAAGATCCGTGACACAAGAAAAATATTATTCCACTAATTCTAACGTACTCATCTCACATTTTTCATACTCCCACTTCAAGAATTGCAAATTTGATTTATGAGCTTTATCTACTCCTTTGTAAGTTTTAAAATATTTCAAGCCTCCTATATTTTCGCATTAAAAATCTTACCAAACATAGAGTAATATACTCCTTAATTAATTTAAGAAATGCTAGTTGATCCTTTCTTTTATCAGCTTCTTCTGCATTTTTTTGTTATACTTTGATCAACATAACTCCAAAAATTGTGAGCCTTTACATTAGTAGACATGAGAATTTTCCAATAATTGTAATCAACCTTCCCATCTAGTTTGGCACTAGACCAAACAATATCTAGTGCCATCACTCAAACACAAACTTTCCTCCTTATTTTTTTTTAATATAAGCTCTAATACCAAATGTAGGAGAAGGAATAAGGGAAGAGGATTTACAAATTCTTAAATTTTCTATTTTTCTTACATCAGAATTGTTGATTACGTAGGTATTTATAGATCTTAAAAGACAATTCTAATAACTCTCTAAATAATTCCTAGTTAATAACTTCTAGAAACACTCAAAAGATAAATACATGAATGACACTTAATGACTTAGGACTTCTAAAAGACTCATCTAGAAAGATATTTGAACTTGAAAAGTCACCAGCCACTCCAATTTAAAAATTGGTTTAATTCCCAACAGTATACTGTAACAACCTACCTAAGCCATAGAATTGAAGAATACTGTTGTAAAGAAAATAGAAAATGCAGGGTATTGGTGCAAGAATTGTGAACTTCTAACTTTAATTCCCAACAGTATACTGTAACAACCTACCTAAGCCATAGAATTGAAGAATAGCGTTGTCAAGAAAATAGAAAATGCAGGGTATTGGTTCAAGAATTTTGAACTTCTAACTAAAGGTCATGCTTGATGGGGTGCTAGAGAATGAATTAAGAAGCAAACACTTCATATTAACCTAGAATCTTCTTTTAGCGATAAGATCATAATCAGATTGAGAGTATTAGAATAAGAATTGGAATTTGAATTATGATGTATTTTATATATGTATCGAAAATTGTTGTTTGATAAAAGTGGAATTGAAGGAAAACACTACGAGATGAATACATTTAAGCGGCCCTGTTAATAAGGTCAAAAAATTTACAAGCATATAACAATGTTGCTAGCTAGACTAGAGACAATTTAATATCTTCATTTGGTATAAGGACTTTTTATTTTTATATTGTATTCAATTGTTAATCTAGAATTTCTATTATTTTTAATTAACGAAATTAGAAAAATATAAACACGATATATCACGTTAATATAAGAATTGTGTGATATATGTATCGTTAATATGAACACCATATCATTAGTTGAAATTAATGTATTAGTAGAAAATTTTATATTATAAGTCTTACAATACCATAGGTTCATACACCATCATGTCTCTCTTAATCATTTCGAAAATTTTGACTAAAAATTATTATAATAAGGCTACTTAACTGAAAATTGTTAATATTATTTTATGTATCCTTTTGTATTCTTTTAAATAATTTCTAATATTCTTTTTAAAAAATAATTTCAAATATTACACATTTGACTTAAAATAATAATAAATATTAATTAATCATATAAATCAATTTGTTGTTATATTAAGGCATAAATTAAATATTAACTTATTTCAATTTCATATCTTATTCACTTCGTTGTATTTAAATAAACACTTTATCATGTCCTTGGAATTTAATAATACCATTAGTTTAAGTATGACATAAATTAATTATGCTTCCTAAAAAAATATTAAATTATAAACACATTATTGACAAACTTAATTATTGGCTTACCCAATGTTAAAAAAAAAGATATTAATTACATAATGAAATCTCAAAATTCCTAATAATATTTATGATTATATGTATTTAATAACATCTGAGTCTAAGATTGGTTAACATATATAATTAACACCCATTAAAACAGTAGTTTTCTATTGTGTGATTGATTAAATAATTATTATTATTTTAGATACACTTATTATGACAAATATAAATAAATGACTAACTTTAACGATTTATTAATTAAAACTTCTCATTTTTAATAATTTTAAATCAAATATTTTAACTTAAAATAAGAGAACTTATCTGTGATTCTCACGTTCCCACATAAACTATTAGTAAATTGTTTTAAAATATTAAGATGCGTTCACCCATATAGCACATTAACATCATCACGACATAATGAGTTCCCGTAGTATTCATAGAACCTATAATATCATTATATTGAAGTAACACATTGACTTGTAGTATTATACGCATATTATGAGATTAATATAGTATTTTAGGTTTGCATTTTAGTTATTTCCTTTAACGGAAAAGGTTTAACTAAAAACAACTCAATACTCAACCTATTCGGTGCACAAGATTCCCGCTATGTAGCCTTACCTTTATATTTTTATAAAGAGGTTATTTTCGTGATTTAAAACTATAATTTTATGGTATAAGCTATTAATTTGGAAAAGAAAAATATATTATTTTGAAATGAAAGCTTTTTAAGCAAAAGATGACTAATTCTTCTCGTGGAATCTGGGTTTAATACGGTTTCTAACGAGAGAGAAGGAAATCTACTAGACCGCAGAAGAAACAAAAGTGTCCACTTCGACTCCACCGATTCAAATGTTATCAATCATCCATTGGGAGCAATTATTAAAAGTCATTATATGAAAAGACGCGCTCGTAAGAATATTTAAGAATTTATATTGAAATATAGTACTTCTATTATATGTATAAACAACTCTTCTTTCAATGTAAAGAATTGCAAAATTTTAATAAAAATAATCACGTATTGCTAGTAAATTTCATTGGACTATGATTTCTAAGTACAGCTATGTCTATATTTCATTGGACAATTTGAAATTTTTTTTAGGTTGGATCGGGAGAGGGAAAGTTCAAAGGTTAGGTCGATATCCAATTAAGTGAACACAAAGGGTCTGAGATGGGCTTGCAAAGGGAAGCTTCGGTTTCTATAGAAGGTGGTCCCTAAATTATAAACCATGAAAAGCCCTAAGCTCACGTGTAAGGGGCTCTGCTCACTTGCTATCCAAACAGTAAGCATGTAAGTTTCTTATCATTAGCCATGCAGGAGATTGGCATTATGTGACATGATTAAATATGACCTCAGAAAGTAGAAACTTAAGGCTAGCGATACTCATGAGGTCATGCCAATTGGGGCTTGGTTAAAAAAGAAAGAAAGGAATAAAGCAAAAAAAAAAAAAAAAGGTCCTTTACTTGTGGCTGTGGGTCATGTAAACCATAATCTCTGCCAATAAGATCACCCAATGGTGTAAATGATAGAACTTGACTGAAAATCCCCCATAGGGCCTTCCTTTCACGTGTATAACATCAATGCAGTCAATCATATCTCACGGGTCAACTTCTTAGCCCCCTCATGGGTGATGCAATCATCTCTCCCTCTTTCTTATGCTTGGGGAAAAAAATCGAAAGGGAGAGAAGTTATATTTACCTTGTTGGGGGTCTCTGCTGCATAATTGTATTTATAGGCAATGTAGTATATAGATTATGATAGCGATGATGAAGGGAGTGGTGGTGCTGGTGGGTACTCAATGAAAATGCCTGTTTTCTGTTTTCTGTGACCATGCAAAAATTTCAACTGCCATACTCATTTATGAGCAAAAACTGCCTCTAACCTCCCTCTAAATCATGAATCCCACATTTCGTTCTAGTTAAGGGGGACTCGATGTTGCTACAGAAAAGCAAATTCCTATTTAATAGGGCGTTGAAGGATTGACAAGAGACCATTATTATTGAGGTTTGCCATTATTGGCTGTTTCAGAACAAGTGATAACCTTGGCTCCTCAATGACTTAACCGAGTTGCTCTTGTACTTCTGTACAGAAGCCAGTTTGAATAGCAGATGAATTGACAACTTTAGATCTACCCAATTTATTCCATTCCCACCATAGTCATCTACCATTTAGTACTAATATAGTCTTCAGAACGCTAAGTGCAAGGAGCCAAGGACCTAACGAACTTATCTCCATAGTTCATGCCATATATAGCAGTTGAAATATTAAACTCACCCCACCCAGACGGAGAGAATAAATAATTGTCAAACAACTACCATAACTCTCATCTAAATTGTTGATATCTAACGTAAGAATTACATCAAGTACAAAATTCTGAAGCTATGAAAGCCTGGTTTGAAAAAAATAATAGAACTCAAGTTTTTCAACCTCAAAATGAAAGAAATTCAATTATGTCTGGGGGATTTTGGGAAGATTCTATTGCCCACTACGGCTAAAGGTCTGACACTCCAGACGAGTTCACTCATTCTAGTTTCAGAAACATTTTTCGACGGCAGAGAACTTATTAGAATTTTCTTCACCTTCAAAACGAAAAAATTCAAATAGATAAGCAACGACAAGGCAATTTTTTTTTTAATTTGTGGAACATTCCATCAGAAATAAATCTATCAGAACAATCTTCACATAAAAATAATCTTATATCTAATTATAATTTTTTTAAAGAAAAGCACATAGCCGTGTGGACAAGGCAACCCTACATGCATGTCCCTCTCGTGTCCCTTGTGTCGCAAACATGATATCCACTTTATGTAAAGTAAGCCTAATCTATCACCCAGAATGTTGACAAACTTTGTGTTACAAATAGTTATAAACTAATATACTAATCTGCGTTTCGCATCTGAGGAAAGTTAGTGAGATCCCAACTCACACCAACTTCTAAAAGTTAATAAATTCTAGCTGTCTCGAGTGCATTGAAGTGAAAATTTAGCATAATTTGAGGAAAGCTCAACCACAATATGTTAGTTGCAGGGAGGGCATAATAAATAAGAGCTTATGGTCATAATAGAGCATAATCATGCCCCTACATGATTTTAAGCAAGGGTTTTCGTAAAAGAGAGGAAATTGGGGGGGGGAAAAAGGCGCAAGGGTGATGTTGTCATTGCAGCCATTTAAATAAAAATACAAAAAAAGTGATTAAATTTGTGAGAGAAATGCATTTCAATTTTAAAAAGTTGTAGGGTCTAAATGTGTTAAAAGAATTATAATTTATTTTCATGGTCTAATCCAAATAACACCACTCTGTCAACCAGATGTCTCACGTTATGGCACTCATAACCCATGAGGCTGAGGCTGGCCCAATTATCACTCAACCCCTCCTGCCCATTACATCGATGGAAATCTCGCCCTCTAAACATGACATTATCATGCTCACAATTATGATCATAATAACGTAAAAACAAACGGCATCAAATATTCTCAGAGTAAAGCTGTATGGGCAGTTTAGTCATTCAGCTGTCGACCTTTAGCCCATTGGTTCCAATCACATGTGAAATTCATGCACTCCACAATGATATCCTATTCAATCAAAAGACATGCTGTTCACAACAATCTCGTATTTTTTAACCATTACGAATGGCAATTCCAATTTAATCATTAAACGTATATTCGTATTTTTGAACCATTATGAATGGCAATTCCAATATAATCGCTAAAAGTGTATGTCGGGGTACTTATCATCTAATTATCGAATTTTTACAACATTTAATTGCCGTATACATACAGAACCAAATATCCATCCGCCCTACAAGTAGAGGCATGATTTTAGACTGTGAAGGTAGACTGTAGATAAATTATCATTGTCAAGAATGACAATCACAAGTGGAACAAGGAAATCACAAGCAAGTCACATTTGGCTGTGCCATTTAACAGTGCAAAATTACGGCAAAAAATCATTATTAGCAACAGTTGCCTAACCAAGAAATAATATTTGAAAGCAAAGAGGATAAGAGTCCTAATTTTGGAAGAAAATTGATGATGGTGGCGAAGGGTAGAGGAGGGGTGATGATGGTTCGAACCATCAAAACCATCATTGCGAATCTTAGAACGGCCTAGCCCCATCATTTTACAAGAAAATCCCGTTACTGTCCTCTTTGAAAACCTACCGGTGCCAAATTTACAGCCTAAATGCCCACCACACCAAGCACATAGCATCATCATTCACATGACCTCATATCCTTCGCCTCCTCGGCATACAAACACCAAAATACATTAAATTTCTTGCCCTTAACCGGCCGCCTTCCATGCTTACACATGCATGATTGTTGTGTCAGGAGAGAGAGTGGCACGTTCCCTCTCACAGCCCATAGTCACAGCCTTGTCTTTCTCTCTATCTTCCAACTTCCAAGTTTCTTGCTCTAACGCCTCTATATATTAACAATCTCTATATTCACTATTACCCTCACTTCATTCATCCAAGTTTGTTTTGACACTGCAACCGCTTCTTGTTACAAACCAAACAGATCGCTAGCTTTCTCGACCACAGCCTTCTATCAGGTATCCAGCCACCACCTTGAAAAGGTGATCCTTTTTGAAAATATAACGAGAGGAAGAGAGGTCCCACTCTCCCTCTCTCTCTGTTTATTATGTTCTCTTCATTTTCTTCTAGCTTTATATCACTAAGGTAGACATGGTCATGCACAAGGGTGACCTTCCAGTTCGTTTGGGAGTTTTAGCTGGTTATTGTTTGCTCTGCATCAAACAAGATTAGATAGTACGAGGGTACGCTCAAAATGTTGGATTTCTTTACCTTATCTATGTCACCTCAATTTAAAGAGGCAGGGCCAGTTTCTCGATGTTTCTTCTTGTAACTTTTGACTTATGTTATCTCTCAAGTTTCTACAATTCTTTTATTCCAGCTTTCCTTTTCCTTCTTACAAGACGGAGCATGCATTCTTTTACACTAAAAATACAAGACAAGAACGAAGTGCATTGCACTTGCAAAGATGTGGCTCTTTTAGCATAGGCAGATAGAAGTTCATTCTGTGGTCAGTCTTGCCAAAAACTTCACTCTTTTCTCTCACCTGTGGAAGATCGAAAGAGACCGATCTGATGAGTACAGACTTGGACATGACGATTCCATTTAAATATCCTTCATTTTTCTCCGGACAATTGCCTTACATTTCTTTGGGTGATCCAAACATACCAATCTCCTCTGTTTTGGTTTATTTCGTTGACGTTAGAATTATACCTTTCTAACCACGGGGCACAGCCAGTAACTAGTTAAGGAATACGAGTCTTCGACATACTTATTTGTCTCTGTGTCATCTGACATTCTTACGGTCGTCGCTTTGTTTCTATTAGCTACTTTCTGTTGGCTTTGCTCTTCTTTCTATCAAAATTCTCCAGTGGTTCTTATGTTAATTTAACATGGACTTGCTCGCTAACATTTGCTGCGGCTTGACCCATTCTTTGTGTTTTCCTTTTCCCTTTCCCTTTCTAAGGAGACTTGATACGTCACATTTCAGCATCTTTCATCTCCTTTCTGCATTTAATTAGGTTTTCTCTACTATTCCAGGTTTTATCTCGATCTGACATGCTTCGATTTTTTCTTGGTACATGATACCATGTTATTGAAGGACATAGTTATAGAACATAGTCTCTATGGAACATAAATTTTGGCTAAAGATTCCATCTGATTATAATCTCCTCTTCCGTTTCTGTTTTTCAGGGGTATTTCTGGATATATTATCAGCAACCATGGACAGGCTGAACTCAAAACTATACATGCAGAACTGCTACATAATGAAAGAGAACGAAAGGTTAAGGAAGAAAGCACAGCTTCTCAACCAAGAGAATCAAGCACTACTATCTGAGCTGAAACAGAAACTCTCCAAGGCCAACTCCAAAGTTAATGATCCTAACAGTAGTATCCCTGACCTCAATCTCAGCTCCAATTCCAACACAAATTCTACCAATTCCAGATCTAACTGATCCTGCTCAAGAATCCTTATGACCCAACTAAGACTTCTTTTGTGGAAAACCACAGTAGCAGTATTAGAGCTGATCCAGTTTCAGTTCTACAGCACAGTTGTAGTAGTATCTTCCCAGCAGAGTTACTTTTATTTCTAATTGCATGTTTACCATGTATTTCTTTTGCGGGTTTAAGATATAGATTTCTGAACTACGAGGATGTATCAGGATATCTGCTAGAAGGGAATATTATTTTGGTTGGCATGGTCTCAGCTTTGCTAACAATCTGTGTCTTTAATCCCCTTAATAAACACACACACACACATGGACATATAAGCTAGTTTGCTTCGTTATTATCCTAAAGAAACGATTATGATTTCCCTATTCAAAAAAAGAAAGAGGAAGACTAATGAATTCCAGCTAACTATAATCTTCGCCTTAAATCTCCACTGGTTTCTAACCCGAACCTAAGCCCGCGTCAGTTCAGTTTCATATCTGAGGTTGAAGTGGATAAACTCAACATAACAAGGAAGAGGCAAAACTAGTGAAACAAAAGATGATTGATTAAAAAGTTTCACTACGATTTCAAATCTACTTGAAGGATGTATCGGCAATACTTCGAATGTTAATGATGGGTGGTCTGACTCAGGGAAAATGCGATGCGAATTTCCTTGTCTCTCAATCAAGATATCACAACGAAAGATTGAATCCTGCCCCAACAATTAAGACGTCTACCCATTGTCAACAAAAGGAGGCTGCAGTCCTCATTGTGCCGCCTGGCACTGCTACGAGGCGATGAAAAGCTCACGACTTCTACATTGTCTTTTCTAAAGGAATAAATATACGAAAAAGAAAACAGTTGAATACGTAGGAAAGCAACTTTTCATATAGATTCTATCTGATGGGAGTATCTCATCAATGCTAAAGTTACCAGAGATTGAGACTGAGGAAGTTAACGAAGGTTTATTAAGTTTGTAAAGTGGTAAACCACACTATATCAACTCATGGGGCCTGACATAATCTCAAGGGCATATGGTGGTTGACTGTCAGAAACAACTGCATCAGATAACATAAAGAATGTCTTATCGATCTAATATATTTATAAGAAACTATTCTATTGACCCTGCAATTGTCAGACACTAGGTCTACTAAACACAGTCAAGAAGTCATAAACTCAGCAAGTCTGGTGAGTGAAATGAAGTCTAAAGAATGATGAACTAAATCTTCTTCGTAGACAAAGGATCATCTGACGAAAGGGCTCCATCTTCAAACAACCACATCAACATCAGAGGACAGGGAAAAAGAAAAAGGGTATGCGTGAAACCACATATATTCCTCGTAGGAATGATGAGTTTACCTATACAGCATCACAGCTGCGACTAAGATATATTTACTAACAGAAACAAGGAACTCTTTTCGCTGAGAAAGTCTCCATTGCATTGTCCAAATTTGGGTCAGGATTGAAATGTGATAGTTTTTCCTCTGAATCAGATAATTCCTCTACAAACAAAATTTGTACGGCAAAAGTTAAGCAGATATGGTCATCGACTATAGGAATAGAGTAGCATCCAACTCTGCCAGTTAAGAGATATGAGCATGTTGAGGAGGGAACGAGATCTCTTTTATTACAAGGGTGTTCCACTCTGTGTCATTTAATTTTGTTCAAACATTTGTATAACCTTCATAAATGTGTAAATGAGATTTAATGAATCGGTTAATCGAAACAGAAAATTTGTAGATTTGTTATCGTTGAAGAGTTGAGGAGTACCATCTCGACCTAAATACAGAAGAAACTGTGACAAGTGTCTACCATCCTTGGAGTCGACAGCGACTCAATACTTAATAAGCAGCACATTCCTAGCATATGGTCCGACTACAATAATAAGCAACATAAACAAATTCACATGGCGTCCTAAAATTGGTCCTAATAAACAAATTCACATGGTGTCCTAAAAGTGGTCCTACTGTGGTTGTGTTTACAACCAACAAGAAAAATCAAATGATCCATGACACATGCCTACTAACTTAACTATCTAATTCCTCAGGCCATCCATTTTGTGGGGAGCCAGTCTATCACAAACTCATACTGATAAGACCAATATTGTCCTAAATCAACATCTACGCTTACTCTGAAGCCTACACCGACACTAAAAAAGCAACAAATCAACAAACAGGATGTCTACAATCACTAAATTCATCCTACAAAGCATAAATCCTTATACACATGTATTGGACTGGCAACAGATATTCACAATTCAGTTATTTAATTTTTTCCATAGTCGTCGAAAAAAGGAAATGCAGTTATTTTCGATGTACAACTAGAAACGAAAGATCAATATTAGTTCAAACGTGTTTTTGACACAAATTAGCTTTTACCTTCCATGGCTCATCTCATCTCATTCGTGAAAGATCAAAAAGTAACAGCTGGTCTTCTTAGCCAGGAAAACTGAAACTCTCTCTCCTTTTTGAGAAAAAAAAAACAAACAAACAAAACAGGGAATTTGAAGTTTGAAAACTCGCGCTATTCTGTGCAACGCACCGTTTTGTGTTAAAAAAACAGGAGAAACAATGAAAAAAGGAAAAAAACGCCGTTGCCGGGGATCGAACCCGGGTCGCCCGCGTGACAGGCGGGAATACTCACCACTATACTACAACGACTTTGATGATAAACTGGGAACAGTATTTAAATCTTAAAACAAAGATAAAATTGCAATTTTTGGTATATTTGTTTTAAAAATTTTAATTGATTATATTAAATAATTATAACTTATTGTAAAAAATGGGAATAAATTAATTTTATTATATTCTATTATATAATATTCAATAGTAAATATTAATAATAAATCCATCATTAAAATTTTTTAAATTTTATTTTAAGTTAATATTTATTTATTAAATATTTTTATTTTATAAATCATTTTTATTATATAAAATTAATGTTTAATTTACAAAATTTTATTTTAAAAAATAATTATTTTATATATTTTGATCTAAAATATGTTTGTTAAATAATTTTCAAATTTGAAATATTTTAAAATTTTAAGATTATTTTATTATAAAATAAACTAAGCAAAATTAAATTATTAAATTATATTTATTAGCTTTCTTTCTTATCATTGGTTTATATTAAACAATTAAACAATATTTATTTGGTTAATAGTAAAGATATAAAACAAAACAAAACAAAACTCACTTTTTATAATTTAGTTATGAAAATAAGAGAAAACAATTGTAAAATGAAATCAAGGTCAACTTATTAGACTGCTTTTTTGCCTGGACAAACAAAAAGGACGACTGGTTAGACTTACCTCAGCAAAGCGTGTGTGCTTACTTTAAGATGCCGTCTTTTTAGAAACGATCGTTCAAAAAACAAAGAAGTAATCCCAACTATCTCCGTAGATTTTAATTTCATCCCTCTAAAGCAATTCGATTGGGGTTTTATCTATTCATTTGAATTAGCCTTATCATTATTTATCTAACATTAAAATAGATATTATTCATTATGTATCTTTAAGATTTTTAAATGCGTCATACAATGAAGATATGAAAATCATAATATGTGATATGAAGTTACCATCCTTCAATAAAACATATTGGAACAAATGAATAAACCAATTACGTCCTTAACATGCATGAAGGGAAATTAAACCGAATGAAACACACTAATTATGCAAAGTGCACACAAAAAGAACTCAATTTTAACAAAACTAAGTAAGCCCATAAAATAAAAATAAAAATAGAGGAGAGTAAAGCAGAATAAGAAATCCAACGAAATTTGTTTTATTCTTCTTTTTCATTTGTTTTCTAGTTCATAAGTATTTAAATACATCATCTTTCTCTTGCACTTGAAACTTTTTTCATATATTACTTCATTTTGTTTATTTTACAGTAAATTAATGAGAAAATTGTGGAACTTAACAACTTAAAAAATTCTTAGAAAAACATAAAACTTCGCATAGCTATAACTTTTTTGGTAACAATTCTATGCCTTTTATTTGTGAGTTTTAATCATCCTAAGCTAGTTTACAGTTAGAGAGTATATTGTGATTGTTTGGGATAATAATTTTGAAGTCAAGAGAAAAATATGAAAGAAGAAAAGATGATTGAAAATGAAAAAAGGATGAGGTAGGAGAAGAGCAGAGGGTGATAAAGAAGACAATTTAGGAAAATTTAAGATATATTAAGAGGCAAAATAGGAAATGAAAAAATTTAAGGGTAAAATTAGAAATTAGTTCCTAGAAGGGTATTTTGTAATAATAAAAATTAGGTTAAAATAGGTCTTTTATTGGCTAAGAGTAATTTAGTAATTATGATGTTTAGGTAAAGTAAGGACATTTTAGTAATTAAGAAGAAAGTATAAAAGGGAATAATTTTGATTGGTAAGTAAAATTGGGTTGAAATTTTTTCTTAAATAAGTCAAAGAGAATTTTGTAATGTCTAGGTCCGAAAGACAAATTAAGGAGTATATTAGACTTATCAATTAGTTAAATTCAAAATTCAAGTAAGGATAACCTTAGACCGTGTATAGATTATAAAATTTTGAATTTTGTTATTAATAAATTATTTTATATTGAATCATATTTTGAATTAGTCATTAATTAAATTAATGATTAATAATTACATATATGGGTTTCCAAAATATATGAATTGTGTGTTATTTATCACCTGTATAATTAATAAAGTACAAAATATTTTGCATTTATATTTTGTGACATATTATGAGGTGTATCACTTGATATATCGATGAAAACTTTGATAATTAAAAATTTTCAATTGTGCATGAGTATAATTTATAATATTAGGGTAAATAAAATTAGTTCATCAAATTAATTAGAGAATGACTTATAATAGGATTAGAATAAGTTATGTAAATTGTGAATTTGTGGCTTGCCTAAGATAGGCTATACTTGATAGTCATAGATTGATGGGTTATTTAAAACTAAGCGAGCAATGACTAAGTACATATCTATAGAGTAGGTGTCGAGACACCTGAGTCTCGGGGATGTCTTATACTGATGACTAGGTACCAAAGTAGTATTGAGATATCTTAAGTTTTGGGGATATCCTATGTCGATGGCTAAGTGTTGGAATGGTACCAGGGTACCAAATTAAATTGAGGTATTGAGGTACCCTATCCTGATATTTATATAGCTAATTATGTTTCCACTTAGTGAGTGATTATGAGGAGTAAATATGAGCTAGCAAACCATTGAATATAAGCCTACTATGTTAAGTAAGGCCTAGACAATTCAGTTAATAACGAGCTAAAACATAAATTATAGTTATAAAATAATATTAGTATTAATCATTATTGATGATAAAATTTTGGATGTGGTTAAGTGTTTTAATAAGCTGAGTATTATTGTGTATTTTAGTATTACATGTATGTTTTAATCATTTAATAATTTCTATCTATATTAAATTACTTGATTTTAAGGGTATGATTAGTTATCCTTACTAAGTTGGTAACTCAATCCCTTTTGTTATAATTGTTTTAGGAGAAAGAAAGATTGCTGATAACCGTAATGTACGTGATTGAGAGAGTGGAGTCTAAGTAGGGTTAGCAGATTAAATTGAGTAAAATTGTTTTACTATATATATTTTAAATGTGATAGTTCCAATAGTTGTGCTTGAACAAATAATTTTTGTGACTAACGGACATCATTTTTGGAACTAATGAGGATTTTGGTAATTAATGATATAATTGGGGAAAATTTTGGACAAATTGTGGTCTAAAAATTATTGAAGCGTTATATTTATATGGTATTAGAGTAAGTATACGTTTGTGGAGACAAGTTAAGTGAAAAACAGAACCTAATGATATATTATTGTCTTATCTAGGATGGTTTTAGGAGATGATACTACTGGCCCAGGGTCGACTGGGGAATTGGATAATTTGATCAGTACTCTAGATGTGCCTAATCAGGTGGATGCCAGAGTTAATTGAGTAGGAGGAGAGATGTCAGTGTCACCTTAGATGATGCAATTCTTTCAGATGATGCAACAGGTTGTTATTACGACTCCAACTTGAGGTGATTTTGGGGGGGACAGTAACTGTGAGCGGATCCATAAGATGGGTACAGTGGAGTTTCGAGGTACTACTGATCTTAAGGAGGCTGAGGCATGATGGGAGTAGACAAATTTAGTTTTAGATCATCTGGAGTGTACCTTAGAAAAAAGGTTGTAGTATATTTTTTCATTATTTCAGGGCAACACTCTAACTTAATTGAAGTTAGTGAAGAGATCTTATAAGGCATGAGAGGTGACTTGACAGGAGTTCCAAAGCGAGTTTAGATACAAATACACTCCGCAGATATATCGAAACAAAAAGAAGAAGAAGTTTATAAGTTTGGCTCAGGTAGAGGAGATATTGGGGGTAGAGTATGAAGCTCACTCTGGGGCTTTGTTTAAGCATGCATTGGAGGCTGTGGCAAATCTAGGGATAGATGTTACAAATTTGATCAGGGTCTGAGGATGGAAATGTAACACCCCATTACCATCAATTACATATCGGAACACCCAGTGGATATTCTAGTATATAATCTATAATAATGGTGTATTAATTATCTCACCTTCACTTTATAACATGGCAATATATGTAATTGAGTCATGGCATCAACTACTGCACATAAATGTCACCAGATTTTAAAACAAAATACCAAAATGTAATCCTCATTTCATTTCATAAAATCGAACGTATTTACATTGTAACTTTTAAACAACCATACATGTACATCATCATATTCTAATATAGAATATGCTACATGAAAGAGGAAATTATACAAAAATTCTATCTAAAGTCTTCAGTCTCAGCTGACCGACTTTTGAGCCCTTTCTTCTTCACAAAAGTACAAGAATTATACTTCTTGTAATCTCTTAATCGCTAATGTCCTCTCTCGGTCCTGAAATGTCAACGTGCAATTTTGGGTGAGTTTTGCGAACTCAATGAGGTAACCATC
>JAOQMS010000004.1:30985767-30996471 GCA_027563885.1 Erythroxylum longipes
TCTTAATCTAGGTGATCAAGCTAAATTAGGACTAAATATGCATTCAATCAAGCAAAAATCAATACCACAAAAATTGTTCTAATTCAATATCAATCTTAAACTTAACCGAAAAGAAAAACTTACTCACATATATTCATCAATGTAACATAAATCATGGTCATAAAACATGTTTGCATTGATTAAATCACACAATTAAAATAAATATGGAATAAAAATAATAAGAAAAATAAAAACACCCCCTTTCCCACAGCTGAATTTTCTCTCCTTCCTCCTTGCCACTGTAGCTAATGTGACAATTTAATAAGCTAGTTTTTGGTCCACTGGTACTGTTCACGTAACCATACTATTCACGCCCAGCTTCTCCTTCTTCCTGCAACTGCTGTCTTCCTACAGCTGCTTCACTCCTCTCCTTCAACTTGTTAAACGCCACCAGCTACTTCTCCTTCCTCTAGCTGCTTACGTCTTCGTTCTTCTTTTTACCACCAACTCACTTTCTTTAACCAGCTCAACGTTTTTGGTTTCCACCTTGCATTTCATCTCTAATGCCACTAGCTATTTAACGTTCTCTCCACTAGCTGCCAACGTTTTATCTCCACCAACTGCAACATTATTTATCTCCTCCAACTCAACGTGTCTTCATCTCCACCAGCTCAACGTTTTGCTTCAACGTCCTCCTTCTCCACTAGCTATTTTCTTCATTTTATGTCTACCAACTTCAACATTATGTGTGGAGAGTGTTTTTGGGTAGGCTTATGCGTAGTAATTGTGAGTGAGGGCTATATTATTTTTTTCTGGTGTAACGTGAGTGGGTGAGTGGAAGATGCGTAAAAAATGGGATAGGGGTGGCTTGATTTTGGTGTATTCAAATGGAGGCTCTTTTTGTTGTGTTATGCATGAGTGGTGGAAGAATGGAGGCTAGGTTTGTCTTCATGTGTAGCTTAGGCTCGATGGAGGCTGCTTTGGTTGTGTGTGGCGTGAATAAAGGCTACTGCATTTGTTCATCGAAAATGGAAACAACTACGTAGAAATGAGGGTGGTGTAGGTATGGAGGCTGCAGGTGTGGAGGTGTGGGTGTACTGGTCTATAAAAGTTGCGTTGTCTCTTGTGCGTGAATAGAGGCTTGTGTTTGAGTGGGGGCTACTTTTAGAGTGGAGAATGAGATGTTTCAAGGTTGATTTCTATATTGCATAAAATATAAACAATGATGATTTAGGAGCTAAAATTTTATTAGTATCTTTGTCTTTGAGTCAGCTTCAATATGAGATTTGAATCACGGGATTTTGCAATCTGAGTCAAAAGTTATGATCAAAACATCGTTGAAAGGTCATTGTGGCAATCCAAAATTTGACGCAAATTTTGGGAATTTATTTCTCCTGAATTCCAGCTCAGACAAATCTGCAATATATCCCAAAAAATCCGTCAATGAGTCAAGAGTTTAAGTATGAAATTTCAGGATTTTTGGCTAAACCAATCTCAAGATAAAAATCCCACAATGACTAAAGGTCATGTCTGTCGGAACTCAAAAACAGTGCAATTCGAGTCTATTTGTTTCATTTTTGCATTTTACGTCAACAAACCTCGAATAATGCTAAAACATGCTAGCTATAGATGAATATAAAATGAACATAAATGACTCTGAATTAAGTCCTAAATATATATGAAAATATGAGTGTATCAGCAACTATAATGCACGCCCGTGCACACCAACAAATAAGTCACGACCGTGCAACTTTAACGCACGGCTGTCCAGACCCAACTCCAGAACCAAATTCCATAATTTTTTTCGTCATCATTTCTGTCCCAATTTTATAATTCAATCTCTCCAAAATGATTTCAGATGGTTATAATTTTTTGTGGAGAAATATATGCATGTGTTTCGAGTCCAATGGTTTAAGTCCCATGTCATTTGGAGCTCGAGAGATGGAAATATAGCCAAAATACTAAACGATGTCCGAAGTTATACATGTTTTTACTTTTCTTCCGATACTGCAATTTCTTCTTCTTCTTCCTTTCTTTTCCTCTACTTAAACCAACACCTATAACTTAACTCAACCCCATTTTCGACTTCATTTAACTCAATTCATTCACAAACAAAGCCAAAATCCCATATTAAAACATAACCATTAAAACAGAAGGTCACACTTACGCATATCTCCATTTTTCTGCACTTCCTTCACTTTCATTTTTCTATATACTCTTCATTTTTTTACCTCTAAATTTCATTTAAAAAATTCATTCTCATCTCCACACATCACCATCTACCTATTCCTTCACTCTAAACTCATTTTAAATCATCTCTAAAAACACTTAAAAATACTCACGTATAATAGTGAATACATCAATAGAAACAGAGCATTCACATATTCAAACAAAACCTCAAATTACTCATCATAATGTCCCATTTACACTATCAATCCATCTCAAAAATCATCTTTAATACAACTAATAATTTATTACTCATCAAATAAATGAAAATATTACCTAGATCTACTTATTTCTTCATTCACGTATCATCACTCTTTAACCAATGTCATGATTATGCTATCACCAACTCGTCATCATAAAAAATCTATTTAGCACAATCCATAAAGATAATTACTACACTTACTTGTTTTAGCCCCAAAACCTCTTCAAATAAAGTGAACCTAGCTCCCAAGAATCACACAATCATCATCCTTTAAGGGTGATATTGTTAGGTCTTCAATAATAAGAAGAAGGCAACAAAAGATGGAAGTATAAAGGTGCAGATTTTTGTCAAAGATCAACGTTAAAAGTGTTGGTGAGAAAGTGTTGTGAAAATGAAAAGAAGAAAATGAAGAAGAGCGTTTAATGAAAATGAAAGAAGAGATGGTCTTACAGAGAAGAAAGAATCGTGGATGGTTAAGTTAGGTGGGTTAAGTACATGGTAAATAAATGCTAGATAAGTGCCATCGCACTTACTACTTAAATATAAATGCTAATTGGATATTTACTTAAGCTACCACATGATTCTTAATAACCAATACACTTAACTCCAATTTCTGCTCTAATCGTCTCCCAAATTTTCAATGACATATGTCATTTAATCCTAAATGTCATTTATAAAAATTTTCACTACTGCTATTTATTAATTTTCTTGCCACTTGACATTTTTTCCTAGTCCAAATTTACCCAAAATTTCATAAATTTTTCAAAAATTCTCCAAAAATTTTACATCACTAAATACACTCTCCAAAATAATTTTCAACATATAAAAGCCACAATTCTCAACAAAATCACATTCACAATTCAATTATAAATCAATTATATTCGGAATGTCTATAAATTCATGTATAATTATTTTCATGTGCAAAAATTCAATATTCAAGAATATGAGCATATTATTTAATGCATGAGTATGAAATGCATTTTCTAATTTCTTAATAAACTCTAATAGTTACTATTCTAGCCTCAACATGGGTAACGGGATGTTACACTTAGAGAGAGCTATTGGTGGCTAGGCATGAAGAGAAAGATAGTAGAATTTATGTCCAAATGTCTTCTCTATCAACAGATAAAGGCAGAGCATCAAAAGCCAGCATGTATGTTACAGTCTTTGCCTAATCCAGAATGGAAGTGGGAGTATGCGACAATGGATTTTATAGTTGGACTACCTCGTACATTGAAAGGTCAAGATGCTATTTGGGTTATAGTGGATAGATTGATGAAGTCTGCTCATTTTCTGCCTATCCACATAACCTACTCAGTGGAGAGGTTGGCAAAGTTGTATATCGATGAGATTGTGAAGCTACATCGGGTACCAGTTTCTATAATATCAGATAGAGATCCGAGATTTACCTCCCAATTTTAGCAAAAAATTCAGGAACCTTTGGGGACTAAATTGAAGTTTAGTACTGCATTTCACCCCCAGACTTATGGTCAATAAGAGAGGACTATTTAGACACTGGAAGACATGTTGAGAGCATGTGTGATGGAATTTCAAGAGAGCTGGGACTGGCACTTACCTTTGATAGAATTTTCTTATAACAATAGTTATCAAAAAAGTATCGATATGCCACCATATGAAGCACTTTATGGGAGAAAGTGCAGGATAACTTTATGTTAGGATGATGTTGGTACAGCTAAAGTCAAAGGAGTAGAATTGATAGAAACTACCACTTGATAAGTAAAAGTCATTCGAGAGAAAATGAAAGCCACTCAGGATCATCAAAAGAGTTATGTGGATAAGAGGTGATGACCATTAGAGTTTGCAGTTGGGTATATAGCTTTTTTTTAGATATCACCATGGAAAGGTATCATTCAATTTCAGAGCAGAGGGAAGCCGAACCCTTGATATATTGAACCTTTTCGTATCCTAGAGCGCATTGGGACTATGGCGTATTGATTGAAATTGCCACAAAACTTGGATAGGATTCATAATATGTTCCATGTCTTGATGCTTAAGAAATATCTACCAGACCTGTCTCATGTTTTAGAGACACCTCCAGTGGAGCTAAGAGAAGACCTAAGTTTTGAGGTGAAACCAGTCTAGAATCTGGATCGGTAGATAAAGAGATTGCGTAGTAAGGAAGTTCCCACGGTCAAAGTTCTTTGGAAAGGCATTAGGGTTGAGGAGATGACATGGGAACCTGAGAATGCTATGAGATGTCAGTACCCCCATTTATTTGTATCCTCGACTTAGGAGTTTCAAGTACAAAACTCATTTGAGGAGGGATGATTTGTAACATTGAATTCTTTGAGCAGTTTTTGTATTGGTTTGTACTTGGAGATACTAATTTATATTAACATATACATGGTTTTATATGAGTTCAAAAAATGTATTTGAACCCTTTTGATATATATGCCAATGATATATAATGTTATATGCCCTTATATGAACTTAAAGTTCATCGGTATGTGGAATTTTGGAGATTTCTGATATATAAGCTTCTAAATGTGTAAAACTGAGTCAATAGGATGGATATGGCCATGGTGGTCGATGTAAATGTTTTTAGTTCTTATAGGTGATTAGAAAATGATTTATAGACTTAGTTGACACTTAGAAAGCTTAATTTGAAAAGTTGATGTACATAAGGGCTTATATGCAAATTATTAAAAGTCAAGGGTTTTAAATGTAATTTTTCAATTCTTGAAGGACCAAACGGTAATTTTATAAATTTAAGGGCCTTAATTATAATGTTCAAAAGTCTAGAGACCAAAATGAAAATAAAAATTTTGGTCATTCTCAAATTCTGGGCTTATTGCAAATTTAGGAAAGGTTCGAGGGTATAATGGTAATTTCATATAAGCAAAGGGCAAAAAGGTTATAATGGTATTTTGATCTTTTTTTCATGTGTGGCCATGCACCTCTTCATTAAACATTAGAAACACCTTGTTTAATTAAAAGAAAGGAGAAGAAGAAGAAAGGAGGAGAAGAGAAGTTTTGGTCATCACCTACCTTTCACCATTTTTTTTATTCTTTAACCTAAACCAAGGTTTTCAAAGGTAATTTGGGGTCAAGGAACCCAATTCTATCATTAGATTTGGGAAATTCTCAAAGGATTTGAAGATATCACCAAAGGAAAGTTTAGGTAAATTTTGTCTCATCTCTCTCTACGTTATGATTTTAAGTTTTGTGTTAAGATATGTTGTTCTCCATGTTTGATTATACATGAAACATGATTTAGATGAATGAAATGAGTCATGGAGAAGTTTCCTTAAGCCAACACCGAAATGCCCTTTTCTTTTGTGAAAGTTTGTGAAATTTTGAATTACTTTCGAAATTGATGGTTTAAATGAATTCGATGGTTTTAGTTTGTATGTATAATGTGAATTGATGAAAAAAATGAAGAAGATGTACATGGAATCAGGCTTGTGCGAAATTATGGTGGAAGAAATGGATTAATGTGATGAATGGTCTAATTATGATGAATATGACTTAAATGAGGGGAATTGGAGTTAATGGAGTGGTGAAATGTATGGTTATTTAGAAGTGCTTATTATATCACAAGATTGGAGCACGAATTACTATGATAAAGTTTTGAAAATATAATTTGAAAGTAATGCACATTAGGTATTTGATAAAATGTCTAAGTGAACTTGGCTTAGGAATTAAAGATTTTAATGGTGTGCATTGGAAAGAAGCTTTCATGTATACTTAGAGTAAACTTGAATTTTTGCTTAGATTGATGAGTAGTGGCCTAATATGTTTGGATTCAAATGTGCATAATTATGCTTTGAAATGTATAAGTATTGGATCAAAGGCATTAAATGCCTTGTAAAATGCAAAAGTTTGTGTTTTATACACTTTGGTGGTGGTTTATATATATGAGATACATTTTTTAGAAGTAATACCTGATATACAGATGGCTTGGGAGCTATTGATAAAGGAAATCATAAGAAGGATTGTTGAACTCAATTTTTTAGGTGAGTTGGGAAAACCATATCTCTCAAATGGGATTAGGACAACCAAAGACATGCATGATGACTTGTATGTGAATTTTGAACTTCAATGATGCATAGTAGAATTGAACCTCAAATGAACAACTTTGCACTTGGAAGGCAACTGAAGACTTTTGTTGCATAAAATAATGTGTTAAAACTTACATATATACAACTGAGTCAGTATGTGTTCTCTTTTGGCTTAGAGCCATGGAAAGGTTCCATTTTATAGGTTAGACCGATAAATAAAGGCAAGATGCCTTACTTGATTTTAGTAGTTAATGTTTGTATATGATTTTTGTGATTAGTGAGATAACTATTGGCCAACCGTGTGCTAGGCACAATAGATTAAGCGGCCCTGTACCCTTGACGCTGGTATAGAAAAGTCAAGACCTTATATCGATACCATTATACGAGACTTGCGGGTGATTGCACACCTAAAGGTTTGGTCATCGATGAGGTCATTATCTAGGGTAATGATGCTCTTGTCGAATGTAATCTGGACTCACCACAGATGAAAGTCGAGCCAACACTGGGAATCAATGGGTGTGCACACTAGTTTGGCTGACCAGTGGCGACACATATAACTATTTGGCCTATTCTGAGATTTGGCTTCCTGATGAGATTTGATTTATACACGTGGTTGTTTTTTTCAAATCTTGTGTACTGGAACTGGAACCTATGTTCACCAGATGAGTGATTAATAGGCTAGGCCTATGTGATTCCTAACCAATATGTATTGAGTCATAGGCTAGGCCTATGTGTTTCTATGCTATGTATCTTTATTTCATGGTTGGTTATGTGTATGCTAGATGTGTGAAAAGCCCGTCCTCAGGTTTTCTTGACTGTCTTGGTCTCTACCAAGTTTTGTTTGCGATATAGGTTTTTCCTGCTCACTGAGTGCATGGCGTACTCACCCCCTCCACTTTCCAACCATGCAAGTTAATTTGGTGAACTTGAAGCTTTGAATGGATCGTGTGGTCTTTTGACATTTTCGAGGCATTACCACATGTGGGTAGTCTTTGTTTTGTTCTTTTGTCGTTTAGTGACTCATGAGTATATAGACGTATTTGATGATTGTGTAAATTAAGGCTTGAATGTCTTGTGGTTTGTAAATGACCTTATGTATGAAACTTTTGTACTGTTGTAGAGATTACTCTTGAGTGGACTTTAAAATCCAGAAGTTGTGGTTGAGTTTTAATGTGAATATAGAAGTGCGTTTCAAAGTGATCTACAGTTGTTGCAATTAAGTTTTGGGATTTTCAAAATACAGTCGTTATGCTGCTTGATTTTTATTTATTTATTTTTGCTTAAAAGAATGTATAGTTAGCCTTGCATAGTCGAGTTAAGTGGTATCGTGAGGTATTCTTAGCTCGAGTATGCGGCAGTTGTCATGTGCCCGATATAGTTTCAAGTCGTGACAGTATCCACATAAGAAACAAAAATAGTTATTGCATGAAAGCTAAATAGATCTCACAAAACATGTCAAATTAAAGTTTAACTGTTTAACAAATTAAGATTCCTAGATTTCACAAATTCAAAATTTACATATCAATTAGTTATTCATATTATGCATTTAAATTTAACAATGAATATCAACTAAATTTATAAATAAACTTATGTTATCAATTCCAAACCTTATTAACGAAAAAATTAAATGGAGCACCCCAACTCCTATCTAACACGTGCCCATAGGCCCGTCAGACGTTCGTGCAATGCCTGACAGAAATGGCATGCTAACTATATCACTTTCTGTTACCTCATGACATAATAAATTAAAAACATAAATATCACAATGTCTAAAACCCTAAATTTCCTCATTTCATTTCATAAGCCATGATTTATAATGTAGCATTTTTATAAAACATCCAAGTGAATACAATAACAACCTATTAGAGTCCACAGGTCTACTACAAATCATGTTACATATATGAGGAATTAAAAAAATTTTAGTCTAAGTCCTTCAGTCATAGCTAACCGACCTTTAAACTATATCTTCTATCCAAAAGATGTATTAGATCTCTTCTAAGCTACCTTAGAACTATATCATCACTCTCGAACCTAAAAAGTCAACGTTGCAATTTTGGTGAGTTTGTGAACTCAATGAGTTAACCATCTTCGATGGTTCACTCATGTCACATAACACAATAACTCATATAATCATATTATTCACATTTATCAGCATGTAACATCACAAAGCACTTTGTTCATAAGTTTTCACATTTTTCATTCAACTTAATTTAACAATATATTGCAATCATTTAAATCATACATATCATGTGTTTATGCAATATTTATGAGACTCACATTTGCTTATTATGTTGTTGTAATAGAGTGCCTTTTTCACTGTCTCATATCTGTTAGGGATACCGAGCTCGTTAATACTGTCCCTTATCCATTGGGGATACAAGACTCATTTTGCATAGCGAGCCAGAGGTTTTTACCAAAATTTTGAGCTTTAAGCTCTTTTTCATTAGCGACTTCAGTCATAACTACCTTTATGTTTCATACGTTCATGTAATGAAATGCTCTACACGAGTTCAATTAATCACATTCACATTCTCTTTCTCATTCACATTTGTCATCGGATCTTGGTCTGGCATTCAACACATAAGTTGAGAACCATTTATTCCATTAAATTCACATTCAATAAGCACTTCCAATGTGTTATTCATGCATCAAATACCTCAACTATTCAATGTCCAGAATCAGTACATACACATCACATAATAATTCTATACAAAATTTAACAAACACACAATTAAGGTGACACCATCTCAGGTTACTCACAGTTTTCTCTCGTTAGTTTATTGCCTTGAAGCCCTGGCAACATCTGGAAACGGTCACTCAATTTTCTCTTGTATATCATGCAATCACATACATTTACACATTACACTTTGCACATTCACATGAATACTCAATCATATACACATATATATGTGTTATGTAAAATGCATATTCAATGACAAATTCTCAGGTATATTTCCTTAATACATATCTTATAATCAATTAACGTTACCTTCCAATCATCCTTTTAACACCCAACACACTTTACTCACTTTAACCACCTTATTCAACATCAACTGGGTTCATTCAGGATCCTATTCAAGCATAAATACCTCATATAGAATCACCCTAGTGTTGTTTGATTTAAACTTCACTCAAAAGACAACTCTTTTTCTCCATAAGTCTGGCCACGATCGTGACAAAAACTTTTAGAGCTGGCCATAATCGTGGTGCTCCTACCACGATCGTGACAGCAACTTTTTCTATCCAAACCACGATCGTGATGGTCTTGCAATGATTTTGACAGAAATATTTTCTCTCCTGACAAAATTTTTTTATGTTAGGTCACGATTGTGGGGTGAGAGCCACAATCGTGCCTTGCAATTTTCATCCTCCATTCATCCGAATTCAACATATATCTTAACACCAATTTCATACCGAATTCCCAAGAATTCACTACCTCTAATACAATGTCATTCCATACTAAATCAAATACCAATTTGATTGTATTAAACTCTCAACTTCTACTCATTTAATTTACCATTTCAAAGTTAATCTCATCATTCATGAAATCCGATCTCCTTCCATACTACGTCTTATTCATAAACATCAAACCATTCATTTTCAAAATCCATCATTTCAAGTTCATAACCTCCTTATTTCTACCTCACTTACTATCAGACCCCGTTTCTCGGAGTCTGACTCTTGTTCATGCATACTTGCTTATCCTTGTTCATACATACTTGCTCTGATACCATCCCTGTCGAACCCCGAGTTCCGGAGTCTGTTGCATACATGCTTTCCTAGCTTACTTGTTTGCATTATTGCGAACCTGGCTCACTTACTGACTTGCATGTATTTTTCCTTGCTCTAATACCACATGCATACCTGCCCACTTGCTTACTTCGATATCATTCTTGTTACTTTCATGCATGCAGAATGTCTTAATACGTGAGTTATCTATCAAAGATAACATCTATCCTTCAACCTGAGTCCTATCATCACCAGCGTGGTTAAGTCTTTACTTCACACTTATACTTGCTTCGGGTCCAATGAGATAACTTCTCTTGCAAGTATTCCAAAACAGATTCTCTTAGGATGGATAGACAACATGTTTCATGAAGACCTCGACGTCCAACTTTGTCTCTTGAGGGTTCGAAATTGAAACAGAAGATAGATGTGAACTGTGACCTAGACAATAGCTTTATTTGGGCCACAGACAAAGTCTGTAAGACACAGACGATACGTTTCCATCCTTATAACTTTCTTTAGCTTAATCGTCCCAGAATGTTCTCTATA
>JAOQMS010000004.1:31011387-31021501 GCA_027563885.1 Erythroxylum longipes
CTCAACATTCAACACAACCTATTCTCAACACCTATTTCAATTCTATACATGAATAAAATTGAAATAACCAGAAAATACGTCGGGAACGAAATTGCGGAGGCAGCGACAGTGGGAAACCACCTGTTCTGATAAGTACATCACGTCAAGCTTCTTCTTTGTGTTTCTCTTCCTTTGTCTCCTTCCTCAATCTCTTGATTTCTCTCTAGGTTTTTCCAGAATTGGCTTACGTGAAGGCTCTCCTTTTCAGAGTCTCCAAAGCTGCTGCATCTGTCTCATAATGATGTATTTACACTTTGGATGCTCTAGATTAAATTCGGGGTCAAAACGGTCCAAAAAATCTTGCAAAATTCGAGTTTTTTCTTTAGCCTAACTCAGGCCACGATCGTGGCCCTGCCTCCTATGATCGTGGCCAATGCCTAAACCTTTATGTCACGACGTGGCCCAAAGTGCACGATCGTGGCCAGGGTCCTTTTAGCTCGCCTCTTTTTGTCACGATCGTGACCTGTTCTGCCACGATTGTGAGTCGTGTTTTTAGCCCATAACTCTTCAGAACTTCTCCTTTCTTTGTTGTCTACCCTGAAACACTAACAAACTCATCAAGGTATATAAAAAATATAACATTTAAGCTCAAAGACTCATACTAACCTATAAAAACAATTAAACACATAAACTACACAATTAACACCTAAATACACACTAAACACTCAAATTAACAATAAATACTTAAACAAATTAAACCCCTAAAACACAATGCAAATGACAACTATCAACATCCCCACACTTAAACATTTGCTTGTCCTCAAGCAAACAAAACAACAAACACACGACACACAATGCAATAATGAGGCAATGACTTTGACTTCATGAAATAAATTTAATCTTAAACACAATCCTACAAGTTATATCTAATCATTAACAAACAAAATCTATGTCTAGGGCTTTGAACTAAATATACAATTTAATTGAGATCTAAGTGTTAATTTACTTATCTTTTTAAATTGTACACACACATTAATAATTCTTTGGTCTTTTCAACTCTGTAACTGTTCCTAAGTATATTTTCATGAAAAGTTGAGCTTATTACAAATTTGGTAGGTTTTTATTAAGCAATAACACACACATTTTTTTTATTTTTTTATTTTAGTGAACATAGACTTAGTCTTTTTATGCGGAGGCAAACATTGGTAATGAATTTCGATTCGGTTACTCTATTAAGTCATGTTTTTATTAAACAGCTTCGTTGAAACGTCATTATAGCCTTTTGATGCGAAGACACACATTTGTGATGTGTGTCAATCTTGTTACTCAGCTATATCACATTTTCAACTGGCTACTAGCTCTATTCATAACCCGGAGGCCAACGGAATAATGATTTATTTAATAAAAAATTATTTTATTTTATTTTATTTATTATTTTTTCATTTATTACCTACCTTGTTTAAGATACTCATTTCAATGAAAAAATACCAGGTAAGTTACCTAAGTTAAAAGGCCTCAAATTATGAATGAATGTGATAACCTATAGGGTGCTAAATTTACACTAAATCCTAATTAAGTTGTATATTTATCTAAAGACTCCTAATTCACTAATTTTGCTTATTATTTACAACCTAATAGACCATGTTCAAATTGAATAAATTTCACTCCATCTAAGCCATTGACACATTCAAACAATTCACATTCACATAAAAAGTAAAATATATAACCCCTCCCCACACTTTAACAATACATTGTCCTTAATGTGAGAATGGAACAAACACACCTGGGGAAATAAAACACAATATACGAAAAACATAAGAATAAAATACTAACAAAATTGAAAAGAAAAGGGTTAAAACACAAAACCTTTTATGGTGATAAAGGTGGTGATGGCGACAGTGTTGAGACTAAATTTGCTTGACATCGAGAGTATTTCTCTATCTTATAAGTGATTCAAGAGAGCAAAAGAATTAGCAATCCAAACTATTCCAAATCATTCAAAACTTATTTAAGAATTTAAAACAACCCTAGCTACACAACAATTTAAATCTAACTATTAAATGTGCTAATTTGTGGTCATTAGCTTGACCTTCTTCCTTTAAAACTTAGTCAGGATCAATTATGAGTGGTTTGCTTCCATCCTTTTTTTTTCAATATCAGTTTTGTAGCCTGTAAGTAAGCTATAAATTGCAAGATGATTAGAAGGACAATGTTGATAACATTATAAAGACCAATTAGCATCAATAATGTTCTTCGTTCAAGTGAACTGTCACCAAAACAAGGAATAACAAACTCCCTGAATCTTTCATTGAATCCAACAGTTTATCCTGCATGAACGTGAGTTGCTCTTTTTCTTCCTTAATCACCTTCGTCTCCTTTGCTTCTTTCGCTTCACGAACGGAGACTTTCATATCTCGATGGTTGTCGTCATCTATTCTTCGCCCTCTTATTCTTTAGAAGATTGAAACACATCAATTATCCTGAATGAGTTACAAACCTTTGGATTCTTAAATACATCGTTCATATTAAATGTCTCTTCACCATCATCAATTCAAAGGGTAAGGTTCTTTGCATGGACATTTATCCTAGATTTTTCGATATTCAAACATGGTGTACTAAGATCTGGCAGATAGTAAAAGGGGTTTCAATCCTTTCCTTCATCATTTTTTCTTGAGTTCTTGGTCTTCTATAAGGTCGAGATTAGCTTGATTTCTCGCTGGCTCTTCTCGCTCTACCCCATTCCTAAGTGTGATAGCCTGATATGGCTCTACTAAATTTACTTTCATGTTGCGCAGACAGTTTTTTCACACTTTGCTTACAAAATTCCCTGGAAAGCTGGCCTATTCGAACCTCTATATTGTGAATAGAAGATGTATGATCTTCTGTTACTTGTTCAAACTTCTTTTCCAATATCTTCTAGTTCTCTTCCATATTTGTGAGCTTATCCATGATTTTGTCCAGCTTGGAATCCCATAAACTAGATTCATCATATTGAAATTCAACTAGGTCTTGATGTCCTAAATGATTCCCTACATTCTTGGACCAATCAAATTCGAGTTGGTTCTGCCACCCCGAAGTGTACGAGTTTATATAAGGATGATGATTTCCCTAACCAAATTGGAGCTCATTGAATTCTGCAAGAGTCCCTTGCTTCCTATAATATTCATCCTCCATGATCCTTCTTTTTATCTCTTCTTAGCACTTAACTCTTCAGATGTCTCATTCTCATTATAAGATGTCACGATGTGTCTCTACTTTACGCTCTAAACTCTTTTCAAATATTTTTAACCTCATTTAAGAAACAAAATAAGTGGAAAAAATGCCTTAGACTAAAGAACTAAACTAATCGACTCCCTGGCAATAGTGCCAAAAACTTGTTCGCAAGGTTACACACGCTAAGTTTTAATATTTATTAACCTTGGTAAATTTTGCAAGTGCATGGGTTGTTCATGTAGTACCTAAAGTATCAATCCCACAAGGAGGGCTAAGCTAGTCCTAAAATCTAAAGTCGTACAAAACTATAATAATTCAAAATGAATAACTAATGTAGAAAATAAACCAATCAAATAATTAATTTCAAGAATTGAATTGTTGAAATCTAAATAAGATAACAAGTCACACAAACCAATCCCAAAACTAACCTAGAAACTATCAAGTGAGAGAAAAGGTTTTAATCCGAAATTAACGAAAACCTAATTAGTTGTGCAATTATCAAATTAATAGGTCCAGACGATCCTAGGGTGAATTACTCTCTCTCGAGTTATAATAATTAACCCTAATTAATTAATAATCCCTAATTTAAATTATGGAATTGTGATCTCTCAATTCACAATTGACTCAAAATCTAAATTAGTTCTAAATTGTCTAATAACCTATAGGGAACCTATGCTCGACCTCTCGTTACACGATTCTACCTGTTTGATTCAATTCTTTACCTATCAAATCACCTAACTCTTGTTAGCCTAATTTGATTATTTTCACTCAGCTTACCCTCTTAGTCTATTGCCAAGTTATTAAGAGCATAATTAAATCACAATTTACTGAGCCAAGTCAAAGATAATATAGCCAATCCTTTGCCTTATCTTTTAAAGAGAACGAACAGGCCCTAAGATTAATTTGTTCTTCTGTCACCCTTTGTGGCTTCATTCCAGAACAGACAACATGAAATTCTTTCAGGTGTTTATGTGGATCTTTACCTACAAGACCACGAGCAGTAAGTGAATCAAACCAAATTTCAATTCAAAATCTACCTCAACATCTGGAAATTGGATGTATAAAGGTTGTTGATTCAAATTCAGTGCCACTAACTCCCACAACATTATAGGATTGAGATTTGCCATCTTTTGGTCCTCTTCTAGAAAATTAGAGTCTTCACCAATTATTAGATCTACTTCAACTTTCACACTTGAAGGTGAATGACCACTTCCTTGCTTAGTCTCTTTTCTCAAACGACGTGTTGTCTTCTCAATTTTTGGATTATATTGAAATTTACTTATATAAGAATCACGAGTCATACAAGACAAGAGGTTAGCAGTAACTGTAAAAATAAAAATGTAAAAAAATTAAGAAACATGAAATAGTTCCCCGGCAACAGTGCCAAATTTTGGTCGAGTTGTCGAAGCCCCCAAAATAATGCCGATTCTCTAAACTTTTGTAGTAGTCGTGGAACTAGGTCGAATCCCTAGAGAACTAAACACTAGTTTCTTAATTTCAAGTAATAAAATTAAGTGGGGGTTTTGATTAAGAAATTGATTAACTAAAAATAAAGCGAAAACAAATCAAATCAATTGAATTTAAATACAAGAAAGTCAAGATTACCAAACTCCAATTTAAGGGAAAGATCTCATCTAATTGTAACATTGACCATTGGTCTAAAAAGAATATTTTCACGATTCAAGCAGTTAGTCCAAAACATATTAGGATAGCCATAATAAGTCTTAAATTGTTCTAAATTAATTGGTTCAAACCCAGCATCTAAAGCAAAACTTACCATCCATTAACTGAGGGTGATATCATTCCATATCAAATAAATGATAGCAATAAGCTCTGTAAAACAGACTAAACCTTAAATTAAACAATCGAGATAACCACAATTATTAAATTTAGTTTTCTTGTTAATCATAAGTTAAATATGAAAATTCTTAAATAACCTATTTGCTACTTGTACCATTCCTTCATAATAGTTACGGATCACTGAATTCTTAGAAAGCGGTAGAATAATCAATATTAAATTAAATTGTCAGCTTAATCTAATATCAATCATTCGTGAAATATGAGAACTCAAAATAAGAAATACTTAAATTAAAAAGTGAATAAAAATTTAAGAACACAAAACCTCATAAGGTTAAAATTAGAGCCTTGAATCAGAACGATGATTTTAGTTACACATGGCTTTCACTTCAATAACAAAAATAAAAGGAAAAACTAAGAATTGCTAAAAACGTAGGAGTCAAGAAACCTTTACTGTTGTGACAAACGCCCCTTTTATAGGTTTTTCTAATCTAATCATAATCTAACTCTAACTTGTAAAGATGTCTATCTAAAACAAATTCAAAATCAAGCTCCTTCATGATAAGGATAAGGCGAAGTCTTCTAGTCGAACTCCAACTCTTCAAGTGATCAGCCTTATCCACTGCAACAATTTCTTCATTTTATCCAAAATTTGTCATTATCATCAATAGAATCCAAATTTGATGCATTCTCTACTTTTCATCTCTTAAAAAAAACAAACATTAATTTACATATTTAAATATAAAAATAAATTCAAAATAAAGGAGATAATATCAAATAATTATTCAAAATGAGATCATATCACACTCTAGTATCGATATGACACCATTTTAGGCATTATATGACAAGAAATGTAGAGATCTATTGTGTTGAGATATAGAGGTTGTTAGATTGTTAGAGGAACCATAGTTGGTTTAGGAGACGATGGAGAAAGTAGGGATGGTAAGGCGATGCTTAAAATCAACTCAAGATCAATAAAAGAATTATATTGATCAACATTGTCGAGAGATGGAGCACATGAGATATGGTATTTCTACAGGTATCACCTTGGAGGGGAATTCTGAGATTTGGTAGGAAAAGGAAGTATTCTGAGATACATAGGGTCATATGAAATTAGACAAGGTATGAGGCTGTTAGCTTACTTATTAGCCTTACCTATGAAGTTATCATAAATTCATGATGTGTTCTACATGTTGATGTTGAAACAGTACTGATCATATCCTGGCCATGTTATATCGAGGTTTGAAATCAAAGTTGCAAATGATATGACTTACAAAGAGGAGACATTAAAGGTATTGGATAGACAAATTAAGAAATTAAAGAGATGGGAGATTCCAATAGTGCAAGTTTTATGGAGCCATCATCGTTCTCCAAGAGAGGTTACTTAGGAGGTTAAGGATGAAATTCAACGTCAATATCCTTATTTATTTGGATCCTCAAATACATAATTTAATTTCAAGGACAAAATTCCTTTTTTTTAGGGGGGTACTATAAAACCCATAAAAAGAAAAAGAGAGCCCAACTTTAACAAAACTAACCAATCCCATAAAATAAAAATTAAAACGAAGGAGGGTATAAATTAAAACACAACATATTGGTAATAAGAAACCTAATGAAAAGTTTTCTCTTCCATATGAAGCTTTTTTTAAGCATTCCCTCATTTTGATTGTTTTGCAGTAAATTAGTGAAGAAATTGCAGAGATTAACAACCCAAAAATCCTTTAGAAAGGTATAGAACTTCATATAGGAAAGACTTTTCTAGCAACAATTCTTTGCCTTTTATTTTTGAGTTTTAATCATCCTAAACTAGTTTATAGTTGAAAAGTATAATGTGATTATTTGGGATAATAATTTTGAAGTCAAAGAAAAGTAAATAGAGAAAAGGTGGCTGAAAGATGAGAAAAAAAGAAGAGGTATGAGAAGAGGAGAGGGTGAAGAAGAAGACAAATTAGGAAAATTTAAGATATATTAATGGCGAAATATGAAATGTAAAAATTTAACGGTAAATTTTTACATTTCATATTTTATAGAATAGTATTTTTGTAATAATAAAAAATGAGGGTCAAATAGGACTTCTAATATTGAGGGTATTTTAGTAATTATGGTAGTTAAGTAAAGTAAATATATTTTAATAATTAAGAAAAAAGTGGAAAAGGGAACAATTTTGGATAATTAAGTGTAAGTGGATTGAAAAATTTTCTTAAATAAGTCTAATTGGCTTTTGTAATATCTAGGTCTAAAGGACGGATTAAAGAGTAAATTGGAATTATCAATTAGTTCAGTCTAAAAATAAGGTAAGGATAACCTTAGACTGTACTTTTGGAATAGTGTATGGTTCATAAAACTTTGAATTTTGTTATTAAGTTAGTTTATAGTGAATCATATTTTGAATTAGTCATTAATGAAATTATTGATTAATGATTACATATATGGATTTCTAAAATATATGATTGTGTTTATTTATTACATAAATAATTAACAAAGTACAAAATGTTTCACATTTATATTTTATTAACTATTATGAGGTGCATCGCTTGATAATTCAACTAAATTTTGATTATTAAAATTTTCAGTTATGCATGCGTATAATTAAGAATATTAGGGTAAATAAATCACGTTCATGAAATTAAATAGAGATTGACTTATAATAAGTTGGGAATAAATTGTATAAATTGTGAATATATGGCTTGCCTAGGATAGGTCATATTCGATGGTCATAGAATGATGAGTTGTTTAAATATAAATGAGTGATGACTAGGTACCTATCTGTGGAGCAAGTACTGAGATATCATAAGTCTCAGGGATGTCCTATACCGATGGTTAGGTACCAAAGTGAAATAAAAATATCCTGAGTCTTGGAGATATCATATATCAATAGCTAGGTACTAGAATGGTACCAAGGTACTAGAATAGATTGAGGAATTAAGGTACTATGTGCCGATATTTATACATCTAATTATGTTTGCACTTGGTGAGTAATTATGAGGAGCATAGACGAGTTGGCAAATCGATGTATATAAGTCTATTAGGTTAAGCAAGAGCTAGACAATTGAGTTAATAATAAGATAAAACATAAATTGCAGTAATAAAATAATATTAGTATTAATCATTACTAATAATAAAATTTTAGGTGCGGTTGAGTGTTTAGACAGACTGAGTATTGTTGTATATTTTAGTATTATATATATCATCTGACTAATTTATATCTATATTGAGTTATTTAATTTTAAGAGTATGGTTAGTTACTTTTACTAAGTGGGTAGTTCACACATTGTTGCTATATTACTTTTAGGAGATAGAGAGATTGTCAATAACTTTAGTGGAAGTGATTAGCACAACGAAGTCTAGGTAGGGCTAGAAAATTAAATTGAGTAAAGTTGTTTTATTATATATACTTTTGAACGTGACAGTACGAATAGTTATGCTTGTATAGATAATTTTTGCGACTGACAACCATCATTTTTAAAACTAATAAAATTTTTTGTAATTAATAATATAATGGAGGAATAATTTGAATAAATTGTAGTTTAAGAATTTTTGAAGCGTCACAATGCATATAATTAGCTGGAATATATACCAAGGGAAGTAAATTAACTCCATCAACTTTTAACTTTTTCCTTCTGGAAGAACCGGCGTGCATTTAGGCAAAACGATGCATAAATGCAATTAATGAGCTAATTAAACTTATCTGAAAAAGCGCAAGCAGAAGAAGAGTAGCAAAAGCACTTTCGGCTCGGCTTCAAATCACCTGCACCGGAAAACTTGTGCCCTCTGTTTCCAATAACATCCAACTCATCTATTTTTTCTCTCCCAGTTATTCAACGTTTGGATGTTATGGGAAGCAAGTTGGCATTGGTATAATGGAACAGGTGAATTATAAGTCTTTCGGCTTACAGGAGATCGATGCCAGACTTATGATGCTAATGGTTTCTTTATGAACAGTTATAGTTTAGTACAACCTGTTAGTAGTTAATAAGCTAATGTTTTAAAAAATAAGAACTATGAAGTCAGTTTCAACTTATCTCTCAAGCTTTTGAATTTCTTCAACCCATTTCATCTTTCATTCATGTTGACAATCTACTTCATCTAAAGATTTTCAGTAGAACTCTGGCCCTAGGACTTAAGAAAGTGAAAGGAAGAAGCAGAACACAGAGTGAATTTTCTAACATGTGGCTATGGGTGCAAATACATCCAATCCAAGCTTAGTTCTTGGAACAAAATCCATTCCAACATCTGCAGTTATTTCTTGTGTCATTGGAAAAACAAGAAACATGAAGGATGCCATTCAAACCACAAATGCCGGACTCCCCATTCCTCAAGAAACTGACAACGTTATAGTTTGTTCTTAACCTTACATAATACAATACATAGAGAGTTCCAATGCATTTAATAGGCCTTTTATTCTAGCCCAAGGAGAAAACAAAGAATTATACAACACGACGGTGAAGGGCTGTTAAATACGGAACCAGTGCATAATACTAGTAGTGACACAAAAATATATATATATAACCAAAATATACATGTAATTTCATGACTATAGAACAAAGATATATGAAGAACGAAACTCGTGGCAACGTCCACATCGTGAATTGTAAGCACAAAATCCATCTCTTACGCATCCCATGTTACTTATACATTCGAGATTACCTTAACAGTATATTGTTTTATTGGCTTAACCTAGGTGGCAAAAGGATTAACGAAATATATAAACATGCCACTGATGTTAGTGTTGAGAAATCGGGTCTGGATTTGATCCTACCGCAGCGAAATAATCACGAAACTTTTTCATGATTTTTGATTTCCCGAAAATCAAGATCTATTTAATTCTATAAAATGATCAACACAAAACATAATTATGCGGAAACTTAATTAGTACCTTATTCCGAATCTTGATCTTCATCTTGTCGTATCCCTTGAACTGTTCTCGAAACTGATCCATCTCAACCACCGTAGCCGTACAAGTATCCGGCCTCTAACGGTATCCACAAAACAGGTTGAGAGAACTCTGTAACTCTTACAAAAAGGGTTAAGCATGAAGTACTAGCTCCATAGAGTTCAAGCCTATTTATAATAAGCTTTGGACATTTTAGTAATTTAATTGAAATTAACTAATTTCAATTAAACT
>JAOQMS010000004.1:31033280-31077180 GCA_027563885.1 Erythroxylum longipes
CAAACAATCAAGTGGGACAGGATTAAGTTGTTTTGTCTACTGTCCCCACTGACGGGGACAGTAACCAAACACGGTGTAAGAGAACTTTAAGCATGGTACAAGTTTTGGTAGAGTTTCAGACATTGTATGAGTTAACTTTTACTAAGGACTTAGTGTATGCTCAAATGAATAGACCATAACTAATAAACTTAACATAGGTAATCATTGGATTGAACCAAAGTGCTATGACAGGCTTTGAACTTGGATGACTCATTATCTATAGATAGAGATTATAAGGAGATCTTGAATAATGTGACGAATAAGACCACAGCGTATAATATCAGCTCTAAAATATAAAGACGGTGTGGGATGATCAACTGAAGATAGTGGAGATATTCGTGGATATGAATGAATTATTACTAAATAGATGTGATATTTTATCTTGTTAGTTGTGATTTCACTAAATCTTATCAGATACAGTCCTATTTAGATGAGGATGTCATCTAATTGGATAATATGATGTAATCTGATAATGATAAGATGTAATTTAAGTAGTTAAGTTTTGTTAAGATTTTAACTTAGTCATCAAGTTTAAAAATGCCTATAAATAGCTCATTTAAGCCTTGCTCCTTAGACACAGAGATTGAGAGATCATTTCTTTGTATACTTTGAGGAAAGTAATAAAGGTTGATATTTGTTGTACCTCTTTCGTGCTTCTATTGTTACCATTAACAATCTAGTGCTTTCATAGTTTTCTTACAAGAGTGTGAGAGTCAAACAATATAAGGGTCATGAGGCGTTCAAGAATAAGGTTTTGTTGATCGATGATCACGTGAGAAGGCTAGATCTTACTTGAACAGACTTAAGTGAGATTGTTGTGCAAAGAAGTATTTGCAACTTATGGTGAAAGTTTGGTGTCTGAGAAGACCTTTGTAACAATAGGTTAGATGAATGAATCCTTCAATTTCTTAGAAACTTACTATTTTGGACTCTTGACATACTATAAATGTACTATTGAGTGAGAATTGCAGCTCAAGAAAATGATTAGCAGTTAACAGATTCTCTTTAACTGAGTGAAATTTTTTTTGACCCAATTCAATGTTCTCATTTATCTACTTAATGTATCATAAATTTGATCAATTTTTACCATTCAAAATCTTATATAATCATATCTTACTATGTTTAAACTTAGTATTTTGCTTATTTTTCTCATTATTTTGTTTATCTTTGCAAACTAAGGATTGAAAATGCTAATTGACTAGAAAAGGATTGTGTCTTAATTCAATTACGAGGAGATTTGGGCTAATAAAACATTTCATGTTGCATATTTGGATCATATTATTGAAATGAAAAATAGTCTAGCGTGATCTTAAACGTGAGCATGTTCATTAGAAATTAAAATTTTCATACTTTAAGTTTGTAAGTGAAAAAATGTGTTAAAAATGGTTTAAAACATTATCTTGACAAGATCTGGGTGGAAATCAATGAAGTGATCTAAGGAATCTAAAGAATCACAACTATAAGATTTTTTTACATATTGTTAAGTGGCTATAAATAAAGTCAAAGTGTGAAAGAGCAAATCATCCTATCCTTTAGCTACACTTTCTAGTTTCTCAAAGTAATCTTTCTTCCTCCTTTCTCTAGTAGATATTAGGGTAGTTTTTCTTTAAATACTATAGTAGTAATGATCATTTTTGGCTAAGTCTTTTACTCTTGGTTAAAGAAAGTGGAGGCTATTTTGAGCTTTGAAGATTGAGAGGCAACTGGATCTTATTATGGAATACTTCATTTATTCATGTATTGGATTGCTTTTAAGTGCTTCATTTTTATGATTATTTTTATTGATTTATAAGGTGCATAATTTGATTATTAATTTAAATGGTCATTTGCTAGATTAAATATTGAACACATAAAAGTTCAATTCATTTAATCATTTGTAGTAACTAGGAGTTTTAATTTGCTACATTGGAAATTATTACTTTTAAGAAAAGCATTCAACCAAATTAAATGCAATCGCGAATGTTTTGTTATCTTACTTCAATGGTCTTTCTTTTCTTAAAACTATTGTTTAATTACATTTTAGAACATATACAAGGTTTTTAAGCAATAAGGGAACTAAATTATATGTTTTCGATTAACTAATCGTATGGAAAGACAAATATTCAGTATTACATCAAATATATGATTGATGAAATAATTATTTCTATGTCAATGATCAGTCGTAGTTCCAAGGGGTGAAAGCAACTATAAACCAAGGCTCATTTTTTTGAGAACTCTCATTTTATTATTTCCTTTATTTTTCTTATTTCAAAATTTGACAACCTCGTATTAATTATTTTCTTTGGTAATGATTGGCAAGCTAAAATTCCTCATGGGATCGTCTCCTACTTCCTTACATTATGCTTATTGATTGTAGGAATTTAGGAATTAATTTGGGGTACATATGACAGAACCACCAAAATTTGGCGCCATGGTCAGAGACTACTAGGATTATATACAATCCCTTTGAGGGAAGCTAAAACAATATGATTCATAGATCAAAAAGATTGTGAAACTTATAATTCAAAGTTAAGGAAAGAAACAAAGATAAGGAAGCAACATAACAATATAATTAATGAAATGACAGAAACTATTATGAACAATCAAACTCTACAAGAACTTGCTAAACCAGATTTGAATTAATAACCTCATTGCATAAATTCTTCTAATTTTGATGCAAATGCTACCTTTGAATTAAAATATGGTTTAATTTATTTATTGCAAACTTTTTGGGATACTGCAAGAGAGGATCTGTGCAAGTATCTTCAGGAATTCCATGTCATATGCACAGGAATGAAGTTTAATGGAATCACTAAAGATTAAATCAAATTGTGGGCTTTCCCATTCTCTTTGAAGGATAATGCCCAAAATTGGTTATATTACTTGCCCCCTAGCATCACTACATAGAAAAAAATGAAGAAGCAATTTATAAAAAGATTCTTTCCAGCTTTAAGGGCTGCCAGCATTTGAAAGGAAATTTGTGGCATTTAGCAATATAATAGTTAGTCACCATATGAGTATTGGGAGCGTTTCAAAAAGCTATGCGGTAATTGTCCACATCACTAAATTAGCAAACATATCCTAATTCAGTATTTTTACGAAAAATTTTTACCAATTAATAGGAGTAATATTGATTCCGCCAATGCAAGAGCACTTGTTAACAAAAAACCATATACGACTTGAGTATTGTTTCATTAATATGACATTCAATTCTTAGTAGTTTAACGCTATAAAAGATTATTCTACTCAATGAGTTCGTGAAGTAAACATTTTTTCTCTTTAAAGAATATGGAAGATCTTACAGAACTTGTTCGTTGATTAGTAGTAGGAAAAATGGAAGTAGCAAAGGCTTGCAAAATATGTTTGGTAGTAGGACACATAACTAATATGTGTCCCAAATTATAAGAATATTTGATAAAATAAGAAAATGCACAGGAAGTTTTCTGGGGCATCCCCAACTTCAACACATTCTATATTCAAGCACATACAAACCTGGTAAACCATCCAAATTTTTGATATGATAATACACTAATAAATTAACCTACAATTAATTTTCAAAAGTATACACATCCTCCAAGATAACCACAACAAGACCAATCCTTGATTCAGTTATGTCTTTTAAGATATTGTTAAATCATTAGTTACTAATACTATTAAATTCCAGTATGAGACGAAAAATAATATTTATAATTTGGAAAAACTAGATGGGCTTGTTAGCAACTACAATCAATCGCTTGGAATCTCAAAGTTCGAATAAAATACCATCACAAACTATAATAAATCCTAAGGAGAGTTCCAATGCTATTACATTATTAAATGGAAAGCAAATGGAGCCCGTGAAAGCCCTACCTTCATTAAATTCCTGTACAAAAGACATTAAACACACTGAAGTAGAGGAAAGTGTGCCTAAGTCTAAGGATGAGTCGCATTTTCATCCTTTATCTATACTTCCTCATTTTCATAAGTGTTAAAAGATAACCGAAGAAGGGAATAAGATGTTGATTTACATGAGACATTTTAAAAATGTGAGGTAAATATTCCTTTTTTTATGCGATTAAAGGAGTGCCTAGATATACTAAATTCTTGAAGGAAATTCATACGATGAAATGAAAACAAAAGTCAAAAGGGATTAAAAAGGTAAGGATGGGAAGAAATGTATTTTATTCATTCAAAAAACCCTCTCAAAAAATGTAAAAACCTAGTTATGTTTTCCATACCTTACACTATTGTTAGTTCTAAGGTGAAAAAGACAATGTTAGATTTAAGTGCATCCATAAACATCATGCCCTATCTATTTATTCAACTATCAATATAGGATCATTAGAAAAGATGGAGGTGGTAATTTAGTTAACAAACAGGTTCAATGCATATCCTAAGGGGTTAGTAGAGGATGTTTATGTGTATGTTAAAGACAAATTGATTTTTCCCAATGGCTTATATGTCTTGGATATAGAAAATGATGACCAATTGACAACATTTTTATTAGGAAGATCGTTTTAAATGAAAATAAAAATAAAAATTAATGTCCACAATGGTACTTGGACCATGAAATTTGGTAAGGCTACTATTGAGTTTAATATATATGATAAAATGAAATATCTTGATGATGACTTTTCTATCTTTGCAATTGCTATTTTGGATTTATTAGTGCAAAACTAGTTTAAAATTAACAGAAAGGATAAGCTAGAGACATCTATGGTAAAAAGTCTTTTTAATGATGAATATACTAATATATCCCTTAATTTTTATTTGCAGACTATATAGAAGCCTTGGATGGTTTTGCAAAAGTAAAATAGATGTCAATAGTATAGTATCTGGAGTTAGGTATACCTATGCCTAATGATCAGTTCCTCACTTTAGTGGTATGAGTACTAAAATTAGAGTTAAAACCATTATCAAACACTTAAAATGCTTGTTCCTAGAAAAGGAAGACACTTTACTAGTAATAATCTAAAGCAAGCTAACTTTTAAGTAAGAGCACAGATTAGTGGAGGTTTTGAAAAACTTTAAAACAACCATCAGATGGATGGTACTAGACAATACTTGTTTGCACAAGTGTCTTTTGGAAGATGTAGCTAATTTTATAAGGCAACCTCAAAGAAGATTAAACCCTCAGATGATGGAGGTAGTGAAGCAAGAAAATTTGAAATTCTTTTAGGTAAGGATAATCTATCTAATTTAAGATAGTGGGTGCATTAGCTCTGCGTAAGTAGTTTCTAAAAAGACAAGAATTACAATTTTCACCATTTAGGATGGAAGCTTAGTTTCTACTTGGGTTCAAAACAAATGGCGAGTTTACATTGACTATAAGAAATTAAATTCAGTGACTCAAAAAGACCATTTACCTCTCCCATTTATTGATCAAATGTTAGAAAGATTAGTTGGTAAAACATTTTATTGTCTTAGTGGTTTTTAGGATATTTTCATATTTCGATTGTTCCTAAAGATTGGCAGAAAATAACTTTCACTTGTCATTTTAGAACTTTTGCTTATAAGTGAATGCCTTTCAACACTTGCAATACACTGGCTACTTTTCAAAGATGTATGGTAGGCATATTATTATATTACGTAGAGTAGATCATTGAAGTTTTTATGAAAGATTTCTCTATTTTTATAGGCTCTTTTAATGAATATTGTATAATTTGAGTTTGATTAAATTACTAGTTTTAGCCCCTATTATTCAACTGCCCAAGTGGGAGTTGCCATTCAAACTCATATGTGATGTAAGTGACAAAGTTATCAGAGTTGTTTTGGGACAACTAATAGAGAAAATGTCTCATGTTATTTACTATGTGTCTATGACCTTAAATGATGCTCAAAGAATTTACTCAACAACTAAAAATAGTTTTTTGTGGTAGTTTTTGTTTTAAAATTTTTTTGAGGTACTAAAGTCATTGTTTTCTCTGATCATGCAACTTTTAAATACTTATTATCAAAGAAGGAGTTAGAACTCGTATTGATGAGATGGATTTTATTATTAAGCAAATTTGATTTGGAAATCAAAGACAAACAAGGTGTAAAAAATCAAGTGGCAAATCATTTAAGTCGTCTGTCACATGTTTAGACAAACTTTGATTTATAAGAAGAATTCCAGTATGAGCAACAATTCTTTGTGGGTGTCCAATTGCTATAGTATGCAAATATGGTAAATTATTTGGATACTAATATATTACTTATAGATCTATCAAAAGCTTGAAAGGATATAATCAAAAGTGATGTTAAGCACAGTATATAGGACATTTGTATTTGTGGAAGCATTACTCTGATTACGTAAAACAAAGATGTGTACCTAAAAATGAAATATCATCTATCCTCACATTTTGCCATTTATATGCTTGTGGAGGACATTTTGGTGCTAAATGAACAACAAGAAATATTTTAGAATGTAGTTTCTTTTAGACTTCATTGTTTTGAGACGCTTGCTTATTTTGTAAAGCTTGTGAGCGAGGTCAAAGAATAGGTAATATCACTTAAAGAAATGAGATGCCACAAACTCCAATTTTGGTTTGTAAAATTTTTAACATTTGGGGCATCAATTTTATTGGGCTAATTTTGTCTACATTTTATTAGTTGTTGATTATGTGTCAAAGTAGGTTAAAGCAAATCCTCTTGAATTGATTATTCCAAAGTGGTTATAGGTTTTCTTAAATTTAATATTTTTTTATAGTTTCAGTAATCCACAAGCCCTAATCAATAATCAAGGCAAATGTTTCTGCAACTAAACGGTAGGGGTAGTTTTAAAGAAATATGGAGTGACTCATAAGATTGGTACATTACATCGTCTGCAAAGAAGTGGGAAAGATGAAGTTTTGAATAGAGAAATCAAATCAGTCATTGAAAAAATGGTTAGACCAATAAAAAAATACTGGAGCTTGCGACTTGAGGACTCACTTTTAGGTATACCAAATAGCTTATAAGATACCGATTGGCTTGTCACCATACAAGTTAGTATTTGGTAAGGCTTCTCTTCTCTCTGCTGAATTGGCAAATAAAGCATTTGAGTTGTTAAGCGGTGCAATATGAGTTTTGATGGAAGTGGGAATCATAAAAAATTGCAACTATGAGAACTTAAAAAGAACTTTAATGAATTCTATGAAAATGTAAGAACCTATAAAGAGAGAGCAAAAGCTTAACATGATAAATTCATTTCCTAGAACAATTTTTTCACTAGGGTAAAGGCTCTTCTTTATCATTATAAGATTTAACTATTTTCAAGTAAGTTATGATCTTGTTAGATTGGACCCTTCATTATGTTAGCTTCCAGAGGTTTTAAGGTTAACAATCATCAAATCACATCATCTTATGAGAATGTAAACATTACAACAGTGGAGGAAATGAATTTAATTGATCCATTTTATCCTAAATAATGAATGATAGAATTATTAAGCTAATGGCGTTAAACAAAGCGCTCTGAAGAGGCATCCTAAGTTTATCCTTTGTCTTATTTACTTTAATTTAACATAGATCTTTTTTATTTTTTTATCGTTGTTACTTGCCTTAAAGACCAAAAGGGGAAATTTTAAATGGAATTGAGAAAGAAAACTAAGGTATTTAAGATGTTTTGAAGCACGCGGTCATGTGGAAAATGACACATTTGTGTTAACCTAGACATGGCTGAATGAGAGAGATTGTATAACTGTGTATAAATGTGTGGCAAATTATAGGATGTTGTTTCAATCTAACACAACCGTACGAACATCAAACATGCAAAAGGACACTCGTGTCCCTTAGAGTATGCAATTATCTAGAATAATGTGGAAATTACATGATTTTATTTCAAAATGACACGTACTGTGTAGAATTGTACACGACCGTGTAGATGCCCTATTTCTTAGAGTCTGTGACTGTCTGTAAACATGTGGAGATTAAGGAGTTGATTCATAAAAGTACATTACTGTGTGGGCAATAGACACTCCCGTGTGAACTTGGACATACCCGTGTCCCCAAGATCATACATGTCTGTACAACTGTGCTTTTGCACAATTATTAAGGTAAATTGAGGGACATGGTCTTAGACACAGTTGTGTACATTACTATGTTCAATACATAAAACCTTAAAATTACATTACTTAAGTGAAGTATCACACATTTAATATATACTAGCCGTACCACCACCTAGAAATCACCATAACTAAAGCACCATCTTCTACAAACATTAACCAGAGGCATCAAGCTACCCACAACACTAATATAAGGAAATAAAAGGATCATCTTCCACAAACAGCCACACTCAAATCACTAGCAGAAAAAAAATTCTTTCCTTGGTCCTATCAATGTCCATCAATCTGATCATCTTCAATTTAAAGCAGAACAATTATAGGAAGAACCAAATTACAGACTAACAAAGTAGTTCCAATAACCCATGAAGAACCACCCTAAGAATTTGCCTCCTAAAAAATGTAGGTGCCACCAGCACAAACTGCTGACCTCAACCCCTCAATGTCATCTACAACCCATTCTCCAACCTATTCACCCGACGATTTTTCCTAACTAAAAAAATGAAAAGACATTCTTCATTGAGATCTTAGAATGCAAATTGAAGAAAGTAGAATTGGCTAGCAGATTAAAGCTCAAAATTGGAGGTTTCAACACCTTCTAGTATGAAGAGGATAAAAATAAGTTATGTAGAACTTTGCAAACAAAAAATTTATGCTTGTAAGTATATTCATATCTATACCTTAAAAGAATTTAATATCATAGAAGAATTTGAAGCTTCGTTAAATCAAATGGGCTGGTATACCTTTGTCAATATGTAATTATCTGCTTTTATTGAACTGACATGGGTGTTTTATATAACCTTTCAATTTAATAATGAGCTTGACCTTAATTTGTTTACGAAGGGAACTGTCAAATTTAGGATGATAGGAAGGGAATTCTCTTTTTCAATTGCTAAATTCAATATTACAACATGGTTCATTTTAAAAGTTGACGCTAATAAAGAAATATTCATAAATTCAAAGTGTGATTACACTTTTGACTTTCAATCTGTTGAATTATCGAGCGAATGGTTTGTTAGTTTTATATCATATAACTTAAGTTCCTAAAAAAACTTATACCTAAAGAAACCTATTTTGAAATATTTACAATGCTTCTCAACCTACAACTTTTTTGGACAATAAGATAATGCATAGACTTTAACTAAAGTCAAAGTTTATTTTATGTGGTGTATGAAACAAACTACTATAGTGAACCTAGGATATTAGTTGATTAAGCAACCTTTAATCTTAGGTTCTTACATCATTCAACTAGTTGTTAATTTGGATATGCTTGATTTGTCTAATGTTGATATGCACATTGTTTGCGAGATGCAACCCTTGGATTTAAATTTTTTGGCTAGGATTGGGATCATCATACAATAGTCCAACGACAGTTTTGATTTTGTTTTACCTAGTCTAATTGTCAAATCTTCTAGGACATTCTAATACAATAATCCTTCAGTTGCAAAACTACCAGCTACCAACTCGTAAAAAGATGTCCATTCTTCTACCTCAACTTATAAACTATTTGAGCCCAATTAGAAAGGATTGAGAGTAAATTGTATCGAATGAAGCACAATCTGATGACTTTCTTCTCAGATCGGGGGTTCACGCTCTCTTTTTTACCTTCTCCACGAGTTTATTGTTCTTCTTCACTACCCAAACATAAAGAGAAACATGGCAATCTCTTTTTCTCCCCTTGTTTATTTCCTGTTTTTGTACTTTAGTTTAAACATTAAGGACAATGTTTTAATTAGGTGTGAGGTTGGGATACCTTTTTTTATTTTGTGGTATTTTTAAGTTGTTAGGTTGTTTGAACATTCTCTCTTAAATTATTGTTTTTACTTAATGCTAAAAGGTTTTGAATGAATTAGACTAAATTAGAATAAAGGACCAAAATTATTTTGATAGTTTAAAAAATTGTATAAAAATCTTATATTCTTTCAAGATGATTGAAAAATTTTCTTATAATTTTCAATTTTTTGAAAAATGTATTCTCTAATACTTCGATTAAAAAATAACGACGAAATATAAATAGTTTTAATATTCCAATTATACCAATTAAATATTACATATATAATAATTCAATCTAACTTTTAAATTCGAAATGAACTGATTAAATTAGATCAAAGTTAATAATTTATTATAATTATCTTAAATTATTAATTTAAGTTAAATTGAGATAGTTCAAATCAGATTTGAGAACTGAATTGGATTAATATATTAGCGATATTTGATTAGTCTATATTTGATGTTCATACTTGTATTTTTTAATTGAAAAGATCTTTTTTAGAAAATTAAAAATTAAGAGTTTTTTTTTTCTGAAAATTGTTCTCAGATATCTTAAATTTTAAGAGCTCTACAAAATGAGAAAATAAATTTCGATTGTTTAAGCTCAACATGACACATGTAAAAGTTGGTTATGTTTCATGACAAAGTCAAGCTTTTCTTTTCTTTAATGTAATAAGATTTAACAGTTCTTATATGCATAATGTCTGACACGTCTAAAGGTTAGACTCGTGAATCGTGATTTATCAATTAATTTTAAACTTGGATTTTGTGTTGATTGTCGAACATATGCTATTTAAATTTCTTGATCATTGTAAATTCTTAAGGAATCCAAATTCTTATGATATCATAAAGCAATATTCTTAAATGAAGTACTCAAGCCATAATTTTTATGAGAACCCTTACATATTGTGTCATGGGATGGAAGTGTGAAACATCAGCGTCACATCACATGTACATCTTAGTCTAACCTAATCAAGAAACGTGCCAAGACATTCCCAAACCCACAGGACCGTCGATTTAGGACACCATCCAAATGACCAAAGCCATCCGATAAATTAAATAAATATTATTGAATCCGCTGGATCGTGATTCCTGAACATGCCACAAACTCCGCCGAGCCTTGCTCATAAGACAACAGATTTGGGTCGTCACATTCACCTTGTCTTCTAAGACTAGAGTCTGAAGAGATATATTTGTCTTAAAAATCCCAACCTTGTATCCCCTTGATTGTTTGTTTGTTGTTGCAAAGCTCTTCCAGTTCTTTAACTAGGTGGTAATGGCGGCAGGAGCCAGCAGAAAGGTCTCTGCAGCATCCGCGAGAGCCCATACAAGAGGAGCTAAGCAGAACAACTCTTTTAAGCTTCTTTCGGGTGGGTTCTCTTTCTTTTCTTGTCTCATTTCTTGTTTGTAGTAAAAAAACGGTTGCTTTAAATTAATATTTTTACATTGTGTTATACTGGGAAAGGCAATTTTCTGCATTGGCTTCTGAGATCAAGTGGAAAGTGCAAGAGAGCTGAATTTCCTTCTTCGATCTTAAATTCTTAATTTCGGAGACTAGGGAGTGAAAATTTTTATTTGATAGCAGGTAGTATCCAAGTGTGAAGTGGGGACTCGTCATCTTGATTTTTGTAGTGCTTGCATAAGTTTCCCATTGAAATGCTGGCAAAATGTTGGCAAGCTAGCTTTGATCGCGGCTCGTTATGGAAGATTTTAGATTCATACCAAATAGAGAGGCATTTTTTGATACAGAGTTGACAATGAATAGAATTGATTCTCGAAAATTTTTATGTGCATAGTGGTTGAGTCTGGGATTCGTTTTTACGAGTGGAAACCATGTACTACCCCTTGCAGCAGCAAAAGATTGTAGTCCATTGACAGTGATCCTCTGACCTAAAATTAAATAAATATGAAAAATCACATGCAAGTGGCTCAATTCAATCACCTTTCTGGTTCTCAAATATTGTTAACGCCCTAAAATTGTTCAATTTTGTTTTTATGTATTTTACTTGGACTTTCGCTAAATATTGCAGGGATTTTTAGCAAAATATTGTTGATCTTCTTTGTGGGGATCCTGGCATGGGCTTATAAGGTGATCCAACCTCCTGCACCGAGAATTTGTGGTTCTCCAGACGGGCCCCCTGTTACATCGCCAAGAATAAAGCTTACAGACGGAAGGCATTTAGCCTACAAAGAGTCGGGTGTCTCAAAAGATAGGGCCAATTATAAAATTATCTATGTTCATGGCTTTGATAATTGCAGACATGATGCTTTTATTGCTACTCAACTTTCCTCTGTAAGTATTTACTTGTTCATCTAATTCCCTTTTAGTCTCGGTCCTTTTGATGTTGCTGCAGAGTTTATCTGAATTAATATGTTTTCTTCCAGGAAATTGTTGAAGAACTAGGGGTGTATATAGTATCCTTCGATAGACCAGGTTATGGAGAGAGTGATCCTCATCCAAAACGAACATTGAAGAGCATGGCTTTGGATATTGAGGAGCTTGCTGATCAATTGGGACTGGGTACCAAATTCTATGTAGTTGGGTTTTCCATGGGTGGTGAGTGGACATGGACATGCCTCAAGTACATCCCTCACAGGTACCATATAACTGAGCTTTAAAGATGACTGAAATCTCCGCTTTAAGGCTCACATGCTCATGCCTGTCTCAAATGGGAAGAACGCATAAAAACACAAGTAAATGGCTGTTTGTCATGCTTTCTCTTAGAAAAAATATGCTTTACCTTTTTGACAGGTTAGCAGGAGTAACCCTACTTGCTCCAGTTGTTAACTATTGGTGGCCTGGTTTTCCTGTCAATATAACTAAGGAATCCTACCACCAACAGTTACAACCGGATCAATGGGGACTTCGTGTTGTTCATTATGCCCCCTGGCTTTCATATTGGTGGAATTCTCAAGAATGGTTCCCTGGCTGTACTGTGATGAGGCATGTTATCGATAACTTTTCTCCAAAGGATGTAGAAATCATTGCTAAGCTTCCAGGGAGTAACATGGTACGTCTCTAATCAGCCAAAAACTATGATACATTAGAAATCAATTTATAGAAAGGAAGAGCATTCTATACAAGTAGTGTTAACTGGAACCAATATGAAAAGATACAAAATAGTTACATACAACAGTGTCTCTTAGGATGTTGTTTAGGTGCATTGCTTGTTATGAAAGCAGCATCATTTATTGAGGATGATTATTATTCACAACTGCAGGTCATTTGTTCAAAGTTGATGTATTCATAAGAAGGAAATTGAGTTCATTCATCACTGAAATTTTATAAAAAGCTACTATGTTGACAAATCCATTCCATTCAGAAAGTTAGACAACATTATATACATGTAATCCTTGATTCAACAATTGCATTTCTTTGTCCACGAAGTTGTTTTCAATTTCAAATACTCAAGTCTTTCGCTTCCTAGTTTTGAGCTAGCAAGACTAACCATGTTGATTGGATGCCTTTGGCGGTAGTATAAAACAAAACTTTACTCCATAATTTCTCAATAAAATTTCATTACTGGAGAGTTGCTATCGGATACACAAGTCTCAGTGCCAAGTTGTGTTGTGACAACTAGAACATGAATTGTTAGGAACCAACATTTATTGCCACAGAGAGGATGTAAACTATTAAAAATCTGTTTGCCACTGATCTTTTTCTTAGTCCAATCCAGGCCCCTCCGGTTTAGAATCCCTATTATTTACAAAAATCATTTTTATTCTTGCTGTATGATTTACTTTGAAAATTGGCTGGATAAATGAATTGCAGTTTGTTGTTCTTGGTGAATAAAACCAATATTTTTGATGTGATTAATTCTGTAGAGTAGACAAAATCAGTACTCTTATAACCTTAATTGTGAAGTCTTCTTCTTGTATGTGAAGGTGGCACTCTATGCCTTGAAATTAGACATACAACTTAAATCTGCCTACTCCTGCCATGATGTCTAACCACTGGAGGCGTAAAATTCTTGATCCTTTGTGCTCCGACAGTATTTGTTCAAGGATTTCTGTGTGATGAAAAAGCAACCTTTCCCTTATCTAATATCTCATGCCAACTTAAATCTTTTATTAAACAACGTTGTTGTGGTGATATACTGCTAAGTAATTACTAATGCATGTAAAACAAGGAAATATAAGTCATTTTGTGGAGGCATAGGTCTTTAGTAGCGTATAATTCTGGTTGCGAACTTAATTTTACATTTTTGTTTACCATCTGATGCAAGGAATAATTCTCCTCTTTCTGCACCATTAGGAACTTCAAGAGTTTCAGTCCTTTCTTACCAATTGACTAAAATCTTTTCTTTAAATTAGGAACCCAATGCTAACCAAATTTACTGGCAATAGCTTATAACCAAGCGTTTAATCCTTTGTTGCATTTTGTTCTTCTAGAGTTGAAAACTGATTAACCCAACATTTACACAGTAAGGCTTTCTTGTTAATTATGTGGGTTTTGTATCTTGGGGCTGTTGTTGAGCAGATTTTTTTAGTAGAGCTCCTTACTGACTTTCATACAGACAGAACATGCGTGAAGATGATGTAGCAACAGTTACAGCTGCTCAAATTTTCTATTTCGTTACGATTATACTTTGTTTTGTTGTGTTTTCATCAGGAACATGCAAGACAGCAAGGAGAATTTGAATCCCTTCACCGCGACCTAATAGTGGGATTTGGCACTTGGGATTTTAGTCCTCTGGACTTGGAAAATCCATTTCCAAACAAGGAAGTTTCTGTCCATCTATGGCAAGGAGATGAAGACCGTCTTGTACCTGTACAGATGCAGCGCTACATTGCTCAACAACAGCCTTGGATTCATTATCATGAGCTACCAGGTGCAGGCCACTTGTTCCCGTTCCATGATGGGATGGTCGATGCCATCTTAAGGGCAATGTTAAAGCACTGATGTTCTTATGGATCTTAAGATTCCTACATTCTCTGAGACTTATTTGTTGTAGGAGTTGAGTCGTGTTCTTGTTTTTGTGAGAATGCTTGCAACAGCATTGGAACTGCTTATGGTTCTTGGTGATTTGTTCATTTGACATATAAAACAAATCTATGTAGGAGTATACTAAACATTCGATTTTAATTACTCTTGTACGATTGCCCTATCACTCAGGAACAGTTCCACAAATCCTCCAAATGAAAAGTTAAAAATGAGGTCATTTGTATACCCACCAAGTAGGGTTGCCGTGATGTTTGTATTGTGGACCAATACAGCATACTGTATCCTAAACTGTTTGGACAATAATTATAATGGAGTGAAGATAAATAAAACAGTTTTTCTTCCTTCCATTGCAACATAATTTATGTCACTAGACCAATAATTCATAGGAGTAAGAGTCTCCATCAGCATTGCACAATCACAAATGGCTCTTTCATTTATCAGAATTACTTTTTATTATTTCCATTCGGCCATCTGTCGAATGCCTAGGGGAGTAACAATGACAAAAGTAAAAATACGAATTCAAATCTGTTGACATTTAACAGTAAGTAGTGACCCCACATAGACTAAGCTTCGCCTGAAGGACCAAACATAAAGCGACAAGACAACTGCGCACGTTTCATAGACTAAGCTTCGTCTGAAAGACCAAACATAAAGTCAGTAGACAACTGCCCACGTTCTCTTGGTTTATTCAGAAAAAAGTAAGGTGACTCCTGATGCTTTTTTTAAAATTTTTATTTAGTATAACATTCGAAGGGTTTAAACCGCAATTCTCATTGCCCTTGTGTTCCTTGAGTTGTTTTGGTTATTTGTTTACTAATGGCAGCAGGAGTGAGCAGGAAGATTTCTGCAGCTTCAGCAAGGGCTCACACTAGAGGACCTAAGCAGAATAACTCTTGTAGCTTTTTCTCAGGTTTTCTTCTTCTTCTTTTTCTAGTTTCATTGTTAGCCGTATGATATATTGTGCTTTTATATGTATACAACATTGCGTGTGCGCCAATCTGATCTTGCTGAGGTAACTGTGAACTTGATTAGAGAGAGACTCTCTTAGCTCACAAAAAGCAGGATGGTCTTAACTATGATGTCCGAAGGCGATGGTTCTTGTAATTTTTCTTTGAATAAGCTATATTTTCGAGTAGTGTAGTGTAATTGGTGACGGTTGTATCCTTGGTGAGGATGGTGTATTTGGTTTGCTTTTGTTAATATAATTCTTTTTAACTTTCCAAAAAATCATTCATTGCGTGTCTCTCTCTCTATATATATTGGTTTGGTGAATTTTGACCAGTGGGACTCCCAAGAAAGTGGATACTTTTCCTTAAAGCTAAGATTAAGAATTAGTTGGAGATGAGAAAGTGCAAAGTTTTGCGGAGTACGATCCTAAGTGTTTTGCTTCATCTAGATCCATTTACTGTTTCTATGGTGTTCCTATGGGAAGCTTTTATAACGGAGAGTCATCAACATTTTGATCCAAAGTGGACGCATTTACAAAATGGTAGAGGCGAATTTTAACATCCGGGTAGGGGACGATGTTATGTTATACGGGAAGAAATCAAATTGACTTATAGACCTGTGAGAGTTTCCATAACATTATATTGCATAGAGTAGAGTGGCATTAGAAAGGAATGATAAAAAGGAACAAAAATGTTCTTCAACGGGTATATTTTCTATTAGCGCTAATGGAATCACATCATTGTATTCGTAACACCTTGTGATCATTAAGGACTGATCATGTATATCTGTCAAAGTGATCATATACCCTCAAATTTCATGAAGATATGGGAGTACATGCAGTTGGATGCTTAATTAGTTCAGTAATGTTTCTTGTTCTCATTCTGGAATGGATAATTGGTCAGTTTTTCTCTAACTTTGTGGAGCTTAACTGAATTGGTCCTAAAATTTGCAGGGATTTCTGCCAAAATATTGTTGGTATTCTTTGTGGGGAATCTGGCATGGGCTTATCAGACAATCCAACCTCCTCCACCGAGGACCTGTGGCTCTCCAGGTGGACCTCTGGTTAAATCATCAAGGATAAAACTTAGAGATGGCAGGCATTTGGCCTACAAAGAGCATGGTGTCTCAAAAGATATGGCCAAGTATAAAACTGTCTACATTCATGGCTTTGATTCTAGCAAACATGATGCTGCTATTTCCACTCACATATCTAAGGTACTTACAGTTCATTTAATGTTTTCAACATTCCTTTTAAATACAGCTTGATGTTTAAGAAGTTGGTTTTCATCTCACATTGGGTGTTGTTTTAGGAAATTGTTGAAGAACTAGGGATATACATAGTGTCGTTTGATAGGCCAGGTTACGGGGAGAGTGATCCTCATCCAGAACGAACATTGAAGAGTTTTGCTTTGGATGTTGAGGAGCTTGCCGATCAATTGGGACTAGGATCAAAATTCTATGTAATTGGCTTTTCCATGGGCGGTGAATTGACATGGACCTGCCTTAAGTACATACCTCACAGGTACCATTTAACTATTTTTAAAGATGATTGAAATACAGAGGCTTCAGTTGTTATGTCTGTGTCTATGTGAGGAAGGACACAAGAAAACAAAATAGCTGGTATGCACTGCTTCCTTTTCATGCTTTTGCTTAAAGGTATACTTGAACTATTTATCAGGCTAGCAGGGGTCACCCTAATGGCTCCAGTTGTTAACTACTGGTGGCCTGGTTTTCCCTCAAACTTATCCCAGAAAGCTTACCATCAGCAGTTAACTCCTGATCAATGGGCACTCCGTGTTGCTCACTATGCCCCATGGCTATCATACTGGTGGAATACTCAGAAGTGGTTCACTGGCTCTACTGTGATAGCTCAGTTTTTGGAAAATTTTTCTCCCAAAGACCTAGAATTCATGGCTAAGGAAACAGACCATGACAATGTATATCTCTTATCAACCAAAACTTCCATGCATTATCGATCTTTTACGATTTAAAGAACATAACATGTTAGGTGATCAAGGAGTACAAGCATGAGCATCAATCTTTTAAAATTTGGAGACCATAACATGTTAGCTGATCAAGAAGTGCAAGTATGAACATCGATCTTTTACAATTTAAAGTACCATAGCATGTCATGTGATCAAGAAGTACAAGTATAAACCGTAACTAGCATAAGATTTGCACTACACGTGTGTCATTTGTCAGTCTTTTGAACTTGGTTCGGTGTTGGCTTCTATCTACTATTTCTAGCAGCATTAATAGTTGGTGAGAGTATATACATTCATAAAGGCTGTGTTTTACAAGTATTCAGTAGCACAAATATTTGTTTTCTGAGAAGGCAAATCTGACGCCTTGATGATAGAAAATTTTCTCCATTCGTGTTTTCGCATTGGCAGTGTTAACCATGGTTAATTGTTTATCTGCTCTGGTAGTTTAAGGCAGAATCATAGGTCCAAAATATTTTTCGTTAAATTTGGCTAGACGCTGCCATTTGTGTTGCACAATTTCTTGAGTAAAATGATTTATAACGCAGCCATCTCTTGTAGTTGGAAGATTCAAGGAGTAGTTAAGTAACAACTTACCCTTCAAATTGACTCTATGAGACTCAATATCTTAGTAATGGTTGTTTTTTTTTCTTTTTTGGTCAAATAGAATAATGTTTGGATATTCTTGAAGGCTTATAAGAAATCTGTTTGCTACAGATGTTTCACTTCCTCCCCTGCAACATCTTATATACCAAAACAACTCATTTCTTTCTATCTGATAATTTTTTAGTCTTTCCCTGACAAAAAATTGCACTACCACTTGATTTTGTGTTAAAACTCACAGCTTTGGTGTAATTAATTCCCCAGAATAGATATACTGTCTGGTCGCATTAGCTGCTATTTCAAGGCTTGAGCATTTAACCAAGTTAATTCTGCATAACCACTGTCGAGCATCTGAAGTCCAGGGGACCATCGCAATGTGGAAAGGAATAATCCACCTCGTTTGCATGATTATGAAATTTAAGAGGCTTTTCTTTTGATGAACCAAATGCTTCATCCTTTTAGTTTTCTTCATCATAAATCATACATCATGTTTTGTCATTTACAGCTGTTATTGCTTACGACTTGAGCAATCATCTTTCCATTGCATTTTTTTACGCTTAAGGACTAATTATCTGAAAATTACGCCGTCATCTACAGATGGAAAGAACTTGTCTATCATGTGCTACATACCATACTCCAGTTGTTTATCATCTTTTATAGGGCATGCACCTAATTAGCTCTTACATTAGTGTTCCCAAATATGCTGTAGCATTTGGAGTTTTTTTTTTTTCCGTTCAAATTTTATAGTGCTTCTTCTATATGGTCTTAACTTGCAAGTCTTCTTAGGAATTTCCTAGACAGCAAGGAGAATATGAATCTCTCCATCGTGATCTGAACGTTGGATTTGGGCCTTGGGAATTTGATCCTATGGATCTGGAAAATCCCTTCCCAGACAATGAAGGCTCCGTTCACATATGGCATGGGGATGAAGATCGACTTGTGCCCGTACTACTTCAGCGCTACATTGCTAAAAGACTCTCTTGGATCCATTATCATGAATTGGAAGGTATGGGACATATGTTTCCACTTGATAATGGGATGAATGACGCCATCATAAGGGCCATGTTAAAGCAGTGAGACCATTCTTCTGGTTCACTGACTCTTATTATGTGCTTGTAAATTATTTCTCTAGTCTGACGATTCAGCATGTTCTATCTGGTATACTAACTTGGGTATGATAATATTTGCTACTGCAGTAGTATTTAATAATGCCAATTATATTGCCATTAAACAAGTTTGAACTATCTTGTTGCCTTCCACGCATCATCATTTTCAGTTGGTGATATAAGGGGATAAACATCAATTAAGGTTAATGGTTGGAAAAAGTACTGTCAAAGTGCACGAGAGAAACTTTATAATTACTATAGGGAGTTGACACCATTTAGGTTTTTGCAAGTTACTATGAATTGGAATGAACCTGTTTGTAGCTGGTCTTAAGCCAGTATATCTGTAGCACATCCCTTTTAGGACGTTATTGGCTGATGATTCTAAACTCCTGTAATCCTAGTTTTGCTTGTAAACGGTATTAAAGTAGCAACGTCGATAATAATTGCGCCTTGATTCAACTTTTCGAGAAACCCTTCTGGAATTCTGCCTGAATCTCCGCTTCCCTGAACTCTTTCAACTATGAACTTCATTCAAGTTCATGATTAGTCGCCCTCAGGGTAAGGGTGAACACATCGTTGAATATCAAGTGCATCCAATAAGAATGCTCTTAGATTTAGCTTAGCAATCTGTAAGACTACTGGATGTTTAGTATGACCGGTTTAATTTGATTGGAGACCATATCTTCTCTACAATTCTGCAATTTATCAATACCAAATACAACGTTTACTGAGGCATCATTGATACAAATGGTTCCCGTTACGCGGGTTAGCAGACTGTCTCAATGAACAAGTTGTCACAATATCAGTAGTTTCAAATGCTGGTCCATTTCAACCCTGGACTGATAAGTTACTGAGGGGGGCGTGGGATGGCATGTGAGCATGTTCACCATTTTATGAAACAATTTGACTTCAATGTACCATGTCAATTTCGCCAACAGTCACAATCCAAGAGTGGACTGCAAACATGCACCGATGATCCTCAATTTTTACTTATTCCAAGGGATTGGTGGGCCCATTAAAGATGTAACCAGAATGATGGAGAATTAATTAGAAGAGGAGAAGGGTTTTGTCTTTGAATCTAGTTTTAGCTCAGATGGCACAAAACCCTTTTTGTCCTAACATTACGTCGGATTCAGTTCTACGACGGAAATGAAAAAAGCTTCAAAATGAGTCTGATCTACATTTCCACGCGAAACATGAAAGGAAAGATAATTATAGGCCACATCACTAACATTTGGCACTCATTCTGCCTATAACAAAAGAAAGGAAAACGTCAACCTTGCACCCATCATAAGTAAAGACAGTTGCGAAACATGTTTTGCTAATTGACACAAAAAGGTACACGATAAAAATGATCACACAGAACTCACAACATTTTTGGATCAAACCTTCTTCTCATCAATCCAATTTGCTTAGGACTCAATCCAAAAGCTTTCACAAGAAGCTCATTATCAATGCCAGATCCGAAAACAGCAGTTGGGATCTTTTGGCTTCCAGGATTTTGGCTGTTGAAACTTCCAAAAACTGTAGCAGGATTGTCACCAACGTTCATTTGGAAATGCACCAGGCCTCTGGGGAGGACCATGACCTCCCCTTGCTCGAGTACCCTTGCAAAGACTCGGTTGTTTGAATCGACAAAACCTGAATAAACACGTCCTTGCACCACATGAGTGATCTCAGTGGCTCTTGGGTGGAAATGTGGTGGATTAATGGCACCAACCCTGAGGTCAGCTCGCACAAATGACATGCCTAATGTGTTAAGGCCTGGAAAATTTGTAGGGCTGACGGGAATCGCGGCAAAGCCGGCGTCAGAGAAGTTTCCGGGGGCTTTCATGCCGGAAAAGACAAAGTCATCAGTGGTTGCTTCTGAGGAATTTTTGCATTGGAGAGTTGTGAACGTTGCAGTTCTTACAAGACCACCTTTTGTGTTTGGTATGCAAAAATCTTGAACTGGGTCGGGATCCGACGCTGATACCTGGAGGAATAACGTAATGAAAATAACTGCGGAAATGGTCAACTTCGAATACATTTTTTGTCGTAGGAATTTTGCTAGAGAGCTAGTTTGGCTTTTATAGAGATGGCATAGAATGTTTTTGCCAACATGTGGCTCCATTCTTTGTTATTCTTTTGGAGAATTATCAATTGGAACATGCTAATTATGTGGTCTGCTAGTGAAAGTTTCTTTTCTCTTTCAACATTGATTGGTGTTTTTAGTACGAAGATATTAATAATCTTTTTTTAATATTGAAATAATAAAATATATAGTAAAAATTATTCTATAAAGCCTTTATTAGAACCACTGCTCTCATGTTTTATTCAGAAAATAATTTTTTAAAAAAAATGTCTCTATTATAGTTTTAGTGGTCTATATCAAAACAAGAGTTTCTATGAATTCATGAAAACCATACCAAATGACACTTTACTTGTCTTTTTAACAGTGAGATTATGATAATTTGTTATTGCCTCTACTTTTAAGAAACAGAATAATTTAAGTAATTATAATAATTGAATTGAATCGAATGCAGCGTGAAGTACATTAGTAGCCAGTCTTATGCGAAGGCTTACATGTTAACTTCTTACAACCAGAGAACTTGCAATGAGTCATGGGGATTAGCCGAAAGGTATTTCCACTTGAGCTAGGCTCATTGGCCACATGCTATTTGAATTATTCTTTCTTCCTTCTTCCATGACAATACGCTCTTCAGAATCATCATGATGATTACAGGAACTAAATATGCAGACTTCCAGGATTTGAGGCACACCACCTGCTGATTGAAAGCTGTTGGGTCCTACCAATTCCTGATGTTGGTTGGTTGAGCACATTATTAATGTCCATTTCAGCCGATCTACAGAATGAAGGTGAAAAAATTCAAGTGATTGACTATGCTTAAGACTCAGGTTGGTCGGATTAATTCACATACTTGACTTGGTGTATGTTTTAAAAAAAATTAGATTAGAAACCATTGGACCGCAGGATGATAATGGCATTAACTTTTTAGAGCTACTCGTCAAGCTTGCGTTTCAGTTAAGAGATATAAACATATCCACTTAGCGTTACGGAAAATTATTCCATGGTTGAAAATGGTCGAGAATGGATAATGAAAGGAACTAAACACCAATGAGCATGCAATTCGTTTCAGTAGATTATATCAAGATTAATACGCATTACGTGATTTTAGAAAGTAAAAATATTGTTAGTTATAACTCGAACTTTAGTTATGCACCCAGGATCAATCATGAATTTGTATTAACGGAGAAAATGCTAAAAAATACCTATTTTGCTATCCATTGCTCATGAACAAGCGACTGAACGACATGAACAAACGTCTCAACGTTTGAACAAGTTCTTCAAAATGATGTACAAAATCACTAAATCAAGGAAATCTATTACCTGATATTCTTCATGTTGATATGTATGGTTTGTAGGAATAGAAGATTCCTTTCTTGATTGATTAGGTGTAATCAATTTACAAAGCATGTCTATGTCAGTGGTGTTAGTTTGCCCAAGCTGAGTTTGAATGAGGGAGAACATTTATTTCATCATTTCTTCTCTATCAACTTTCTCTTGTTCTAGTTGCCTTTTCATTTCCAAGCGTTTAACTTTCTCTTGTTCTAATTCCTTTCTCATTCTCTCCTTTTCAACTTATACTTTTTTGTTCATCTCTTCTTCTAATGCATTCTTGATGGACTGCAAATACTCATTAGGAACTTTGTACAAGGCTTCACTTACCATATATTTTTTTTCATAGTAGATGCTTTCACACCCCTTCAAAAAAGTTTGTTATGGCTAGGCCTTATCAACCCTAAATTAGCCACAACTTTATCAAGCTTTTAACTATCATTTTCCTTTTGCACTTCTTCAATGTGAGCCTACAAAAGAAAATTTGCAGTCATAGTAATGATTGCAAGCACCATATATGATTACAAAAATCCTAGTATAATTCCAATTATACTAGAAATAACTCATTTTGACAAGAAGAACAAATCAACAATGTCAAAAACAAATAAAATGGAATTATAAACATATGAATAAGCAATAAATTTGGGCATCTTAACAAAAGTAGCAACAATATAGAAAATTATTACAAATCAGTATTACTCACAATTTTCTCCTCTATATCTTTAGTAGATTGCTTGTACACTTTTCCAGGCTTTCTTTTATAAGTTGTAATATACTTTTCAGCATTAGAGAGTGTAGTTTTATCTTCTCTTTCATTTTGTTATCCACGACAACAATTGTTAATTACAATTTAGAAATAATTTATAAAATTAAAACAACTTCTTAATAGATTATAACTCATTGGAGAACTTACCAACTTAGCATAAATACTTGCAAAGCTCTTAGGACTAGTTATGTGCATTTCATTTTGTTGTTTTCTATTTTGGGTATTTGCTTCAGTAACTACACATTAAATCATTATATTAGTTAGATATCATGTAACTAATTTGTAAAAAGTAATAATAATTATCATACCTTCACATGTGGGTGGTTCCAATAAGAAATGAGATCCTCAAAGACTTCTTTGCTTACATAGTTAGGACGATTGGCCTTTCTTTCTACATCTGTCATATCCTGTTTGAAATGCTTTTGCTTCACTCTACGCTTGTAAATTCTTCATGCATCTCCAATATTTTTCAAAGTCCATTCTTTACCTTCTAATGGTGGAATATATCTCTTCTGCAATTTAATAAATACTCATTTAAATGTCATAATCAAAATTAAAAGGATCATTAAGATAATGATTTCTTATATGAACATATTCCCAAATAGGTTCCTTGGGAATCTGTCACCAATTAACATGGTTTAGAGGTGCAAGATTTTGTTTAAGAGCTACAGTACTCAAGAAAAATGTGAATTCATTCAATGTCTGCTCATCTGGACCAATCGCCTGATTAAAAGCATTGAAAAAAATTAGTTTGCATTGTTCCATGGATCTTGCACGAACATCCTTAAGCAAAGTTGGAACTCTCCCCTTCTTCACAAATTCTATATTTAAAATAGTTATTAATGTTAGTATACAAAAGAGAAATTATTTTAAAAATAGTTAAAATATATGATTACATTTGCATTGAGTAGTAGCAATTTCTGCCATATCCATGCTTATATCATATCCATTTCCTTCTACTGCATCTTTATGTTGTTTATATTGTCATTCCATCATTTTAGTTATTAATTCTTTCCACTTTAGAAAAGTAGAATCTTCTTCAACAACCGCTTCCCCTACTTCGCCTTCTACTACATTTTCATATATTTCATCCCCTCCACTTACTTGTTCCATTTGTGGTTGTTTCTCAACAAGTTTCTTTTATTCTTTCCACCTTAAAAAGTTAGCAATACTACCTGAAGGACATAAAGGTTGCGGTATGCCATTCTTCTTACATGATTGGTCCTTTCCATTTTATTAATATTTTTCACATTGAAAACCAGTGGAAAGAAAAATAAATTTAACAGTAGGACAATCACATATATATGGAAACTATATGCAAAGCAAATTTAACAGTATAATAATCACATATATATTACTAAAAAAAATGAGAAAACATGTACCTTTTCTTTAATAAATTGGCATTGCTCTTCACTATTTTCCAAATGCCCTTCCTTTTTATGTGACAAATCAGATGAATCTTTTAGTTCATAAGCATGAGTCTTCATTTGTTGCTTTCTTACAAAATTAGCCATAGACCCTGGTGCAACAAATTTGGTTGAACATCTTTGCTTCTTCCCTTTTTTCCTTGTGAAGACCTATAATAATCAAAAATATTGTTGTTAATAACCATATAAATAATTAGATTAGTAAAGTATATATTTAAACATATAGTAGAAAAAATTATCTTTTTAATAGAGAAAGAAAAATAAATAAGGACCTTCTATAAAAGATTATTGATCAATATCCATCCAATCCTAACCAGTGTCATCAAAGTCTAAATCATCTTCATCATCCATCATCATTTTCTGTTTCTATATTTAAAATATTTGGAGGTATGTCTATAGTGTCTATAGGTAAATCTTCTCTAGACCAGTTAGGGTCTATGTCGCCATTATTTTGAAAGAAATAACTGACACAATTATTTGTTTCTCCCTAATATGTTTCTTCAACATTTTCATTATCATCCAAAGGTACATCAAACAGATACTTAGGTACCTTCTTCTCCACATAATCACAACCTTCCTCAAAATAATCAAATGCATAAAACACTTGATGAACTTGGCTTCCTAATACAAAAGGATCATCTATATAACATAACTTTTTGAAATTTACTCGAGAAAGCCCCCAATTGTCTTTCTCCTATTGATACCAACAATATTTAAACAACACTACACTAAACTGCCCCCAGTAATCCACTTCAATAATTTCATCTATTGCTCTATAGTATGTCACATTTCCAAGTGTTGGATTTTGATCTTTAGAACTTGCAAAACTCAAAGTTAATGATGTCAAAGAGACTACTATTTTGATTCTTACACCTTGCATCCCATTTTTTAGTCATAAACTTGTATCCATTAATAACATAACCTGAATATTTCTTTGCCACATTGTTAGGGCCTTTGGACAACCAACAAATATGACTTAGTTTATCATTAAAAGATATCACCTTATCTTGAAACCATTGAGGAAACTCATTAGAATGATTTTGTGCCCTTGCCCTTCAACTTCTTTTAGTGCTTGTCTCTTTTAGTTTTTTATACTCCCTAAAAAGAATGACATATCTTAATTAATCTGATATGAATAAAAAAAAGATCTTAAGATGGACAAATAATGTATTTGTAGCTTACCTAATGTACTTCTCAACATCTTTGCCATTTGAATTAAATAAAATGTATCGATGAGCTTGATGTAATGTGTTTAAGGCTAAACTTACAACCTTACCTTTCCTTCGCCCTTTCCTTCTAATAAGATGCCCAACTTTTGGAAAAAATGAAGAAGATATGTCAAAAAGATTTGTATTGTCATTGTGTTCCATATGCCTATTATTTTTTTTCTCACCTTATGACACATATAAATACAACAAAAATTTTCACATTTCTTAGCTAAGTATCATTCGGCAATAGACCATTCTGGTTGGATTTTATTACAAACAAATTTTTTAACCTACCCAAATACCTCTCAATAAAGTATGTAGAGTGGCAATGCACTAGTCTAATATATTTGATTTGCTTTGGTAAATGAATAAGTAAGTGATCCATGATGTCAAAGAAACAAGGTAGAAAGATTGTTTCAAGTTGACATAGTACTTCCATAGTTTCCTTCTGCAGATACTCAAGATCCACTAGCTTAATTACTTTATTGCATATCCCTTTGAAAAAAGCACCTAATCTACTAAAAACAACTGCACTTTTTTTGTTAGTTTTTTCCTGATAGCAAATTGGAGTAAGTGTTGCATAATAATGTGAGCATCGTGACTTTTGTATCCTGATAATTTTTCCTTACTAACATCAACACATCATGCAATATTTGATGCACAACCTTGTGGTAGTTACATTCTTCAAAACTGAATAAAAGTTTTCTTTCTCCTCTGGGGTCATATAAAAGTAAGTTCGAGCTAGTGACACATAAGAGTCATCTACTTTAATAGGCTGTAAATCTTTTCTAATCCCCATTTCTTTCAAATCAAACCTTACATTAAGATGATCTTTTGACTTCCCCAAAATCTCCACCAAAGTACCTAGAATACTATCACATACATTTTTCTCAATGTGCATCACATCAAGATTATGTTAGCACCCATTATACTTCCAATAAGGTAATTCAAAAACTATAGACCTCTTCTTCTAAGGATTATCACTTGGTGTTTTTTGTTTATTTTCCTTCCTAAACACATTATGATACCCATTAATAACCTCAAATACGTCAGACCGTGACAGAGGAATTGGTGGTTCTCTTAACTCTATATCACCATTGAATGATCTCCTATTGCACCTCTAAGGATGATTTTTATTTAAAAATCTCCGATGATTGAGATAAGAAGTCTTTCTATTATGTTTTAAATATTGAGAGCAAGTTTTATAATGATAATTAGGGCATGCTAACTTCCCTTTTTACTCCATCCAGACAACATTGCATATCCTGGAAAGTCATTAATTGTACATAACAAGGCTGCACTCATCTTGAATGATTCATTAGTTGAAGCATCATATGTCTCTATCCCAAACTCCCACAACTATGTCAGCTCTTTAATAAAAGGCTATTAAAAACATCAATATCCTTTCCAGGAGAAGTTGAGCCAAGTATAATTGAAGACAATATCAAAATTTTTGATTTCAGACATCTCTATGGTTTAAAGTTATAGTTTACTAAAATTACGGGGCATGTACTATGTGAAACACTCATTGTGCGAAAAGGATTAAATCCATCAATGGCAAGAGCTAATATGACATTATAAGGATCTCGTACAAAATTAGGATACAACGAGTCAAAGTCTTTCCAAGGTTGGCCATCTACAGGATGCCTCAAATTACCATCTTTGGGATGTTCCTTATCGTGCCATTTCATGAATTCAGCTAAACACGTGTATAAATGTTGCAACCTCGATTTTAATGGAAAATATCTAAACACCTTGGCTGGAATTTACCTCACCTGATCTCTTTTGTCTTCACTATTACAACTTTGTTTCCACCTGATACACCACACACTTTGTAGTTGGCTGCTTTCTCATCATTTTCCCAATATAAAACACAATCATTGGGACATGCATGTATCTTTTTATAATGAAGTCCTAAATCCTTTATAAGTTTCTTTGTCACATTAAAAGATTCAGGAATGTTTGCAATAGGAAAGGCCTCTTTAAGTATCCCCTTGAGATCAGTATAAGCTGTATTACTAATTCCATGGGTACACTTAAAAAGATAGAGTCGAATCGTGAAAGAAATTTTAGACAAACTTTGACATCCAAGATGTAATTCTTGTTTTCCTTCCTCTACCAACTTAAAAAACTTTTTAGCATCAGCATTTAGACCATTACTAACTCCTTCACAACTATTGGGACATTCATCTATGTCTCTCAATATGTCAAGTAGTAATACATCTATGTTATCATGCATTGAGCTTCTATCAGATTCATTCTTATCATTCATATGCATATTTGTATTAGTTGATCCTTCCTCATTCAATTCCCAACCATCATATCCTCGAGCAAATCCATTAACAATCAAATGATCATATATAATATTTCTTATATACCAATAATAATTGCAACACTTCTTGCATGGACAAGAAATTTCATTTCCGTTAGCCACCTTGGAAAAAGCCTTTTCAAGAAAACGATCAACTACACTCATATATTCATCACTATATCTTTGAAAAGTCATCCAATGTCTATCTCTCTTATCCATTGAAAGGTAATTGTTCATCAAAGTAATATATACAATATGGAATATGTTAACAACCAAAAAACATTACATATACAATTTATTAAAAATATAAAATAAAATTGTAATTACAAAGTCCTACGCATTTCAAAGAATTCAAGAACACATCTAAATAATTAGAGATGTGAAAATAAGTTATTTATGTTGATTTAATTTATTTCATCAAAGCAACCATACATTTATTTCTGCTGATACAAAGCCCTAAGGATTTCATCAAAGTAACCATACATTACTAACAAGTCGTAACTCTTTATGCAACTTAATTTATTTCTGTTGATAAAAATTTTCACCAATATCTCAACTAAAATCCTCATATATACATTTACATCTCTTAAGCAAATAATGGTTTAGAACATAATTACTTCAAAAACTAGGATTATTAGAGAAGACAGATGTATGAGGTTCAAAGAAGACAACGAACTTATATGTCAACGACGTTATCCAAACAGGGCAGCACCTGTACGTGAAATATTTGAAACAAGTAAGAACCAGTGCACTTGACGTGAAGGACAATAACCAACGACTAACGCAACACCTATATGTGAATGACGTGAAACTAGTAGCAGTTGATGTGAACGAAGCACCATCGGCACCTGACATGAATGAAGAGAGCAGTAACAATACCTAAACTTTACAACAATAGCTACACCTGAATGCTACAACACCTAAATGTTAAACCAACACCAACTCTTCCTGGCATCCACAGTGTCGTATGAAGAGCATATGGAAGTTGAAAATTCCTAAAGTATTGTCACGATAGTATTATATAAGACGAAAGTGAAAAGTCCAATGGTGCCTTCGTGATTTATTCTCTTTGTATATGTATATCTTTTTTCCCAATATTATAAAGAGTAAAATAAATATAAATAATATAATACATAATAAATAGCATATAACAATATACTTTAATTGTTATTACTTATGACAAAAGTATCTATTTTGGTTTGATTTAGCTTGATTTGACCCGAATTAACCAGATTTTAGGCTATGTATAATTTTTAATATTTTTAGGTTTTAGGATTAGCTCGGACTGTCTGGTTCAACCTGATCTAAAATTTAAAATTTTATTTTAAAAGATTAAATTGTATATTTAATCAAGTTTGGTTATACTCGATTGTGATCTGGCTCAGGTAGGACTTCGGCCTAATTGGGTCTGAGTTTGATGCTAATTATTATAGCCCTTAATTATTATTTAAATTTGCAACAACTTTAATTGTTGGTTATATAAAATTTTATAGCAACATTTAATTTTGTTGCCTTTATAAGTATATGGCAACAAATTACTATTAGCGTTGCCTATTAATATTACCAAAGGCAACACTTCAAAAACTGTTGTGTTATATTAGTTTTAAGCAACACAATTTAAAATGTTACAAATTTTGGTGTTGCATAAACCACTTTTTACTGTAGTGGCAGTGAGAGAGCTTAACAACTATTTATAGTAACCTTATTAGGTCTCTCCATCACAGGCCCAATACATAAACGGTCCACGCTGAATAGGGCCTATTTTTCTCACTAGATTTTAGCTCATCAAACCAGATCCTTTTTGGAATTCTTTATTATCTTTAATCTAGATCAAATTTGATTTTCTTAATTGTAAGTTTATAAAAAAACCCATAATTAATAATTGTCCAATTAAGAAAATCACTAACATTTTCCACCTTGGATAAAAATTAATTACATTAGTTGTAATAAAAATAAAAACAATAAAATTGGTTAAGTAAAATCAATGTATAGTTTGACTAGAATAAAAGCATTTGCTCCAAACATAATGAAAGTCCATCATTCGATCTCGTAAGTCTTTCGATACTGGAAAATATCAAATGCATTAGTCATATGCGACACAAATCCAATACAATTACGCATATCTAATATCTCACTAACATGAATGAGAAAATAAAGTGTGACAAACTACAATGATAACCATATGATTTGAAATGTATCATCTTTTTGTTTGTTGGTTTGAATTTCTTTGAACTTTATACTAAACAACATTAGATTTTTTTTCTCATATTGAATGCAAAATAGCATTAGAGAAAACCTTATGGGATTAAAAACTTATATCCCCCTATGTCTTATCAAATCCATGGATTTATATATAGGTGCGTGTGTGTGTGTGTGTCCTGACAACATAAGCTCAAGGTCAATCTACATATATATGCCCAATGAACTTTTAATCTGCTTAAGATCGACATAGATCTTAGGACTTTTACCTGTATTATGACAATGTACAATAAGTTGTATCATTGAGAACAAAATGATGATCATCAATATGTATAAAAATATACTATCATAATACATAAAATCCATATAAATATATTAAGAGCAAATACAATGATCCTTAACTAATAATGTCGAAGGACTTTAATATACCCAAACTATACATATGTTTCTAAAAAATAATTCGGCGAAGTTCTTTAGTTAAAGGATCAACAAACATATCCTCAGCGTTCAAATGCTCCACCTCAATGTCACCTTTTTGAATTAATTCCCTTAAGGTCAAATATTTGACCTCCAAATGCTTATACCCTGTCATGTTCATATTGTTATTACTAAATAATACAACAAAAAGATTATCACAATATAACTAAATGGGGTCTAGCCACTCAATCAATAACAGACAACTCAGAAATCAATTTCCTAAACCAAATGACCTATAAAGCAACCCTATAGCATACCTTAAACTTTGTATGTATAGTTAAGGAAGTTACCAGTATCTGCTTGACACTCTTTCATGATACTGCACCATCTGCTAACATAAAAATGTAATCTGATGTGGATTTTCGTTCTTCTGGACACATAGTAAAATCTAAATTTGTATAACCTAGGAGGTCTAAACTATTGACTTTTTTGAATGTCAGTATATAATCCTTAGTTCCTTTTAGATATCTCAACACTCATTTAATTGTATTTTAGTGGTCTATTCCTAGGTTAGACATATACCTACCTAGCAGTCTAACAACAAATGTAATGTTTGGTCTAATACAAACCTGAGAATACATCAGGGTACTAACTCTACTAGAATAAGACATATTCTGCATAGCCTCTCTCTTTGTATCAATTTTTGGACATTGTGCCAAAGATAATCTCGCACTTTAAGAGATTAGTGCTGCAATAGGTTTACAATCAACTATATTAAACCTTTAGAGAACTCGCCTAGTTTATGTTCTCAACGAGAGACCTAACAAGTATTGAGACATGTCCCAGTGAATCTGAATACTTAGGACAAAAGATTCATAACTAAGGTCCTTTATGTCAAATTGCTTGGAGAAAAGCTAATTAATAAAACATGGTCAAGTCATTTGATGCGAGTAAGATATCATCCACATATAATAGTAGAAATATAACTTGCTCCCTCTAACTTTGTAATACAAACATCTTTCAACTTTATTTTCCACAAAGCCTGAGGTAACAACCTCATCAGACTTTAGGTACCATTATTTTAAGGCTTGTTTCAAACCATAAATAGAGTTTCTCAAGTTATAAACCATATCAGCTTTATCTTAATACTAAAATCCTTTAGGTTGATACATATAAAACTCTTCACAAAGCTCCCGATTCAGGAAAGCAGTTTGGTCAATGGTAGCGTGTTGTAATACTACACAAAATAACTAGACTTAAAACTATAGTGAGTGATGAGTCTAGGTCGATCCTACAAAGAGTGTGTGTAAAGCTTTCATAATGAAAATATCAGTTTTTAGGTCATTAGGGGGGTTTGGTTTTCAGTAAAAAAATAAAATGAAATTAAACTAACAAAAGCAAATTAAAGAAAACAATAAAAAGTGATAAAAATGATGAATGTGTTGGGGATCCAATCTTCGGTTCAATCTTGGCCTACACATGAATAAGCATATTCATTGTTTTGTTATTCTTATATTGTAAGGCCCCAAAATATACCCTAGATGAAATGTTACATATTTATGGCAATACACGTATGATTGGTTTGTTCTTTGAAGTTGGAATTCGAAATTAAACATGTAAGGGAATTCTAAACTCGATAGCATGTATTAACACAGGTTTAATGATAATTGAATTGACATGAAGTATGTGTTATGATGTTTATATTGATGGCTTGTATTAATATAAGTTGTATGATAATTGAATTAGTATGGAATATGTGTTAAGATGATGAGAATTGAATGATGGAAAAATGATGGTTATATGCTAATTCTGGTTTAACTACTTAATAGACTTTGATAGTTCAGCTATATCTTGAAATGTAGGAATAAAAATGGGATGCTTTTAAATTTAGATGAAACTAGATACATTTATCTACAACTTTCATGAAGGAACCCAAATCTGATTCTGCCTCTACTATTTTGAATTCTGGTTTGAAGTTGAGTTCTGGCTGTTGTCCTTGTTTTCGAACAGCCTGTGGTTTTTAGGGTATAACTCCCGATATAATTAACCAAATTGTATGAAATTTATGTCATTAGAAAATTAAGATTATAGGAAAATGTGGGAATTAAAGGAAGAAGAAGGACCAATATGTAATTTTCCAAAAGTTAACTCATTGACCAATAAGATTAAAGCATGTGTGTCCAATGGAATCGTAACACATGGTCCAATAGAATTATAACACATGGTCCAATAGAATTGTAACACATGGTCCAATAGCATTGCAACACATGGTCTAATAGAATTTTAACATGTGGTCCAACGGGATTGTAACATATGGTCCAATAGGATTGTGACATATGGACCAATGAGATTGAAACATGTGTCTAAGACTAGAACATTCATGAAAAGGCATATAGAGAAGGGAGATGGACGAAATTTGATGGCTTAACTTCATGTTTTTATCCTCTCTATTCCACCTTCTTCATCCCATCATTTTTCACTCGGTGATTCAAGCAAAAGCAAAGAGAAAGGGAAGGAAAAATATTAGAAGAACTACTTTTCCAATTTTAAGGTTTGGGGCTTCACTTAGTTGATTTCTGTATTTGTGTATGACTGAATGGTTATAAAGATTCATTTGGATGTGAAATTGCTTCTGGCATGTTGTTTTGTTGTTATTTTGGTGTTATCTTGGATAGAATTGGTTGAAGATGATAAGAGAACATTGTGTAGTGAACTTCTATCTAGGGTTTATTTTAGTCAGTCATATTGTTTGAGTCATAATTCAGCCTAAAGACCCCTAAATTGTGTGATTTTATTTGCATATGAAACCTAAGACATAGATCTAAATATCTTTAGAAGAGACTCTGACTTAATTCTGGCTCCATAACCTTGGAAATTGAGATCGAAAAATGTGACCTGATGCTACCATATTTTGGAGCAGCTTGTGATATTTTGCTTATATCTCATGATTTAGAAGTCCAAATCGTTTGATTGTTAGTGCTATAAAAACTACAGACATAGGGAAAAAATTGTTTTAGAAGAACTTATTACCTAGAAACCTCATTTTCTATGTCAAAATGGCCATACAAAACTGACCCGAAACTAGTTCTGAGAAAATCTAGAAAAGGGTTAGGAAGGTGAAAAACTTGGTTTTGTGCAATTGTTAAGATATATAAGGTTAGGGCTTTCTAACAATGGTTTGATTAAACTTAATTGAGATTAAAAATTAACCTAGATGATGTTAGATTAATGGAGTAAAAGGTTATTGAGTTAAGGTTTATTAATGGAGATAATTACTTAAAGAATGTGAGGTTAATTAATAATATGTCTAATGTTGAAAAGAATGATCGGTTTAAAGATGAATGTATTCTTATGAATACCAATGTGTTTCAAAAGGTTTATGTAATGCGAATTGGATATGATTGTTTACAAATTGGGACTTTGTGTCATGATAGGGAATGGGAAATACATAATGCCTTTAATGGTACATTATTACAAATGTTTATGCTTATAAGGTATGATTAGTTGGATGTGCATATATATAAGTTCAATTTAAGGAATGTGGAATAAAGGCATAACATCTTTTGCTTGTGATTGTGAAATCTGAAATGGATTATTTTAAAATTGCCAAGACTTAGTCGTGGGTAAATAGGCATACCTAGAAGGGTCTGCAGTTGCTCCTGGACACATTTAAGGTGTCAACACTTCGGTGTCTGAGACATAAGTCTCTTCTGATATTGACACTTCGGTCTCTCCTAATAAGGATACTTCGGTGTCGAGACATAAGTCTCTCCTATTCTATGATACCAATAGGTATCTCTTGTTCTGGTCCTGTTACCCACTTCTGTTAGAAGGATTGGCAGGCTAATTGGTTTTGTGTTCTGATAAATATTCAATTATGATATAAGCTAAGTTCAATTCTGATATAGCTAAATGTTATTATGATATAAGCAAGATTTGTTCAGATACTTTAAAGTTCTATTTTATGATTATGATATTTTTAAGTTTGACGTAATTATATTTTGTTCTATTATGTGCTATTATGTTATGATGTAAATGATATTGGAATGTTCAGTAATTTGAACAATTAATGTTTTTCTGATATTTGTTAAGATCCAGTGCATGAATATGCTAGACGACTGTTAGAGAGAGTCGCCAGTTTATATGTTGTTTAGTTATTCCCCACTAAGCTATATGCTTAGCACGGTGGTTTTATCCTCGTGTAGGTTCTGATAAGAAGACTTGAGATTAGGACAAAGACAACTGCAGTGGCCAAGAAGATTGTGTTTTATTTTGGAAACGTTTAGTTTATTTTGATTTGTTCTTCAATGTAATGAGATATGTTATATTTTATGTTTCGTTTAATGGTTTGTAAAAAACTTAATACAATTTGGATTTGGATTTAAGGCTTGTGTGTAATAAGTATCATGTGTATGTTATGCTCTGAATATGACCCAACCAATGATGAATGAAATGTATGCTCCTTGAGTTTCTAGACATGCTTTAGTATCTATTGGATTACTTTGGTTTTGTTTTGTGTAGCATCTGCATATCCACCCAAGGGGTATGTGGGTGTTACATATATCTCTCCTAGTATCTATTGATCGTAGATTAACAACAAGCTCTGTTAATATTAGTTTTCGCTTAGGCTGTGTTTAATTAAAACAAGCTTTTTAATTAAACTTAACTATCAAACAATCTAGAACAAGCTCTCTAGATAGAGTCTGAAAGCTACATTAAGAATAAGGAAAACATATCAATCTAGGCAATAACTACACAAGCTCGGTCATTTAACCTATATTATATGATACCTAATGATTAAAAACCATTAGTTGCCATAAAAGAATCGGAAACACAACGATTACCTATTGTATTTGATTCTAGCAATGGTTTAATTCATAAAAAAATCAAATAGAGCATTCAATCATTTTTACACAACTCCCAAACAATAAACACAATGGAGGGATGCCCAAAACGTGTCTTCGATGGCGATTTCACCTCCTAAGTGGGTTGGGGAAGTTTAGCCCTCTATGGATCTTCGAAATTTGTGTGCTCTACCCCTAAAATGATTCCCAAATGATTCATTCACCCTCTGCTCATTTTGATGGATCTTCTATTTATACAAAAAAATTAGGTTTTGAGTGATAGGTCACAAAATTCACGCCCATGATTATTTGAGTCACGACTATGACTATTGAGTCACAACTATGACAACTAAAGTTGTGGCCATGACATGTGATGCGTGGCCGTGACTTGATGCTCACGATCGTAACTTGTTACTCTGCATCATATATTCTTCATTTTATGACATTTTCTTATCTCCTCTTCTCTCTAATCCTTATCCTTTTTCGTCCATGAAGGCAAGTGAGAGTGAATCTCAAGAAGATGACTCAAAGAATGTGCTTTCAACTTACTTTAGCTCTTATGCTTCCAAATTGTACCTAAAACGAAATATGAACCAAAATAAGTTTATTAAACATTTCATAATATTAATCACTAAGTTTTATGGAGTAAATGTATAACCAATTAAACACATATCAGATGCCCATCTGATGTAGCTTCATATCATAATTAGCCACTATTATCATAATCACTTTAAATGCATTCTTAGATGATATAGGAAAAGAGGTAACATCAAAGTCAATCTATTCTCTTTGAGTGAACCCTTAAAAAACCAAACGGGCTTTGAACCATTCCACTTTACCATGAGAGTCCTTTTTGGTCTTATAAATCCATTTACAGCTCATAGGTTTACAATTATAAGGTAAATCCATAAACTCTCATACCTTACTATGCTTTATTGATTACATCTCATCCTTTATTGCATCCTACCACAAATTTGCATGAGGTCTAGAAAAAACCTTTTTCATTAGATCTAGTACATGTCTAATATCATAGTCTTGTTCATCTAAATGGACTATGTAATGAGATGAAATAGCATGTGTTCTCACTCTAGTAGATCTTCTTAATTGAACTAGTTCATTATGCTTTTGTATTTTAAGAACCTCAGTTTTTACTGATATGGGTTCCTATCCCTATATTAGTATGGTACTAAGACTTGGATCTACTAGTTCTGATTGTACGCGTAATGAATATGAAATCACTATAGTATCCATCCTTTTATCATCTAATGAATAAGAATGATTGCCTTCATCATAGACATTAAGCTCAAGAAACTTAGCTATTTGTGATTTAATTATTCTAGCTCCTTCATCTCTATAGTAAAATCTGTATCCCTCAGATTGGTTGAGATAACCAACAAAATAACAATGAGTGGAGCAAGAATGCAACTTATCTTCATAAGGATTATACACACGTACCTCAGTAGGGTAGCCTTACACACGAAGATGAGTGATGATAAGATTCCACCCCTTCTATATTTCAAAAGGCATCTTTGCAACTAATTTTCTTAGGACTATAATAAGGATATACAAGGCAGTCTTTATGGCTTCACCTCAAAGATAATTAGATAAATTATTCTTACTTTGCATTAACCTCATCATGTATTTTAAGATGCGATTCTACCTTTCAGCCACATCGTTTTCCTCAAGGCTACCTAGCATAGTAATATGAGATAATATTCCACATAATTTTACATATTCGATAAGGAAACCTTTTTCTTATCTTGAAACCCCGTGTCTGCCATAATATTCACTTCATGATCATATATGACAATCTTAATGGACCTTCCCAATTGATTCTCAACTTCAGCCTTGAAGATCTTGAATTTCTCAAGAACTTAAGAATTTTCTTTCAGTGAGAACACATATCTATAACGGGAATAGTCTTCAATAAATGTCAGAAAATATCTTAAACTATATAATGTAACTTTATAAGGTCAACATATATCAGTATGTATGAGTTCTAATAAGCCAGGAGCACAAGTTGAGCCTTTTATTTTTATCTTGGTTAACTTATTTGTAATATCCTGTTTTTCCTTATTAAGGGTTAGGACATAGGATCCTAGACTACAGGACACAAGAAATAGTATAGAGAACATGTGAGGTGCATTGTATTCACTTGCATACCATGAGCATACTCACAAATTTTTTATTTTTGTACACATTGCAAATACTGTATTTGCACTCAACTGACACTTTCCAGGGTATGAAAGATTTAAAATAATTATGATGAAAATTGTGATTTTTTATATTTTAAAATTTGGTCTAATGGTTTCAATTATTGATGTAGGAATTATTTGTTAAAATTAGGAGATTTATGAAATTATGTGTATTTTTGGACTAAGAAAAATGCCAAGTGACAAGACAAATTGATACATGGTAGTAGAAATAATTGATATATAGCAATAGAAATAAATGACATAGGTAATAGGATTTAAATGACAATTGACTTGAAGATTGGGATGACAAATGGACTTATTATTAAGAGACATATAGAAGCATAAGTAAATATACAAGTATCATAGTTAGTAATGTGGTAAGTGTCATGACACCCACCATGTAATTGACCCATACAAAACTCACATATTAAATGACCATCTTTATCTTTGTTTTCACTTTTGGTACATGCTCTTATTTTCTTCTGCTTTCTTTCTCCATTCACGACACTCACTCTCACCCTCAACACGTTGAGTTTTTTGTGCTAAAAGCCATCACCTTGCCACTCCAAAAATCTAGTTACCTTCATCTAGTTGACGAAAAACCTAACCTTTTCTACCTTGAAAGTTGATGATCGTGTAAGTGGAAAGCTAGGGTTATTTGAAGATTTGAGTAGGTTTTTGAGTTAAACAAGTAAGTAAATACTTAAATTCTTATGATATATGTAACATAACGTTTATGATGAGTGTTTAGGGTTGGATTGATAGTGAAAATGGTATTTGATGAGTGCAAAAATTTTGATGAAGGAATGATACACTTGTGTTCTGTTTTAGGTGTATGAAAAACATGAGTTATAAGTTGTTATGTGGATGAAATAGATTGGGATTTAAAGTATAATGAAGGTGAAATTCGTGTTTAAGAAAGGTGTTTGATGTGTGTTGAAAGTTGATGAACGATGATGAAGAAATGTATAGGTTTATGTTCTGTTTTTGTATAAATGATGAATAATAGTTTAGGTATTGTTATATGGATGTTTTTAAGATGGAATTGAGGTAAGAATAAAGATGAAATGAAATAGAAATGATGAAATATGCATAAGATGCATTGGATATAATATGTAGGAGTTAAAAACCTGGAAAACATGGAAGAATTGGTTGGAAAATTCATATTAAATAACCTACGATTGTGGGAATGACTCCACAATCGTAGGAAATGCAAGGACAAGGAGGGAAATGTTATGATGGCATGGCCTACAATCGTGGGAAGTCCTCCACGATCGTGGGAAAGGTTTTAAAAGTGAAATGTTATCTTATATGTGATGTTTGAACCAACTAATGATAAGATACTTTCCTATGATGCATTTAGACTTGATTAAGACTTGAAATGAACCTTGTTTGGTCTTGAATAGTTGATTAAAATGTTGGATATGTTTAGGTTGTTAATTGAGGTTGTAACATAAAAATGGATTATTGATATCAATGAATCAAAATCTGGAAATTTATGAGAGTTATAGGAATGAAGGTGTTCTTATGATAGTAAATGTGATCTAAAGAAAGTAAGTAAGGTGTATTAAGTAATAATGAATGAGAATTTGGATATTATGTAATCATAAATGTTAGAATAACATTAGTGAATAAATGATTGATGAAATTATAATAGAGGTATAAACCTAAGTGCAATCTAGACTTATACAAGTGATAATTAAATAATCAAGACTTATGATTTAAGGATACATACCTGGGAATAGTCAATTGAACATGCATCGTACATAACATATAGACATATGCGTATGATTGAATACTTATGTGAATGATTGACTTAGTAATGCATACAATTGTGTGTATTGCATGATTTAGACACTCAAGTTGAAATTCAACATCCAAACATTGCCGGTCCGTGGAGGCAATAACTATCTGGAGCTTACTATGAGTAACCTAGATGTTTCTCACTAGGATTGGTTGTATTTGCTTAATTTTTAATTATTTAAATGATATTACATTTATATAAATGTGATAATTTCAGACATTAATGGTACGACGAGTTTGATAATTGAGATTGCATTAGAAGTATTCATACTTGAATGTGAATCAGGAAAAATAAGTGTACTAAAAAAATTTTCAATGCCAGACTTAGATTTGATGAAAATATGAAAGTGACTGTACATGATGAATGAAAGTGATTGATTGCATATAATATGAGTTAATGCATCTCATTACATTGAACTGCATGATCAGATAAAGGAAGTTGTGACAGGAGTGACCAGTGAAAAAGAGCTTAAAGCTAAAAAAATGTGTATAAAGACCCACAGGCTCAGTATTAAAATGGGTCTGGTAAAGGATACGGGACAGTTATAAATGAGCCCAATATCTACAATGGATACGAGACAATTAAAAAGGCGATTGGTTACAACAAAGTAACAATGAAAGTGAGTCACATGTGCATTTTTATTTGTACACATACATGTATCATATGAAAAATTACATGAATTTACTATATTATGATGTTATGAATGATTGAGAAAATGATCAGATTATTATAAATTGACTATGTGAATTGTGTGATGTTCATGATGTATATTTGAGATGAGGTACATTGTGAAATTGGTTTTGATATGTGATATATGTGTTTTGATACGAGTGAGCACATTGAGGATGGTTCACTCACTTAATTCGCAAAAATCATCAAAATTGCAAATGTTGATTTTCAAGTACGAGGGAGACATAGTTCCTAAGGCAAACTAGTAGAAGTTTAGTTCTGTCTATTTTGGAAGTTAAGAATAGCTCAAAGGTTGGTCAGCTGATACTAAGGAGTTTAGATAGAATGTTTTTGTGTAGTTCCTCATTCATGCAGAATGTTGTAAAAGAGTAGTAAACTCTTATATGTTTTTGATATTGTATATATGGATTTTGTAGTGAAATGCTAAATGTAAACTATATTTTATGAATGAAATGAGGAATTGGGCTTTTGATTATTGTCTTATATGTATATTGCCATAAAAGTGAATGTGGCTGCTCTAACATGCCGCTTTCATAGGGTATGTTATCAAATGTCCTCAGGATGTTCAGGCATGTTGTTGGCCCCGGGTCTCGTTATGGATTTTATGGCGTCTGCATGTTAAGCTACTATTTCATCACAATAGCTTAAGTTGTTGTGTAAGGACAACTTAATTGGTTTTATATATTCGCTAACACACCCTCTTAAGTGAAAGCCCTTTGGGCTTGAAACTTGCAAAGACCCATTCTACCTTGTGCTGAATTAATTTGATAATAAATAGGTGGGTGGTAGGATTTGAACTCAAGACCGTTTGGTCATAAAGGCTCTGATATCATGTTAAGCGACCATTTCATCACAATAGCTTAAGCTGTTGTGTGAGGACAACTTAATTGGTTTTATATATTCACTAACACTACGAGCCATCATTGGGATTTATTGGAAATAATAATAAATAGATTTGGGACCATATCAATAAAATAAAATATAAGATTTAAATTTAATTAAAGTATAGGCAAGGAAAATTTATGATGGGACTTTTCTAGTATGATCAAATAATAATTTAAAATGTCATAAAATAATTTTAGACATGGAATTTAATTATAAGAAATCATAAATTAATAAAAACGATTTATTAACAATAAAATAAATATATAAAACAATATTTCTATTCCTCGGCGGACGCAAAACAAATACACAAACAATTAATATAAATGGCCTAAAATAAGCTTGACATGTAAATAAATTTTTTAAAAAAAGTTGTCATGGAGGAACCCCCTTTATATATATATACAAATAAAATAAAATAATCGATAAATAATAATTATATTAAATAAATAAAATTCATAGGGGAAGTAAAAATAATACCCAAAAATTTAATGAAAAATTATCATAGCAAAAGTGAACAAAGAATAAATAGATTTGGGTGATAAAAGAATTAATTTGCAAACGCATTAAGGAATTTAAAAGCAACAATCAAAAAGGAAAGAGTCACAGGCATGACTCTTCACTATCACGCCTGTGACAAATAAAACAAAAGTTGAATAGCCTTTTTTATTTAATGGATTTCAAAACAAATGGAAGAGACAAAAGTCACGGGCGTGACTTTTATCTCACACCCGTGAGAGGGAGGCAAAAACAGAGGCGTCACGATCGTGCTTGTGCATAATCGCGACCTATGATGAATAGTAACAAGAAAACGAGGGGAGTTGTGATCGTGCTGTGTCACGATTGCGACTTTTGTGAAATTTTGGGTCTGTCGCGATCGTGCTTTGTCGCGATCTCGACTTCCTAGTTGAACATCCTCACTTCTAAATAATATAACTTTCAATCTAGAAGTCAAAAAATTTCAAAATTTATATTGTTGGAAAGATAAGAAAAAGGTATACAACTTTCATGAAGATAATTTTATCTAATTTAGCTTATATGGATACAGTTTAATCATTAAAGTAATGATTACCATTTTAGTCAAAAATTTGTACACCAATACTACTATCTTATAGAGGCCATAACTCTTGCGTCTGAAGTCCAAAAATTTCAATATTTATACCATTGGAAATCTAAAAGAATAATCTAAAACTTTTATGAAGATCATTTAGCCTAATTCTACCTATATTAATGCAGTTTATTCCTTAAAGTTTCAAATCACATTTTATCCTATTCTCTGTTTTCCATTCATCTATTCACATACATTTCTAATGCAAATTCCAAAGGACCCGAACCAACATTCAATTACCTACATACAACAATCCTTTGATAAACAATTTAATTCAAACAAGTCCATCCAAAGATCTCCCAACATTCAACATAGAGCCAACTTAACAAAAGAAAAAGAATCTGCATATATATCTATACATACATATATCAGAGAAAATTTTTGCTCTTTCACTTATAACTTTCACTGTTAATTTGCAACAACAAAGTTGATACACATCTTCATACTTCATATCAAAATGCCATATCAGTATCATAATTACAAAATACATACAGAAATGTTTATTCTGAGATGCTTCTAAGGTTACCAAAAAATGATCCTCACTAACTTAGTTACAAAAAGTCTGGAATTCTTGGAAGTTGCCAAAACTTTTCAAGGCTCTGTTATGATCTACTGATTCTTCACCTGAGGAGTAGAAAATTTATGGGGTGAGCCAGAAAGCTCAGTGGCTAATATGTTTATAGCCAGTGATAATGAACCACACATAAACATATACGAGTACTCATATAGGCATACTTGTCTTGCTTAATCTAGCAATGAGATTTCAGCATTCATAATTCCAACTCACATCTCATAATTCAACACATCATCAAATAGAACATATTGGATGTAATTTATCATGAAAGTATAACACTCAAATTGCATCATGACTTGACATACAAAATGTAATGCACAACATAATGGCTCGAGAGTTTCGTGGAACTAAACAGAGAAACCAAAGGTTTCACCATGAAACAAAATGAGTCCGATTTCTCAGGATCTCGTGGCCTCAAGCGGGCAGTCGGGAGAAGGCTATAGGTTATTGTGCACGTGACTAATGAAACGGGTTCCTCTCTTGCCCACATAAACAGATTCAAATGCATATATATTTGATAACTTAATCATAGTTCATGCTTCATATTTTTTTTCTTCTGTTTTTCATTAACACAAACCAGTAAAATCTTTCAAGCATAACAAGTTCATAAAGCACAACACATTTTTCCTACATCCACAATGGTTCAAAACAACCATATTTAACATACATACACTCAATTATTTCAGCTCATCATCACTAAAACCAT
>JAOQMS010000004.1:31082084-31093666 GCA_027563885.1 Erythroxylum longipes
TTAAATTAAAATAAGAAAATATAAATAAAATAAATTTAGTAAATAAAATATTTCATAAAAATATATTATTAATCATACAAATTCAAATTATAAATAAAAAATATTATATTAAAATAAGAAAATATAAATAAAATAAATTTAGTAAATTAAATATTTCATAAAAATATTATTAGTTATATAAATTCAAATTATAAATATTAAATTATTAAATTAAAATAAGAAATATATAAATAAATAAATTTAGTAAATAAAAATTTTCACCTTACTTAGATATTACTGGTGAGGGATATATTTGGAGAAATATATAACATATCTATCATTATCTTTTTCTTCATATGTGCTTATTTATATTATTGAAAAATGATAATTTAAATTACAATTCCATAGTAACAAGATGTCCTTGTGATATTTCATAAATTTAGTTACCTTTAATATTGTATAATTAAATAATATATAGTAAAATATTAAATTAAAATAAAGAAAATAAAAAATGGTAATAAAATATTTGATAAAGTATAATTGTTCATGTTAATGTAAACGCAAATGAAATTTACTCATTCATCATGCTCATAGTAATAACAACACGAATACTAGCCATTTCGTCTACTTGACCAGAAAAGCAAATATCATCATATATTACATCATCTTCATCGCACAAGTTAAGCTCTCCATTCACGTCATACTTTTTGAAATGAGGATCATCTTGAGAATGATGACGGACATAGTTGTGAAGGGCCATAGTCACGACCATAATTTTCACTTGCTTATCAAATGGATATCTCGACATTGTTTCGAGTTTGCGCCACTTCTTCTTCCATAAGCCAAAGGTCCTTTCAATCATGCTCCGCAATGATGAATGAATATGATTAAAAGTCTCCTCTGGTCCACTCGGTGTGCTATCACGACAGAATTCTAGGAGGTGATACCTTTGGTTTCTATAAAAGCCTAAATAACCATTTTCTATTTGGATATCCAACATCCACTAAGTAATATTTACTTGTAATATGTAATGCATATTATAGGTGTACAACAATGAAATGTTTTCAATGAATGAGATTAAAGTCATGTATACATAGTAATCATATAAATTATCGACATATGTATACCTTTTACCTTAGGGAGGTTTTGGAAATTTTACGCAATGTGAATTGAGGGAAATATTAAATATGCGAGCATCATGAGCAGACCTTTCCCAACTAGCCCAAACAAATGTAAATAGCATATCGAAATTGCATACTGCCATTACATTTTGAGTAGGTTGTCCTTTTCGTCCAATGTAAGGCACTTGTAGTGAAGGTGGTAGAGTTGCCTTTACATGAGTTCCATCGATAGCACCAATGCAATTATGAACATATAAGAAAAAAAAAGTATGTGCAAAAATGTTAGTTCAAATTTTTCATAAATATGAACTCTATAAAATTAAAAAGAATTTACCTTAAAGTGAGGCCAGTAGCGAGAGTCATTTTTTATCTTCGAAGGAATTGTTTTGAATTCTGGATCAAACAGATTTATGATGTCTATGGCCATGGTGGCTATAATATCCAATACGGATGCATAATTCCTAGAGACGGTCTCGCCAGAATGTTGAAAAGTTTTTGAACATTTCTATTACTTACTCCATATCCGAGTGCATATAAGAACATCCTTAATAACTCCATAGGACTGATATCCTTGGTGCCTTTAAAATTATATTTGAGTTGCAGCTCATGGCATAACATCATAAATACTATTTTATCAATCCTAAACATATTCAAACACCTTCGCTCATTACCACCTAGGATTTCATTAATTTTGCTACTTACAAAATAAGGAGAAACCAGACATGGTTCCTTATGCACATGTCGATTATACCAATCTATGATCATGCAACTGGCTGCACTTAAAATTACATTATGCTCAAATTCTTCATCAGAATCACTTTGACATACCATACATGCAACAATGAATACTACATATTGTAGATTGAAAAACTATGGCATACAAAATGACAATATCCATAAGTCGTACACACCAAAGAAAAATGACAAAAATAGTGAAAAGTTTGATAATATTAAATAAGTCAGAAGTCTGATAAGAAAATAATAAGAAGTCTAATATAAAATTGAAAATTCTAACGCTATCCATGTATTCGAAGTACCAGTTCCGATAACAAAGAACCACCTAAAAATATCATAGCCCCAAATTAGACATCATAGACATAAAAGAGCCACTCAATTTCTTCAATTGTTGCCTTTGAAGCCAAACAACTTTAATAGCAGCATCCGGCAACGCGCCAAAGCACTCTAGCTTAGTTTTGTCTTTAAAAAGCTCAAGTGCAAAATAATATAAATCACTGTCTCGTTCAATTTTCGTTAAGGCATTTAATTGTGTGACCACTTCTGCCCAACTACAACTTGGAGGATCTATTTTCACCATTTTAGATGCTTTTCTTTCTTCATTTTTACTCTTCAAGGTCTCCACAATAGAATCTATTGAATGAAATACTTGTTTACTATTAGAAAGTTTTCTCTTATAGCTTGAAATTAGGATGCAAATCTTTTCTTATTCCTTTATTGGTTACCTTGCAAAGTAGGATCATCCAAATCTAGCTCTTCCAGGTCATTGTTATCGTCACTTAAATTGATTGGCCCTTGAGAATTTTGTGATCGTAACACCCCAATAGATGGTGACCTTGCAGCATCACCTGTGGCAATCACATCCATAAATAATATGTCTAAATCATCTTCAAATTCCAAGCCTCAGTTGCGAAAATTTGCTGCTCGGGGTACTGCTTGCAAAATTTAGTATGTTACTATAAATCAGTAAATTAAATATTATAGTTATAGTAATAAATATTATCTAGTGTACAATATACCTTCAACCTTTCCTCCCACCATTCAGGAGATGCATCAATTGTCTATTTTTCAAGATCCCAACCAAGACCTGTTTCTTTTCCCTTGAGTTCTTTCCATAACTTCTAATTCTTCTTGAGTTCATCCCATTTATTTTTCAGCTGAGTTTTGTCATAAATCTTGTTTTTTGCTGCGTTAAAATTGGTAATCAGATTGGCCCACCTAGTCCTATTGAAGTGTGAGGTAGGGCAATTACCCACTTCTACTTGAACTTTACATGCATCTATGAAAATTTTTATGAGATGACTATCCTATTGAGCTTTTTCTCGATGTGTAAGGTTCTTTTGACTCGCCATCTACAAATAACAAGTAAAAAATTAATTAGAATGATAATAATTGGTGTGGTGCAACTATCATAAAGCAATAATCCATTCAAAATAATAGTCTAAAGAAAAAAGCCTTCAAATCAAAAGTATGCCAAGCAGGACAATACAACATAACCTATGAATAATGCAAGACTAGTATCTTCGAGTTCAATACTTGATCCAGTGGCTTGCTATCTCAATTGTAAGATTAATCAAGGACTGGAAATGCAAAAACTTATATATTGGAGTTAACATTTTTCATTTTGCAGCTCATGTTATGGGGAGAAAACCAAGTAGTCGTTACATAAACTCCATATCAAATTAAAATATAAAAGCTACTGCAGCAAAAGGAAAAAGAAAAAGAAAACATGGAGACAAGCGAGGTGGCGAGCGCCGAAGAGAACGAGGAACACGGAGAGTCAGAGAGAATGAAAAAGACGATACGTTGGACTTGCTTTCTATTGGTTGAGGGTATAATGAAAAATAATAATTATCAGAGGTTTTTAATAGAAAGTAGAATTTCTACCGCAGAAGTATTTTCCTACCGCAACCCTCTTTCTACTATTCGATTTATGCGGTGGCATTGCATTTTCCTCCAACCTTCGGTTTTTTGCCCGTAGATCTAAACATGTGATTGCGTTTGGAAACTGCGGTGGATAAATACTTATCCCCATAATATCGCAGATCCAAACGCAGCCTTAGCCTCCAACGACAGTCAACTTCTCGAGGATCCTGGTACTTATCGACGTCTCATTGGTGCCTGATATATATGACAATTACTAGGCTAGAAATAACTTACTCTGTTAATTTGCTAAGTCAATTCATGCATGCTCCCAGAAAGGCTCATCTTGACGTTGTATATCAAATCCTTAGCTATATCAAGTCATGCCCTGGTCAAGGCTTGTTTTTTTCCTTCTTCAAGTTCCCTCCATTTACCTACATTCTGCGATGCGATGCCGATTGGGATGTTGCCCCACTACTAGACGCTCCACCACTGATTTTTATATTACTTTGCGTCATGCACCACTCAGCTGGAAAAGCAAAATACAACATATAGTATCCCGTTCTTCCGCAGAAGCCGAGTACAGGTCCATGACTCTTAATATTACTGAGTTGCTTTGGTTAATTGTCCTTCTCTCAGATTTAACGGTCTCCCATTCTGATGCCATGCTCTTATTTTGTGACAACCAAACAGCACTTCATATAGCCAATAATCTAGTATTCATGGAGCGTACAAAGCATGTTGAAGTTGATTGTTATTTTGTTCGTGATTATGTTGTCCAAGGATGTCACACTACTTGTCATGTGTCGTCCAAGCATCAAGTTGCTGATTTGTTTGCCGAAGCTTAATTTAGACACTGATGATTTTAAGTCTTTTGTCTGCAAGTTCGGGCATTAAAAATCTTCAAGCTCCAACTCGAGGGAGTATATTCACATATATTTAGATACAAAATATTCAGATATTTTCTAATATTTTCCTTTCATGTATAGTTACCGCGTATCTTGTCATATCAGCTAAGAGTAAATAGCTATATATCTTGTATCTGTATATACACAGAAATCAATGAGAACAAAACATACACTTTTGCTTCGTCGTCTTTTGCAAGATTTAACCCCACAAATTATATAGCTCTTCTATTACCTATGTATGTATATAGATATACAACCACTCAAGTTCATAAAAATGCAAGTTAGTTGATAGCTTTTAATCTTAATAAATTTATAACCCACGAGTTACTTTTGACTCTGTCGGGGTGCAAATTGGAAGTAAGATTGGTTACATGCGAAATTCATTCCAAGCATAACACAAATACACGTGTTGTAAGGGCGATCTATAACTCCACTATAACTAGCCCTGAGCACGCCACATGTAAGATACGTGTCAAGAGCTTGGACACAGACATTAATCCATGACGGACTCCACATTTTTCATTTAGTTTTGTGATTTCATATATTTGACCTAAAAGTTACCTTCGGACCCCACCTTCCTGGAAAAAAACATTAAAAATGTCTGCTCATAGAATCCGGGGCATTTGTTGTAACAACTAGCACAAGCGTCCCTTGTCCTCGTTTTCCTTTGTTCGAAATACCGGGCTTGTCAAGGTTTCTTCTTTTCCTGGCATATATTATCATATCATATCAGATTGGTAATGTTTATAGAGATAACCCACTAACTCTTGTGGGCATCCAATTTCTTGGATTTTTACAGGTATAACCAGACTTTTTGTTCTGCATTATCTTTCATATGCTTCTGCTGAAACACTTAGGTTGGGTTTTCCTTTTCCGCGCTCTTGTTCCAAGCAGACTGCAGAGAAGGGTTCTAAAACTTGTTATGTCATCTCTCCTTTAGATTAGGGTCACAAAAGCTATGATTTGTAGACACGCTGTACCCAGAAAAGGAAAGATTCGTTAGCTCACTCACCTACCCATTTTCAGAAATGCTGTTTTATTATTGAATATAGATTTCCTGTGATAGACCGCTGTCAAGAGCACGTCCAAACAAGTCATCTTCATTGTAAGAATTTGAGAGATATTTAATTATGCATCTTTCTTAGTCCCCTTTATTAATTAATATCATTAATACAAGTTTTCTCCATGATACGTAGTTTTCACTCGATAGCTCACTGTTTTCAGTGATTGGAGAAGTCATTGAACCTTCTTTGTTGTTGTGATTCGTCTCTTCTTCGCTGATTATACCGCACGCACTCACTTCCTTTTTTCAGGTCCATTTAGAATAACAGTAATCTGAAGATCGATGGCTGCCACAGACTCTGAGATGATCTCTTCAGGGGAGGTAGTGGAATCTTCGTTACAGTCCGATCAGCAGCCGAAAGCAAACACTTTTCCGTCTCTAGGAAGGCAGTCTTCAATATATTCTCTAACTCTCGATGAGTTTCAACACACACTTTGCGATAGTGGCAAGAACTTCGGGTCTATGAACATGGACGAGTTCCTCACCAGCATATGGAACGCCGAGGAGACCCAAGCCGCCGCCGCCGCCGCTGCAGCTATTACCAACAGTGCTGGCAACGTCGGCGGAAATCAGAGTTTGAGTAATGCTTTCTCCGGCGATAATAGAGGAATACCGAAGCAACCCAGTTTATCTAGACAAGGGTCGCTCACTTTGCCGCCGCCCTTGTGCCGGAAAACGGTGGATGAGGTCTGGTCGGAGATTCATGGAGGGCAAGAGCTAGGACAAGGGCACAGAAATGGAGGGAACCGGGGGCAGAATCCCGAATCTACCCCTCGGCAACCAACTTTTGGAGAAATGACACTCGAGGATTTTCTAGTTAAGGCAGGGGTAGTTCGGGAACAATTTAATGTCCACCCTATGCCACCTCAGCAACAACCGTACGGGATGTACCAGACTAATAACAACAGCACCAATGTTGCAACTGGGTTTGTTTCCAGGCCAGGAGTCGGAGTTGGCTACCAGACAGTGCCTCAGGGTGGTGGGGCCATAGGAGAGTCGTCAGGGAGAAGTGGTGGTTACCCACCAGCGCCGTCTCCGGGACCACCACAAGGGGCAGCGGTTTACGGTGGGAGAGTGGGGAATGGTGGTGGCTATGGTCCGGGTCAGGCAATGGCAGTGGTCAGACCGGTGAGTCCGGTGTCATCTGATGGGATGGTTGCTAATGTTGATAATGTGGCAAACCAATATGGGATGGATATAGGTGGTTTAAGGGGTCGGAAGAGGATTATTGATGGACCAGTGGAGAAGGTGGTGGAGAGAAGACAGCGGAGGATGATCAAGAACAGAGAATCCGCCGCGAGGTCTAGAGCAAGAAAACAGGTACCTTTTGTTAATGTTCTAAGTTGGTGACATTAATGGTATGATTTCAGTTTTTAGATGGCTTTCGTCTTAACAGGCGTACACCGTTGAGCTAGAAGCAGAACTGAACCAGCTAAAAGAAGAAAATAAACAGCTTAAGCATGCTCTGGTAAATGATGATACGATTTATTGGTTGTTGTCGATTTCTGTTATTAATCTTATACTGTGTTGTATTGTTGTAAACTGAACAGGCAGAGCTTGAGAGGAAGAGAAAGCAACAGGTAGATTTTGTTCTTTGGACCATACTAGTCAATTCTAATAAGCATAATGTAGAAGTTGAGTAAAATGAGTCTAATAGATCACTATAAAGGAACTTTTAACTGCATTTCTTGATTATGATTAGCATTTCTGGTTAATGACATTATTTACTTTTCCCAGTTAGAATCTATGATAACCATAATAGCTCCCTATATCATCCTAATTTTACTTGCAGTACTTCGAGGAATTGAGAACGAAATCTCAGACCAAAGCTCAAAAAGCTAAAGATAAGCTTAGGGTGATGAGAAGGAACCTGAGTTGCCCCTTATAATGCAAAGCGATGGTTAGTCGTACGTGCACCTAAATTTATTATGGATGTTCTTTAACATTTATTGTGGATGTTCTGTACTATCTTTCTCTCGGTCATCACAGTTTCTGATGATTCAACTGCAGCCTGTTGAGTTCTTGGAGCTGAAGCCATGGACATGGATCTTAAAAAGCTTTATAGAAAAGGTTAAAGAGTAGACAGCAAACTAGAGTAAAGTTTTCGTTGCTTGATCAGGAGAATGATTTTGGAATGCAGTGATGAGAGTCATTAATTATGGTGAATCCAGAAAAGAATGGCTCGTAATTGAAGTAATGATTGTAGTGTACAGAAGTATAATCATGTTTAGTGTAAACTCAACAGAGAATTGGTTGCAGGTCCTTTTCATGTGGCATTTACTTCTAATAACCATGACTCCTGTACGTTAAAAAGTCATGCCGGACTTCTTATTCCAGCTAGTGTTGAAGGGTTTAAAGGTATCAAAAGTTTACAAGGTAGAAGTTATAGTTATTTTGTATGCACACTTTTCACATGATTATGAACTTTTCCACTATAAAGGTACTACTTACGATCTATTAATGGAGTTTCTTATCAACTAAAACATCATCTTTAAAGAGCATAATTGCATAAAGAAATAATTTATTACTTATCGAGCATAATTACATATAGAAATGATTTATAGTAATAAGAATGCATAAAAAACATTTTCCAAGTCTAAATTCAGTTATAACAAACCTCTAACTTCAGTTATAAAAAACCTGTATTTTAGTTTCTTCCGTTACTATTTCTACTATAGTAATACTGCTTGTACATTTTACGATTTATACATAAGAAAGCAATATTTGTCTCTTATTCTCCATGGTATCAGAGCCACGAGTTTGTTGCTAAATTGTTTTTTGATCTTGTCCTAATTGCCGAGCACTCTGCTCTAGAACCCCTGAGCACTCGCCGCCGCTGAGTGTATGTTCGCTTCATTATGACTTCTACCCTGTCCTTGCCGAGTGTCTTCTCCTATCACATGAGAACAACGTAGTCTCCATCTATCATCATCTAAGCTGTTGCTGAGCACGAACTGTTTGCTCGAGATCACGTTCATATGGGTCCAGACAACTCTTCGTCATCAACAAAGATCAACTTCTCATCTTCATCAAATGTTATCATCATCAAGTCTGTCGCCCGACACCAAACTCATTGTCGCAAACTACCCCTCATGGAAAGCTTTAATACTCTCGTTGTTTGTTGGATAGACATTGACAGCCATATTGACGGCTCGTATCCATACCCTACTGTAACGACGCCTGAGTGCAAACTATGGACAAGACAAGACAAATTCTTGATTCATGTTTTAATGTTGTCAGTGGTCCCGTCTATTGTAACATTACTTCGGTCGGTGAAGACGTCAACGGAAGGATGGGATCTGTTGGCCAAGACCTTCGCTGGCAGATCAAGGGCACGATTTCTCTCCCTCAAAGAAAAGCTCTTGACAACACAAAAGGGTGAGTCTGTAGTGGCTGACTACCTTAAGAGAATTCGGGACCTTGCGAACAAAATTGCAGTGCTCTCGTTGCCAATTGATGATACTAACTTGGTGTTGCAAGTGTTGAATGCCCTGATTCCGAATTCCAAAGAGCCTAGCACCGCCATAAGAGCTCGGGACATGGCCATTACATTTGATGAATTATATGACAAACTAGTTGACCTTGAATCCTTTATGAATAGGCAGTCACGGCAATTTGAATCGCAGGATACCGAGCGCTAATTTGATGTAGTGAGGTGTGTGTCAAGCCAAGCTTCAAAGCACTCGCAACAATATTGTGGACGCTCGGTGCAATTGCACAGGCCACGCTCAGGCACTGGCTCATCTTGTACAGGGTCTAGTGTGGGCTCGTCTCGCTTAGATGGATTAGCTGCTTCATGCTCGGGCAGTGGGCGGCAAAACTCGATGATATGCCAATATTATGAACGCCTAGGTCACTCGGCCAAGACATGTTGGGAGCTGGACGACAAACCTGCAAGTTTTCAGCGACTGGCTGCCCACTATTCCAGCAGTGGCAATGGATCTTCTAATTCCTCTAAATGGATTCTTGACTCCGGCGCCACTCACCATGTGACCAATCAATTGTAGAACATAGAAATTCATACTCCATACAGTGATACCGATGGACTACAAGTTAGAGATGGCTATACACTTCCTATTGACAATATTGATAGTTTCCATCTACTTACTCACTCTCAGCCGTTATTGTGTAATAAAGTGCTTCATGTACCAATATTGACAAAAACTTAGTTTCTGCTAAATGTCTTTACACTGTAAATAATGTCTCCAGTGAATTATTTCCTAATTCCTTTCAGGTGAAGGATCTGCAGAGGTGGTTGGTACTGTTTACGGGGGCATGCCATAATGACCTTTATAACTTCAATATTTCGTCAACCAAGCCAAAGGTGTTTCACTCTCAAGTTTTGACTTTTGGCATCCTCCACCACATCCTCGGTCATCCGTTAAATAAAACTTTTCATTTTCTTAAGTCTAAAACTAAAATTTCATCTAGCTTTAGTATTGAGTCTGTCTGTGTCTTGTGTCAGTGTGCTAAAAGCCACAAGTTACCATATTCTAGGTAAAATTTTTCTACTATTAAATCGTTGAAAATTTTATTTTCAGATGTTTGGGGACCTGCTCCGATTTCTTTGATTGATGGTTTTGGTACTCTGTGATATTTGTTGATCATTTCTCCAAATACACATGGCTATATCCCATCAAGGACAAATATGATGTTTTCGCTACATTTCATAGATTCAAATTAGTCATTGAAAATATTTTCAAACACCTATTCTCACCTTATATACAGATAATGGAGGTGAATAAATCAAACTCAAATTGTTCCTTCAGTCACATGGTATAACCCTCCAAATTACCCCTCTTCACACACCTGAAATGAATAGTGCTTTTGAAAGTTGTCATCGTCACATCATTGAAACAACCAGAGCCCTACTACATCAAAGTAACCTACCACCCACTTTCTGGTTCTTTGCAGTTCTTATATCTGTCTATCTTATCAACCGAATGCCCTTACAAATCCTTGCCATGAAAACCCTGTATGAAACATTGTTTCGTCAATCCCTGTTATATGATCACCTTCACTCCTTTGGGTGTTTGTGTTTTCCGTGGCTTCATCCTTATACCAGTCACAAACTACAAAACAGGTCTACTCCATGTATCTTCCTTGGCTACTCTAAGTCTCAATTTGCCTACATCTGTCTTAACCCCAAAACCCACAAACTTTATGTATCTCATCATGTCACCTTCGTTGAAGATCAATTTCTGTACAACTCCCTCATCACTTCTCCCACCTTGTTAGACTCCACAATGTTCATCTCCTCTCTGAAGCTCTCCTACTAACTACTTCCAGTGGCACATTCTTCGGCACCAGTACTGACTGCTCCTGTGGCAACTTCTCCGCCACCACCTACCCCAACTAATGAACCTTCGACACCCCCACCTTCACCACATCCCACCAACAATCACCCTATGATTACTAGGGCCAAGAACAACATTCGTAAACCTAAGACATACAACATCTCCAAACACCCATTATGTTAGACCCCGTTTCCGGAGTCTAACTCCTACTTGCTCTGATACGAAACATGTTGGACCCCATTTTCAAAGTCCAACTCAGAGGTCACAAAACGTGAGCTTATTACCATAACGTGAGCGTAATCCAATGAAAAACACCTTAAACATTATTAATTCATCATCATGCTTTTATCCCATAACGCATCTTACTTATATGTCACCACAATTCCTATTCACAATTCATCATCTCCAATCGATAGCTTTTTAAAGTATACCAAATATCAACTCAATCTTATCCATACGCAAATTCATATGTCCACTAAAATTCATCCATACATAATTTATAATTCATTAACATCAAAAGATAAAAGTTTTCATCAAGCCATAAAGGCATTTCAACCCACGATACATCTATATCTCATTATCCCAAAATACATATGATGCTTGAACTAATAATACT
>JAOQMS010000004.1:31105949-31117611 GCA_027563885.1 Erythroxylum longipes
TATTGTAATATTTTAAATACTTTGTATTATTCTTAATTTTATAATTGTATGATGATGATTGTCTTTGTTTATATTAAATCTGGTTATTATTTATATGTAAAATATTTAAAAATTATTGTTATTTCATATGAATTGTCATTATTATTTATTATTAAGATTTTTGAAAGCATGGTTGATGTAAACAATAAACTAGTAAAGTATATAGTACAACTGTACAATATACCAATATGGACTATTTTGCAAATTTTAGAAATTTTAGGGACTATTTCATAAATTTAAAAAATTATCCGAAACGGTATCCGGTACTAACCGGTACCAGTACAGTTCCGTTCTAGAACTCAATCGGGTACTGAGCCCGGTACGGTATTCATAAATTTGGTTGAGATAGTTCTAAACAAAATTTTCTCTAATTTACTCAATGTGCAAAGAAGAAGATGATGACTAGTACTAAAAATTTAAGTATAGTATAAAAATTCACCTTTATGTTAAATAGTTTGGGATAAAATGCATTCATATTTGTTTATCATTTTTAGTGAAACTGGTTTCTTAAATATTGCTATAAACAAGTTATTAAATGGAGAATTGTTTGACGCAATACATATTTATATAAAAATAAAAATATGAAATATGATAAATAACTAATTTTATGGTTGAGAAAAATATAATACCTTTCATACTAGACATCTGTTAAAAAAAAGTAAAATATACTATTTAAATATTAATATATGACATCATAAAAATCATTATAAGACTCGAGATTAAAACGTAAGCTCTTATTAAAATATCACTTCACTTATATCTATATTTGGAGACTTTTTGGGTTTAATTTGTTGAATTTACTATTAACATGCTAATTTTTTAAAATTAAAGAATTATATTGTTAGACACAAGTGAAAATTTTTCAAAAGAATAATCCAAAATAAAATCATTTATGAGAATCAATAAACTAAGCTAAGCCAAAATAACAATATAATTAGTTAATACAATTAGTTGATGCATATGAGCTCATCAAGAAAAATGTTCATAATTAGCACCAAGATCAACAAGAGCTTGACTTCAGAGTATAAGTTCCATCTCAACTTCATATTATGAAAAGTGAGAGAATTGCTCCCCATATAGAGACCAACTCCTAATATGAAGAATATTTCTTTAAATTGAACTTTGCTTCGCAAGATTAGTTATTGAAAATTTGTTGATTTCTCTCCTAACATATACTATAAACAAAGTAGCTTAGTAATGAGTTTAGCCTTATCCTTATTTATTTGTGATAAGATGGAAACCCAATAGATCACACTTCTCCATTTTATGACTTGGTAGTTAAGGTTGCATATCCTCAGGATGTCCTTTCGTAGGTGGTTAGAGAATGTACATTCAAAGAACAAATGGCCATTAGATTCTAGAAATACCAAACATAGTATGCAATTAGGCCTAGGAAGGGAAAATAAGACACATCTGAACTAGTTTATTGTGGCAAGTTTTTCCTCAATGGTAAGCCAAAGAAGAGAGTTTAGGGGAAAGGAGTTTGTTCAATATTAAAGAAAACTAGTTGGTTTTGGGACCCGAAACTCTAAACACATCCATACATGTCCTATTGGTAAGGTTGTTTGACAAGTTCCTCAATTTTAAGGCTTTATCCTCTTGATTAGGATTAGGAGAGTAAGGAGGAAAGTAGTTGTAAGGCCCCAGTATATACCTTAGAAGCATTATAGTATGTCTAGGATGTATTAAAAAGTAAACATAAAGAATTAAGTGTATCTAAGTATAGTAAGGGACATAATGGTAATTAATTTAAAAAATAAGGGTGAATTTGTAATTTCATCATTTAGACATGAACATGAATGATTATATGTGAGTTGTAGACTAGAATGAAATCGATTTATGACTTTATATGCAAATGTGCAATTTTGGCAAAAATCAACACATAGACCAATGAGATTGAAACATGTCTGTAAGAATAGAAGCTTCTTGAAGTGGGGAGTAGAAGAGTGGGAAGAGGGACGTGTATGGAGTGTTTGAACTCCAAATTTTCTCTTCTTATCTCCTGTCCATTCCATCTCCTTAAACACACCATTTTGCATATGGAATCAAGTTAATCCTATATGAAAATCAAGGTAAAAGTTAGTGGCCTTCTCATCTTCATTTTTTCTTGCTTTCCTCATGAAGAGTTGGAATTATAAGGTTAGAACTGAGATTGAGATATGTATTTGTGGTGTTTCTAGTTGGTAAATCAAGAAAGACAAAAGGGGAAGAGAAGGAAAAGTACTAGAAGAAGAGCTAATTGGCAAATTTCAAGGTTTGGCACTCCACTTAGTTAATTTCTGTATTTGTGTATATTTGAATGTGTACAAAGATTGATTTGGGCATGTAATGGTTACTGGAATTGTGATTTGGTGTTACTTTGAATGAATTGGTTAAATATGAAAAGAGAGAGTTACGTTTAGAGAAATTTTGTCTTAGGTTCTCGATTCACTCACACTAGTCTTATTGTTTTGGCTATAACGTGACCCACAAACCTCCAAGTTGAGTGATTCGAACTGGAAATGGATAGAAAAGACTTGGACCTACTTCTGGCTTTATGATATTGGAAATTGAGATAGAAAATGATGACCTAATGTTGCCCCTATATTGGAGTAGATTGTGATGTTTGGTATTATCTCACGACTTAGGAGACAAAATGGCTTGATTTTTTATGATATGGAAATTAGAGATATAAGGGAAAAATGTTTAGAAGACCTTAATGCCTAATTTGAAATTTTGCTATATGAAAATTACGAAACAAATGGTGACTGTCGTGTGATTTGCTTCTGGACTAGTTTGTTTGCCTATTTTTAGACCCACCATGTGCTTATCCCATTTTGCACTATTTTGAGTGCTTTGCTTCCATTTTTCTTTCATTAAACCATATCAGAACCTTTTCTAATGTTTATGAAAGTTTGTAAAGAACTAGAAATAAATGAAATATAACTTACCATATTTAAATAAGGGTGATTAAACATTGAAATTTAAGATTGAACATAATTCATGCTAAAGGAAATCTACATATATAGATGATTTATATGCATATTTATTGCTTAGTATGACCATACAAGTTTACATATAAATTTTATGATTTCAAATGAATATATTAATCTTGAAATTGGCAAATGATTAAAGGAAAATGTTACAGTGCCTGCTTCATTGTCTTTGGTGATGGATAGATAGGCATGCCTATAGGGTTACAGTGTAGCTGCTACAGTTTGACACCACTGGTATTTCCCTTTCGAGACTATAGTGTCTCTACAGTTTGATACCTTCAGGTATTCACAATTCAGGCTTTAGGTATTTATAGTTCGATGCTTTTGGGTATCCACAGTTTGATATCTTCAGATATCCACAGCTCTCGTTATCTACACCTATAGGAAATTTGCAGGCTTAACACACAAAGGAAATTTAACATTCATAAATAAGAGATACAACACGACAACATGAATACTTTGTATTGATGAGTTTTGAATATCAATATTTGGCTTATAAATGTACATTTCAATATATGAATAATATATTGAAGCATATTTGTATTGTGTACTTTGCTTAATTATGCCATAATTGTTTACATGAGTTTATGATATTCATGAATGTGTGTGTGCTTGATGGATCATTGCCATAAGTGGTCATCCAAACTAAGTGTTTCCCCACTAATCTTTCAAGCTTAGCACGGGTGTTAATCCGTGTAGATCCATGTAATAGGAGTAAGGCACAGGGATCATCTGCAGGGACCAAGGCCAACTATTAGAAGTAAAATTACCTTTGGATGTGTCCTTTAATCAAAGAATGGTTGTATATGTAGTGAAAGAAATTATAGTTTCTTAATAGTTTGCAATTAAGAATTTAAGTTGTGTGTAATATCTCTTTTGGATTACCATGGTAATATAATGATCTAATACTACTTTTAAATGATGTTGTTAAGGGATATAAAATTTTGTAATATATACATATATAGCATTGAATAACATTGTATGCCATGAATTTATGTACAGGAATTTTGGGTCCTATGTGTGTGGGTGGTTGTAAGGGACATAATGGTAATTAATTTAAAAGATAGGGGTAAATTGGTAATTTATTCATTTAGGCATGAACATGAATGATATATGTGAGTTATGGAATAGAATAAAACCAATTGATGACTTTATATTCCAATGTGGTAATTAAAGGAAGAAGAACCAAATGTGCAATGTTACCAAAAATCAACATATCGACCAATAGGATTGAAACATGTGTGGAAGATTAGAAACTTCTTGAAGTGGGGAGTAAAAGAGTGGTAAGAGGGATTTTTATGGAGTGTTTTAACTCCAAAAGTTTCTCTTCTTATCTCCTCTCCATTCCGTGTCCTTAAACACATCATTTTGCATAAGGAATCAAGATAATCCTAGGTGAAAATCAAGGTAAAAGTTAGTGGTTTTCTTCATCTTTATCTTCATCTTTTCTTGCTTTGCTCATGAAGAGTTGGAATTATAAGGCTCAAATTAGGATCAAGATATGTATTTTTGGTGTTTCTAGTTGGTGAATCGAGCAAGCAAAAGGGAAAGAGAAGGAAAGGCAATAGAAGAAGCGCTAATTGGCAAATTTCATGGTTTGGTACTCCACTTAGTTAATTTCTGTATTTGTGTATATTTGAATGTGTAAAAAGATTGATTTGGGAATGGAATGGTTTCTGGAATGGTGATTTGGGGCTACTTTGAATGAATTGGTTGAATATGATAAGAGAGAGTCGTGTTTAGTGAAATTATGTCTTAGGTTCTCGACTCACTCAAACCAATCCTATTGTTTTGGCTATAACTCAGCCTACAAACCTCCAAATTGGGTGATTCTAATTAGAAATGGAACTTAAGAATTTGCACGAATATCTCACTTAGCTCCGTTAAAGAAAGATTCAGCCTTGTCCTGTGATCGTCGATCAACCTACTTGTTCTCAAACACCTCTAAAATTCTTTAGAAGAGCCCTGGACCTAATTTTAGCCTTATGATATTGGATATTGAGTTAGAAAATGATGACCTGATGCTTCCCCTATATTGGAGCATCTCGTGATTTTTGATACCTATCTTACGCCTTAGAAGTCTAAATGGCCTTGTCTTTGATGATATGGAAATTAGAGACATAAGGGGAAAATGTGTAGAAGACCTCAAAGCTTAACTTAAATGTTTGCTATTTGAAAATTACGGAGCAAATAAAAACTATCATTTGATTTGGTTCTGGACTGATTTGTTTTCCTATTTTTATACCCACTATGTGCTTAGCCCATTTTGCATTATTTTAAATGCTTTGCTTCCATTTTTCTTTCACCGAACCATATCGAAACCTTTTCTAATGTTTATGAACATTTGCAAACACTTGGAAATAAATGAAATAAGACTTACCAAATGTTTATAGCTTTGAATAAAATTGTATGCCATGAATTTATGTACAGGAATTTTAGGTCCCATGTGTGTGGGTGGTTGTAAGCGACATAATGGTAATTAATTTAAAAGACATGGTTAAATTGGTAATTTCTTCATTTAGGCATGAACATGAATGATATATGTGAGTTATGGACTAGAATGAAATCAATTGATAACTTTATATGCCAATGTGGGAATTAAAGGAAGAAGAAGGACCAAATATGCAATTTTGCCAAAAATCAACATATGGACCAATAGGATTAAAACATGTGTGTAAGACTAGAAACTTCTTGAAGTGTGGAGTAAAAGAGTAGGGAGAGGGACATGAATGGAGTGTTTGAACTCCAGAATTTTCTCTTCTCATCTCCTCTCCATTCCAGCTCTTTAAACACATCATTTTACATAAGGAATCAAGCGAATCCTTGGTGAAAATCAAGGCAAAAGTTAGTGGTTTTCTTCTCATCTTCATCTTTTCTTGCTTTGCTCATGAAGAGTTGGAATTATAAGGTTGGAATTGAGATTGAGATATGTATTTGTGGTGTTTCTGGTTGGTAAATCAAGCAAGAGAAAAGGGGAAGAGAAGGAAAAGTACTAGAAGAAGAGCTAATTGGCAAATTTCATGTTTTGGTACTCCACTTAGTTAATTTCTGTATTTGTGTATATTTGAATGTGTACAAAGGTTGATTTAAGCATGGAATGGTTTCTGGAATGGCGATTTGATGTTACTTTGCATGAATTTGTTGAATATAACAAAAGGGAGTCACGTTTAGTGAAATTCTATCTTAGGTTCTCGATTCACTCAAACCAGTCCTATTGTTTTGGCTATAACTCGACCTACAGGCCTCCAAATGTTTAGGTTACCTCAAAGCATAATTTGAATGTTTGTTATGTGAAAATTATGGAACAAGTGGATACTACTGTGTAATTTGCTTTTGGACTGATTTGTTTGCCTATTTTTAGACCTACAGTGTGTTTAGCCCATTTTGTACTATTTTGAGTAGTTTGCTCCCATTTTTCTTTCACTGAACCATATCGAACCTTTTATAATGCCTATGAAAATTTTTAAATACCTAGAAATAAATGAAATATGACTTACCATATTTGAATGGGAGGTGATTGCACATTGAAATTTAAGATTGAACATAATGCATGCTAAAGGAAATTTACATATATATAGATGATTTATATGCATATTTATTGCTTAGTATGACCATACAAGCTTACATACAGATTTTATGATTTCAAATCAATATTATATGACTTGTCAATATATTAGTCATGAAATTGGTAAATGATTAAAGGAAGAAGTTACAGTGGCTACTTTATTGTCTTGGTGATGGATAGATAGGCAAGCCTACATGGTTACAGTGTAGCTACTATAATTTGACACCACTGGTTTCTTCCTTTCGAGACTATAGTATCTCTATAGTTTGATACCTTTAGGTATCTTTATTTCGATGCCCTCGAGTATCCAAAGTTTGATATCTTCGAATATTCACAGCTTCCGTTATCCACACTCACAGGAAATGGAAATGCTTAACATGAAAAGGAAATTTAACGGTCATAAATAAGAGATACAACACGATAACATGAATAAATTGTATTGATGAGCTTTGAATATCAATATTTGGCTTATAAATGTGCATTTCGGTATATAGATAATATATTGAATCATATTTGCATGATGTACTTTGCTTAATTATGCCATCATTGTTTATATGTTTACGATATTCATGAAAGTGTGGATGATTGTCGTAATTGGTTATCTAAACTAAGGGTTTCCCTACTAAGCTTTCAAGCTTAGTACGATTGTTAGTATAGGTCTAAGTAATAGGCGTAATGCACAGGGATCATCTATAAGGACCAAGGCCAACTGTTAAAAGTAAAAGTACCTTTGGATGTGTCTTTTAATTAAATGTATATGCATTGAAGGAAATTGTAGTTTTTAAAAAGTTTGTAATTAAGAATTTAAGTTGTGTATAATATCTCTTTTGGATTGCCATATTAATGTAATGATCTAATACTACTTTTAAATGATATTGTTAAGGGATATGAAATTTTGTAATATGTATATGTATAACATTGAATAAAATTTTATGCCACGAATGTATGTACAGGAATTTTGGGTGCCATGTGTGTGGGTGATTGTAAGTTCTGTATAGGGACTGTTATAGTAGTTTTAAAAGAAACCTAAGCTCTTATTGTAGTAGTGCCAATCCCTTTTGTTGATTGAGTAACTAACTCTAGTGTTTGCAGAAAAGAACATTCTGATACTTAAACTGTTTAGAAGTAAGCTCGAAAGGCCAAGAGTAGTCCAATTACTTGTATATAACCAAGTGTTAATCTTATTCCCCACCAGCGGTTGTAAAATTTCCTTTAGTTACAGAATTTGAAGCATACTCCAAAATGTGTCCTTCCTAGGCCTTACAGCTTATATGCTTGCATTCCTTAAATAATGTAATGCATGCATATCATTAAAAATTCTCTAAAACCTCTTAGGTATCATCAATTTTTTTACTAAATGAACATATTTGACAACTAAACCACCTTTAAGCTTAGGTAAGCAGATGTCTTTCTAGCTTACCTTATCAAAAGGTTTGGAAAACCCATCCCTTTTCTAAAAAAAAGTTCTTAAGATGTATTTCATTGTCCTTGCATAACTTGTTAAGGAGAATTAACATATGGATTGCTAAGCACATAAGTGATTAACTGTAATCTACCAACATAAGACAAACATTTGGTATCCCAACCTCTATTCTTCTTCTTATCACATCAAAAAACGTTTGACAGTTTATGTAAAAGATACTCTTTAATATAATAGGGACCCTCAAGTATGCAAATGAAGGAGTTTTAACTGTCAAACTTAAGAGAGTAGCAAGATGCTGAGCTAAGTTGGAAGCATCAGCTGAAACCATTAAAAAAATCTTGCCTTTATTAATATATAGACTTGAGATAACATTAAATTCATCAATTGATTTCATAAGACAAGCAATAAATATGGCACTAGCTTCATAGAATAATAACATGTCATCTTCAAATAGCAAGATGCGTAATTGCTAGGTTATTACATTTTCTTACAAAGCCTAAACTTATGCTCCAAACATATGTAATTGAGAATGATGCAAGATGAAACCTCAACATAAATGGAAAAAGGTAAGAGAAAAGCAGATCAAATTACCTTATACCCCTTGCACCTCTAAAAAAATTTGAAGTTCCACAATTTATGAGAACTTTGAATAAAGTTCTAAAGTTACATTGGTTAATATATGAAATGAAAAGAGTTGGTAGACCAAGTGTCTAATGGGAGTGGAGTACAAATTCCTAATGTACCATATAAAAGGCTTTGTGTATATCCATATTAAAGTATAGTTGTCACCAAATGTAACACGCCACTACCATAGAGCATATGCCCGAACATCCAGAGGGCATTCAAGAACATACCCTATGAAAATGGCATATTAGAGTAATCAAATCAACTTATTATGGCATCATACAGAACATAAGTATTCATAAGAACACCTTTACTCAAGCCTCAATCAAGTTCAAATGCACCAAAGGAAAGTAACTTATCCTTAGTTGATTCAACAATCACACAAAACAATTTTTTTTCATTTCAAAACATTGCCCACAATTATGGAGGACCTTCCCACGATTCTGGGATGAGTGAACCCAATGTTCACTCTCCATTTCCTTCATTATTTTTCCAGATTCTAACACCTATATACCAAATTCAAAACATCTTCATAATAGTCCATTAATTATATCTCAATTATGCCTTAATTATACCCTAATCCCTCATCAATTTCATCTCCAATTCTAACTCAAAATTATTTGGCAGCTCATAAACTATTGTCTTTTATGCATCAAAACAAAACAGAAATTATCATTCACTATCATATGTGTGATCTTAGTTCTTTTCTATTTCAAGAACACTACATTAGCACTTTATTTAGCATAAATTCACTTTCATTATAATTCAAATCCCAATCTAATTCATCCATATAACAACCTATAACCTACGGTTCTCATACATCAGGAACAAAGCATAAAAGTATTTAAGTTCATCCATCATATTCCAGCACACTTTATCATGAACATCATGTACAATCCATCCTAATTCAAGCATCATAATCTGTCTATTAAAACATGTCATAAAGAACAAAACTTTACTTACTTATTTAGCTTCCAATTCTTGCTCAATTAATCAAGTCTACATAGCCCTTTATGCATGCAAAATCATCCTAAATTTAAGGTGGAAATTGGATGGGTTTTCAATAACAAAATGAAGACAACAGAATATTGGAGTGGCAAAGTGCAGAATTTTAGGCAAAACTCAAAGTTGTAAGGGTTGTGTGTTTGTGTGTCGATAATGAGAGAAGGAAGAAGAAGATAGCATGTAGCACAAATAAAAGAGAAAATGGTCATCCATGTGTGTGGGTGTCATGGGGTATAGGTGTATGGTGAGTGTTAAGACACTTGTCATGAAACTTGTCAAGTGAAGGACCATACTATATGTCCTCTTCTTAAACTGCTGAATGTCACCTAAATACCTAGTCCACTTATCACTTAGTTCCCTAAGTCATTTGTCGTCCAATTATCTAAGCCATTTGTCACTTAATTCTACTACCATGTGTTACTTATGTCTACTGTCATGTGTCAACTTGTCTTGCCACTTGACATTTTTGCTAGTCTAAATTTACATATTAATTCATCAATCTCCCAATTGTAACAATTAATTCCAAATTACTAATTGTAATCCATTAAACCAAAATTCAAGACATAAGCAATACACAATCATATCATAACCATTTTAAACCTTTCATAACTCAGAATATGTCAATTGAGTGCATATACTATCTTTGTAATGTGTACAGAATCATAATTCATGTGTGTATGCTAATGATATACATGTGAATGAAATGCATTTCATGAATGCTAAAATGATATGAATCATATGAAATAATCTAAGGCTCTAACCCTTAGTATAGAAAACGAGCTATTATAATTCTCCCCCTTAATAAATTTTGTCCTCGAAATTTTTACTTGATTGATCAAATAGATGGGGATATTATTTCCTCATATTCTCCTCATTTTTCCATATGGCTTCTTCTCTTGAAGGATTCCTCCAAAGGACTTTAACCAATGGATCACTTGGTTTCTTAATTACTTAGTTTGAAAAATAACAATCTTAACCGGTTCCTCAACATAACTCAAATTACTTGCAATTTTAATTTCCTATATTGGTAATACATGTGTCGGATCTGACCGATATCTCCTGAGCATACTAATATGAAACACATTATGGATCTGAGCCATCTTTATTAGTAATGTTAACTTATAAGTCAATGGTCCAACTTTCTCAGTAATCTCATATGAACCAATGTATCTAGGGCTTAACTTACCTTTTTTACCAAACCTTAGCACTCCTCGCTAAGGTGATACTCTTAGAAACACCTTATCTCCCACTTGGCACTCCATATCTCTCTGGGGCTGATCTACATAACTTTTCTACCTATCTTGAGCGGCTTTAATTCTATTACGAATCAGTTTAACCTTATCAATAGTATCTTGAATCAACTTTGGGCCTTCAACAATCCTTAGACCCTCTTCATTCCAATACAAGGAAATTGACACTTTCTTCCATATAATGCCATATGGTGCCATACGGATACTACTATGATAATGATTGTTGTATGCAAATTCAATAAAAGCTACATATTGATCCCATGCTCCTTGGAACTCTAAAACACAAGCTCTGAGCATATTTTTAATAGTCCTCTCACTTTGTATGTCTGTCTAAGGATGAAAGACTGTACCAAAGTTTAGCCTTGTACCCAAAGCTGTTTGTAAACTACCCTAAAATCTCGCAAGCCATGGGCTTAGTTATTAATGAGCCTGGTATCCACAATAGGTACGGGAAAAATATGAAATGAGCTCGGTATCCACAACAAATACAAGAACGTAAGTAGGCGTTCTGTCACAACAAAGTAAAAGTAAAAGTGGAGTCACATGTGCATTTGCATTTATCTATATAAATGCAAGTATCATATGAATGATTGCGTAGACTTACTGAATTGTGTTGATATAATGATATGCAATGTTTTTGCACATGTTGTTGATGGTATGAATCATTGAGATAAATGATTGGACTATTCTGAAATAATTATATAAAATGTTTGTAGTTCATGATGTATTGTTGAGATATGATGTATATTATGATCTGGTATTCAATATTGAATGATGTGAT
>JAOQMS010000004.1:31117711-31127977 GCA_027563885.1 Erythroxylum longipes
CAAGTATAAGTGTGAAGTAAGGACTCAACCACGTTGATGATTAAAGGATTCAGGTTGAAAGGTAGGAATGAAGTAGTTGGCTGCTCTAAGAGCTGAGCTAAGACTAATACAAGGGGAGTTTTGGGAAGAAAATTCAAAAGTTATCAAGAGTTATCCTTGGGAGATAACTCACATATTAAGACATTCTGTATGCATGAAATGTAAGAAGCAAAAATATATGCAAGTCAGTAAGTGAGCCAGGTTCGCAAGCATGCAAACAAGTAAGCCAGGTAAACATGCATGCAAGGAGTTAGACTCCAGAACTCGGGGTCCAACAGGTATGGTATCAGAGCAAGTATACATGAACATGGATAAGCAAGTATGCATGAAGAGCAAGAGTCGGACTCCGGGAAGCAGGGTCTAACAGAAGTAGTTCCTTATCTCTCGAGCTATGAACATTCAGAAGGAAATATGTGCAATTAGACAACACCATAGGGAGACATTATATAAGTACTGGGAGCATTTCAAGAGGTTGTGTTCTAGCTGCCCTTACAATCAAATCAGTGAACAACTTGTGATCCAATACTTCTATGAGGGGCTTCTGTCACAAGAAAGAAGTATGCTAGATATAGCAAGTGGAGGTGCATTGGTATATAAGACACCTATTGAAGCTAGAAATCTAATTTTTAACATAGCTACAAACTCTCAACAATTTAACATTTGAGAGGACCCCAGACTATTGAAAGTCAGTGAAGCTAGTATTGTCACATTGAAGCAACAGATAACTAGGTTGACATCTTTAGTGAGACAAACGGCCACAAATGGTGCTTAAGAAGTCAAAACATATGGAATTTACATAATGGTAGGATATCTAACTGATATGTGTCCAATCTTGCAAAAGACATCCATGAAACAAGTAAATGCTTTTGGAAGTTTTCCGGGTTAACCATAAAATAAGCATGATCTTAGCTACCCCTATGCACAGAATTCAGGATGGAAGAATCCTCTCTTCAACAATTATGGATAATAAGGACAACAACAAAGCTCCTACCAATAACCATATTAAAGATAAACTCAACCATCAAGCTCTGTACCTTCATTAGATGAAATGATGAAAACATTGGCTCATAATACTGCTCAAATTCAAAATAGTACTCTAGAATTCCAAAAACAAACAACAGCTAGCATTTAGAATATGGACAATCAATCAAGTCATATAGCTACTGCTATTAGCCGATTGGAAAATTAGAGTTTAGGTAAACTTCCCCCTCAAATGATTATAAACCCAAAAGAGAATGCAAGTCCTATCACCCTGAGAAGTGGTAAAGAGATAAAGGCACCACATAAGACTCCTGTTATTGGAGATGATGAAGAAATTGAGGAGGAACTTAAAGTGTCTCTAAAAGAAATTGAAATGGGAACCTAGGTAAATTCTCAATCTCCTGTGATTAAAAATTTTACTTATACTTTGCCTCCCTTTCTTAGCAGGTTTTCTAAATCGAATAAAGCAGAGTAAGATAAGAAGATTTTAGAAATGGTCAAAAAAGTATAAATGAGCATACCTTTAATTGATGATATAAAACAAGTTCCAAGATATGCCCAATTTCTTAAAGAATATGCACATCCAAAAGGAAATTGAGAGGAGACGAGAAAGTGAGTGTGGAGGAAAATATGTCTGTAGTCATTCAGAGAAAACTTCAACCAAAGTATAAGGATCTAGTTATGTTTACAATTCCCTACAAAATAGGTGATACTAGATTTAAAAAAGCAATGTTAGATCTAAGGGCTTCAATTAATGTTATTCCATATTCCATTTACACTTCATTGAATTTGGGTCTTCGAAAAAAACGTGTGTGATAATTCAATTGGCAGATGGACCTAACGCTTATCCTGAAGGGGTTATAGAGGATTTCTTAATGCAGGATAAAGAATTAGTTTTTCTAATTAACTTTTATGTATTGAACATGGAGGGAGAACCTTTGTCTAATTCTACACCAATCCTTCTGGGTCGACCATTCCTGAAAACATCAAAGATAAAGATTGATGTGGATGCAGGAACATTGACTATGAAGTTTGATGGTGAAAATGTTTTCTTTAATATTTTTGAAGTAATAAGGTACCTTAGTGGTGTTCATTCTGTTTTATCGATTGATGTCATTAATTTCTTATCTCAAGAAGTTTTTGATATGGAAGGAAAAGATGAGTTAGAAATCATTCTTTTCATGAGTTTAGAGGGAAACTTTGCAAAATTCTAACTTATTCATTACAAATGAGATAGAAGCAATCATGTTAGCATTACAATCACTGCAAGCAATGCCAAAAGGTTATGTACTTCCAAATATTGAATTGCCAATATCTCATATGAAATCTTTACCTTTGATTTTACGGGCACAATTGAACTGAAACAATTACGGAAACATTTAAAATAAGTATTTTTGGGATAAGGGATAACACTTCTGGTAACATAGCAAGGAACTTAACTAAGATTCAAGAAGAAAAGCTCATTCGAGTGATTAAAGACCACATCACAGCTATAGGGTGGACCATAGTTGACATTAAAGGTATTAGCCCTTCGATATAATTGCACTGAATTCTTTTGGAAGAATAATCCAAACCTTCAAAAGAATCACAAAGAAGATTGAATCCTCCAATAATGGAAGTGGTAAAGAAAGAGATCTTGAAGTTACTTGATGTTGGTATTATATATCCAATTTTGGATAGTAAATGGGTAAGTCCAGTCCAGGTGGTACCAAAGAAGATTGGGATTACAACGGTGAAAAATGAGAATAATGAGTTTGTCCCTACAAGAATTCAAAATGGATGGCGAGTATGCATTGATTACAGGAAGTTAAATGCTACTACATGCAAGGATCATTTTCCACTCCCATTCATCGATCAAACGATTTAAAGACTTACTAGACGATCTCATTATTGTTTTCTTGATAGGTATTTAGGTTGTAACCAAATTGTGATAGCTTTAGAGGATCAAGAGAAAACAACCTTCACATGCCCATTTGGTGCATTTACCTACAGAAGAATGTTGTTTGGACTTTGCAGTACCCTAGCCACCTTTCAAAAAAGCATTGCAAGTATTTTCTCTGAGTATGTTGAACACATTATTGATGTCTTTACAGATGATTTTACTGTTTATAAGGATTCATTTGATGCATGGTTGGATAATCTGAATTGCGTACTTGAATGATGCATTAAAACTAATTTTGTTCTAAATTTTGAAAAATGTCATTTTTTGGCTGAACAAAGGATAGTTTTCGGACATGTAATCTCATATGGAGTGATTGAGGTCAATAAAGCTAAGGTAGACATTGTGCGAAACTTAGCTTATCCTATAAATGTACGTGAGGTTTGTTCTTTTCTAGGTCATGCAGATTTTTATCACAGGTTTATTAAAGACTTCAGTAATATCTTAACAAATCTCTGTCATTTGTTACAAAAGGATGCGCCCTTTGAATTTGATCAGGGATGCAAGGAAGTATTTGACATGTTGAAAGAAATTTTAACTTCTGCACCAATCATTCAAAACCCTAATTTAAGTCAACCATTTGAGATTATGTGTATACTAGCAATTTTGCTATGGGTGTCGTCCTTAGTAAAAAATGTGGAAAGATGACTCATGCCATTTATTACACTTCAAAAACTCTCAATCCAACATATTACAACTACTCCACTATAAAAAAAGAGTTTTTAGCTATTGTGTTTGCTTTTGATAAATTTAGACCTTACTTGTTTGGTTCTAAAGTAATTATATATTCTGATCATGCAACATTAAGGTATCTTTTATTGAACACAAAAGTGAAGCCAAGACTCGTTAAATGGATTCTCCTACTCTTAGAGTTCGATTTTGAGATCAAAGATAAGATTAGGAGATGTATGTCTGAACATGAACGTGAATCTATTTTGAAAATTTTCCATTTGTATGCTTGTGGTGATCATTTTAGGCCTAATATAACTACTAGAAAAATAATTGAATGTTTTTTAATTGTCCAAATATATTTTGAGATTCCTATACGTTTTATAAAGCATGTAAACAATGCCAAAAACAAGGTAATTTATCTCATGGAGACTAAATTCCTTTGTCTCCAATCCTTGTATATGAAATTTTTTTTGTATAAGACATCAATTTTATAGGACCATTTCCTTCCTCTTTTGTTTTGTTTACATTTTATTAGTTGTGAATTATGTTTCTAAATGGGTGGAAGCTAAAACCACTAGGATTGATGATTCCAAAGTTGTAGCAGAATTTGTCAAGTCTAACGTTTTTGCTAGGTTTGGAACTTCGAGATCATTGGTTACTAATAGGGCTACTCATTTTTATAATCGATTGGTGAGAAATCTTTTGAGGAAGTACCACGTCAGTCACAAGGTGTCTACGGCTTACCATCCATAGAAAAATGGGCAAGCAAAAGTTTTAAATAGGGAAATCAAGTCAATCCTTGAGAAATTGGTGAGTTTAAATATTGGAGCCAACAACTTGATGATGCTCTTTGGGCATATAAACTGCATACAAGACAATGATTGGCATGACTCCATATCGAATGATTTACAAAAAGCCAAGTCATCTTCTAGTGTAAATTGAGCACAAAGCTTTTTGGGTAATTAAGAAATGCAATATGAAGATGGACGCAGTAGGTGAACAGTGAAAATTGCAACTGTAAGAATTGGAAGAACTTAGGCTTGATTCTGATGAGAATGCAGAAAACAAAGAAAAGAGGAAGTTATTTCATGATAAGATGATTGTTAGGAAGAATTTTGTTGTTGGATAAAAAGTTCTTCTCTACCATTCATGACTTAAGCTTTTCCTAGGTAAATTACGTACCTATTGGATTGGACATTTTGTTGTTACTAATGTGTTTTTGCATGGTGCAACTGAAATTGAAAACTTATAGATGAACAAGAAATTCAAGGTCAATGGTTTTCGATTGAAACCCTTCTATGAAGGATTCCAAGTGGAAAATGTGGAAGTGATAGGGTTAGAAAACCCTCATTATGAAGATTGAGTCGAGCCGATGACAATAAACAAAGGCGTTACTTGGGAAGTAACTTAAAGGAAGTTGATTTCTTTTTATTTACATTTTTACATTTTCCATTTTCATCAAATGCTCTATTTCTTGCATTTGTTGTTACATTGGGGATAATGTAATTTTAAGTGTGTGTGTGGGGGGGGGGTTGAGGATATTAGTTATTATACATATTTTAAAGCTTAATTGTTGCTTATGTGGCTTCTTAGGTGTTTTCAAAATCAAACGAACAAATAAACAATTTCTCTTTTTCTATTACTTTTAAGACTATATAGTTATAATTAGAGGATGAATTGACTAGAAAAATCCATGACAATTTGAGCATGTACTTTTACTCTTGTGATTGGTTAACATGCATTATGTTTAGAAGAGTAGTGAATAGTGGTAGACACAATCCAGTGAGGTTTTGAGCCTTTATGGACTGACACATTCATATTAGTCTTATCTTCTTTTGTTTATGTGTGACCTTCATGATATGTACATGTTGACTTTTCTTTGATTTTCTATTCAAGACCACATTTTTATGATATGCATTGACATTAAAATGATATAGGCATTTTTTGTTTCATAAGCTACATTAGCCAAATAGCCTACCCATTGTTATGATTTTTCCTTTTAATAAGCCCCCTTGATCTTTATTTATATGTTCTTTTTGCGCTAACCATGTTATGTTTTAAACTGAACCAAATGTCCTACGCAAACCTTAAAGCTAGGGGAGCATTTGTTAATTGTTGATGATTGTGGATGTACAAAAGTTTAAGTGTGGGGGTATGCATATTTGTGAGATAGTTATGATTATTGGGATGTCGTTTTATATTTTATCAATGAAATTACCATGTTGACGTAGCTTCTTTTAATAAAAAAAGGGAAAATAAAAAATATTTGAATAAAAGTATCAAGAAGGAAATAAATTTATTTTGAAAAGTTATTCATGATTGGTTTTTCCTCCTAAAGTTGTATGAAATGAGTGACTTGAGTTTAATGCATATGAGGTAGATGTTTCTTTAAAGGATCACTCCTTATAGTTTAATGTATTGGTATCATCAATTTTTATAAGTGATTCCTTCTAATTGGTTATGCTTCATGTGGTTTATGGTGTTAGTGCTTGAATTTGAGCTATAAAATATAATTGTTGCATTCATAATAGATAATGTTACCCAATTTTAAATGAATGTTAGCTTAGGCGCTTGATGTTTCGTTGAGTGTTACTTTTGCTTCACTAGCTTTGATAACTTTTATGCTACATTACCCAAATACATCTCACTTTACTCTTTCCCATATTACAACCTTAAAGAGTCCTTTGATTCATCATTATATATGTGATTCTTAGTGGTGGAGAAATGAAATGATATGCAAAGTTGTGGAATGTCATGATCATGAATGGTGTTTGAGTGTACCTTTGGATCTATCTTATTTAAACATATTTTTTCCAAGTCTACGTCTAGATTGATCAGTTTCTAAGGGTGATGAATGTTGATTGATCATGACTAGAAGTGTTGAATGTTTATTCTTAGGAAATATGAAACTTAGTGATTAATTCTTTAAGATGCTTAAGACACTCACTTTAACTTATATTTGATTTTAGGTACAATTTGGAAGCATAATAGCTAAAGTGAGCTAAAAGCATACTCGTTGAGCCATCTTCATGAGATTTACACTCAATTTTATTCATGTAGCAAGAAGGAGAAGGATTATAGCAAGAGAATACAAGAAAGTGCCAAAAGGAATAAAGAATGGCAAGTTCATGACCATGGGATGTATCTCAAGGTCATAAGAGTCTTCTCACACCCATAAAAAATTAGACTCAAACACATGGGCGCGACAAACTTAGTCACGCCCGTGACTTTCCCACCTGTCTACCTGAAAAACCTGGTTTTGACTATAAATTGAATATGTTGAGACGGCAGACAGGCATACTTGATATTATTCACTTTCCTTCGAGTTTGGGAATCGATAGAGGCAACAGAGAGCTATTTCTTAGAGATTTATGGAGAAGATGGCAGTTTATCTTCTTTACACCGGTTCGAAAAGGTGAAGTCAATGCCAAGGAGTGCATTTAAACATATTGTCTTTGTGTATCATGTTCTTGCCCTCTTTACAGATTGTTTACTTTATCTTATGTTTATTGAATAGGGTATTGTGTAAGAATAATCTTATTGTTTTTTTAATGAAAACCCAATACCAGAACGTCGAATACAATACATAATAGTCATGTTTGGATTCATTTGTGGCAATTAATGGTATCAAATCATTAGAGATAACAAAACGTAGGTTAAATAATTTGAGCTTATGTGGTCGTTGCTTAAATTGATCTATTTTTCTCACTGATAATGCAGTTGTTTGATTAAACTTAGAGAACTTGTTCTAGGTTATCTAATAGCTAGGGTTAGTTAAAGATTTTGTTTTAATTAGATACAACATAAGGAAAAACTGGAATTAACATAGCTTGTTAATATACAATTAATAGCTCAAAGAGAGGTTTTAAGACGATAATGTAATGACGTATGTTAAATTGTGCGTAGGCTGAGATTAAACCAAATAACCAGATTTCAAATCATTCATCAATTTTCTCATTTTGTTGCTATTTAATTTAAGTTGCTTTTATATATTCAGTTTCAATTTTTTTCTAATTCGCATTAAACCTAACCCCTTATTTTATGTATACATATAATTTAGGAAAGTAATTGCATTTAATCTTCGTGAGATGGACCTAGACTCATTACTACTATAGTTTTAGGTCTAGCAATTTTGAGTAGTGTTACAACAACCTACATCCATGACCTTGATAAATTAGGATCATCAGCCAGTACAACTCTCCCAAGATGATGATTATTATAGTTGATTATGAGTTTCCCTTTTGGTCTTGAACAACCAAATACTAGAGCATATCTCATTTTTCAACTTAGTCTCTAAAAATCCAAACATAACAAGCTTTATTGATCTAATATAGTATAACAATTTATTATTATCATCATTTGGGGTCAATAAGCCCTCTTACATTCCAAGGAAAGACAATCATTAGGATTTGAAGGAGTTAGAAACCTTTTTCTTGGCTTTTCTACTCAACCTTTTCCTTTCCATAGTCTTAAAAGATTCTTAAGAACTATTAAGTAAATTTGTGACTTAAGTAGACTCCCCTAACTTTGCATACATATTGTCTTTAACAGACTCATCATCACAAGAACACATATTACGGACACCACTTATTTGAGAAGTATTATTAGTAGTGCGCTTTTTAACCTAAAAAAGATATAAAGTTTGAGAAGTAGTAAAACAATCAAAAGAAGTGTTATCACTAAGGACCTTATAATGGGTTGTTGAGGTATAGGTAGATTCTAAAATAAGGACCTGATTATTCATACCTTATTATTAGTAGGGACTAAATAGGAATTGAAGAATGCTCTAAGGATATTAACTTATCACAATTCCCCGTTTGAAACCTCCGACTAATAAGCTTCAATAGCTTCCTACCTTAATCTAAAGATGGTCTCTATTAATAGAACAATATAATAGTATCCTCAATTAGGGAGTCATCCTCCCCTAATCTTAATAATTGAATTTCTTTAAGAAGGGTCTAATTAAAATCTATAATGATATAGAGCTTAGCATAACCTATTCTTTTATATGATAAGGTTACTTTATCCATACAAATTAGTCTACCAATCTAGCTTACTAGGAGGTTTAATCCTTTGGTAGACTAACATTTTAGAGGGATTTTATAGAAGTTAAACTACAAATGTACTTATTTTTATTTAATTTCTTAAAGATTAATCGTTGACTTCAAAATTATAAGAAGATTGGCAAGTTGTTAAATTGGCAAGGTCCATCTTCTATAATTGTTTGAGATTTTTACTTGATGAAAAGTTTGAATAGAAATAGGTGACCAACATTAAGAAGCACCTCTTGGGACCTTTGTTCTTCCAATGTTTAGTAGCTCATAGTTTTATCAATAGAAATTAGGCCTCTTTCTCAAGAAAAAAACTAACCATCATAGATTCTTGTTAGCACCCCCGCCTTTGCAAGACACGTGGCCGACGTCCTAAGTGACATCTAGACGTGCATCCCACAAGGGTGAAGTGCTCTCACCAGGACATTCCTCAAATTGGAACTTCATTTTGACCTCTTCTTAACATCTTATCCCATGACTTGTGCTTATAGCCTAAGTCCTTAACTGCTTCTTGATCCTTAATAACCACTTCTTGTTAAAAAGCCATTAATTTGTGAATTCTGTGATTAATTCCAAACAAGTGACTGTTCAATTACACTGGCTTAACTTCTTCTTTGTATCGTCTGTGTTTGGTTTGTCTATCGTCTGAGTTTGCTTATGGTCTGTGTTTGGCTTATGGTCTGTCTTTGACTTTATTCGTCTGTGTTGACCACCTATCGTCTGTGTTCCATCGTCTGTGGTCTATCGTTTGCCTTTCATTTGCGTCTGTGTATGACGTCATCACAGACGATTCCTTTGGTCTGTGTTTTTCCTTTGTGTCTGTTTGTGACGTCATCACAGACGACGTCATCACAGACGATTCCTTTCGTCTGTGTTTTCTTCTTGCAATCTACCTTAATGCAAACATAAATCTTTTCAACCATCCTCATTCATTCAAATCCAAGAACAAAATAAACAAACATAAACACCAACTGCTTCTCAAAGCCTCAAACTCATTTGATCAAAACTTGCAACATGAAAACTTAACAGTGGTCATAATCATGAGCAGAACATACGTATATTTCATTCATATCAATTGTAAGAAGTCTTTACAAAGCTTTAATAACATTACAAGCCACAATACATCAATACACTTGAACTAGTAAAGCTTGAAATATGGCTAAAGCCATAAGTTCTCAAAAATCTAACTTAAGAATACAAAAGAAAATATGCAGACTGGAGTGTTGCCCTGACTCTTGACTTACATAAGCTCTTGCTCATCACCTGAATGGGACAGAATTGGGAGGGGGTGAGCTTAAAGCTCGTGGGTAACAAGTTTATAATTAAGAAACAAGCAGAACCTTTTTTCAATACTCATTGAATTATAAAATTCAGAAACCATAATAATTTTTGCTTGAAAAATCAGCAAGTACTTATTTCTCAAAAACCGTACTCAATCAAACATTTCATGAGCAATTTTAAGTCATGCATACATCAAGCTTGATAACACATAGGCACATCACAATGTTCTGGAAGGTCCATAAACAGAACGAACTAACACAGTCCATATAATGGTCCTGAGAAGTCGTGAACAGAACGAACTAG
>JAOQMS010000004.1:31141421-31154502 GCA_027563885.1 Erythroxylum longipes
GCTCTATATAAAGCTCATGTTATGCTTTATTTTCAGAACAGATTTGCTTAATAAATTTTCAAGCTTTTATGCTACTTCGATTGTGTGAAACAATCTTTTCTTAGGTGTGACTCCTAAGAACCCTAGGTGTGAAACTTAGGTTATTTTCTTTTAGGTGTGATTCCTAGAAATCTACCCTTTAATTCCTATTATTAACCCACTGAAATATCCTAAACACCCAACCTCTAAGCTGTCCTAGAATTACAGGTTCTTTACTTTCACAGCATAGTTGTAAATATATAGTTCATTTACTCAATATCAATTAGACCGTACTCTTTTATTACATTATACCTTCAGTTGTATTTATTAGATTGTGATAAGAACGATAATTATTTGATGAGGACTTTGAGATAGTCACATCCCAAAAGTTAGCTTGTGAGAGTAGAGAGCTCAAAGTCTTTATAAATTCCACACCAACTTTGTATTTAATCAATATGGGATCCAAGTTCCATACTTTGCAGTTGGATCAAACTTTAACATTGGTCCTCTTATAAGGATCAACGTCCTTATTGGTCACAGTTGACACTTCTAAGTCACCACTCTGAGATCCTTGTTGGTCACGGCCACGTTGATCACAGCTGGCACTCCTAAGCCACCATTCCGTGGGTCACCATTTCAAGACCGGCTCTAATACTAATTGATAAGGATTTTAGGAAAGTCACACCCTAAAAGCTAGCTTTTGAGGGTGGAGAGCCCAAAGTCCTTATAAATCTCACACCAACTTTGTATTTAATCAATGTAGAATCTAAGTCTTATACCTTGCAATTGGATCAAACTGTACCATTAGTTCCCCTATAAGGACCAACGTCCTCGTTGGTCACGGCTGACACTTCCAGGTCACCACTCCGAGATCCTTGTTAGTCACGGCCACGTTGGTCATGGTTGGCACTCCCAAGCCACCACTCCGTGGGTCACCACTCTAAGACTGACTCTGGTACCAATTGATAAGGACTTTAGGAGAGTCACACCCCAAAAGCTAGATTTTGAGGGTGGTGAGTCCAAAGCCCTTATAAATTCCACACCAACTTTGCATTTAATCAATATGAGATCCAAGTCCTATACCTTGCAATTGGACCAAACCGTAACATTAGTCCCTCTATAAGGACCAACGTCCTCGTCAGTCATGGCTGACACTTTCAGGTCAACACTCCATGGGCCACCACTTCGAGATCCTTGTTGGTTACGACATTCTCAGGCCACCACTCCGTAGGCCACTACTCTAAAACTATCTCTGATACCAATTGATAAGGACTTTAAGAGAGTCATATCCCAAAAGCTAGCTTGTGAGGGTAGAAAGCTCAAAATCCTTATAAATCCCACACCAACTTTGTATTTAATCAATGTGAAATTCAAGTCTTATATTTTACAATTGGATAAATCCATAACATTATTACATTCTATCTTACCAAAAAAGTTAATGAGTTGTCTTAAATCGTATTTCGTTACATTATATCATAGTCAACACTCTTGTTACGAATGTAATAAATTATTACTTTTTAAGCATGTGTGAGTTAAAAATGGTTAGTAAAATCACGTGCATTAAACTATTTAATAAATTTAATAATAATTAGCACAAGAGAGTGTTCCTTTACAAAAAAAAATCCTTTTAGGGGTTCAGAAAATTGAAGGTCCAGGATTTGCATGACTCAGAATTGGACAATGGCTGTTGAGCTTTCCACACAAATTGTTAATGAGAGACAAGGAGACGTAGAGAGAGAAGGATCCAAGTGAATAGGAAGGCCGACATCGTTGAACATAACAAAAGGTGGTGGCTGAGGACATGATACGTCAACAAAAAATATCTCAGTTATACATCCCATGTAACCTCCAGCGTCTCTCTATCTCATTAAATACTATTTGGAAGTCTTCATATCATTTTGATAATTTCAAATACTTATTTTTATATCAAATCCCAAAATCTGATTGCCTGATCAAAAGATCACCACAATCCTCCAAAAATCCATTCCAAGGAATCATCAACCTCTTTTCTTCTCCTCTCCTTTTCCATCTCTTCTCTCCTTTTTTTTTTCCTCAAGAAGACATCAACTTAGACCACATAATATGGAATCCCCAATCTCTAGAACAAGACACGTACGCTTGTCACTTACCATACAAACGAATCCCTTCGGAGGTGACGTGTAAACTGACTTTCCACCGATTTTCTAAGCTTTTTATTCCTATACATATCTTACGTAATCTGCTCAATTAGAACCCAAAAGGAAGAGAGCCCTCACCTGCTAAAACAAGGGAGCAAAGCATATTCAGATAGCACCAGTTTCAGGAGAAGAAGATGGATAAGAGAAAGAGCTTTGTGCTTTGTTCGCTTGTGGAAGAAAATCCGACGAAGATGAAGCCTTTTGAAGAACAAGGTCTAGCCAAAAAAGACTATCAAGAGTCGGATCATAATAATCAATGTGAAGCACCAAGTCTATCTATCAAAAGCTCTGAACTTGAAAGCAGCCATGAAGATGGTTCTTCAAAATGCAGTTCCTATGATGCTCATCACTCGAAAGATGAACAAATAGCGTTGCTTGGTGTTACTGGGGGTTCCATAGAAGAGGTATTGAAAAAGGAACCAAGTGGTCCAGAGGCAACAATGTTGAAGGAAGATGTTTGTGGACGTGAAAGATTGAAGAGACACAGGATAGAGGTGGGAGGTAGGGTCTGGATTCCTGAGATATGGGGTCAGGAGGAGCTTTTGAAGGATTTTATTGATTGTTCTGCGTTTGATTCTTCGTTAGTGCACAGTGGGATTATGTCTGCTCGTGCCGCTCTTGTTGAAGAGGGAAGGAGAACAAATTCTCGTGGATTACGAATACAATACAGGTGTTGATGATTGCTGTCTTTCCGTTCCAGTGATCTTCTCTTAATTGTTTTTAACAAGATGATTATGGGATTGCATCCATGTATCTATAGAAATTTGTGATCATTGGTCATGGTTATCATTGTTTGGTGTTGAGGCATGCTGCTACTTATTAAATGAAACTGACAAAGCATTGAGCAACGATGGATTAAGCTAATTATGTATGTCTTTACAGATAAGTAATTCATCTAGCTTGTATATCAAAGTCTAATAACGACCAAAGAAGACAACAAAATCAGAATAATTAAGCTTCTTTAGGCGGCACCATTGATGTGGTGTAAAGCACTCTCGGATCAAAATGATCATCGGAGAGATGGCTGTACAGTAAAACGAAGTTGATTTTTGGCTAAAAAATCTAAAAAACATTACCTATAGTTATTTGGTAGATTACTATTTCGTTGCACAAAATGTCGTCAAATCCCTATAGTTGAAAACTATAAGTGTTGTTTTAAAAAATCATAGCCAATAGTTAAAAAATTAGTCAAATCTTTTTAGCTACGATTTAAAAACATAGCTAAATGTTTTTAGCTTCGTTTTATATAATGTAGCCAAATATTATTTGTTACGTTTTACACAATGTAGCCAAATATTATTTTTTATGTTTTAAATAATGTTGCAATATGTTATTTGATATATTTTAAATCCATAATATTTAACAATATGTTTTGTATGTAATGTATCAATATATATTTTATTGTGAATTTATTATACAAATAAATCCTATAAAAATATTATTAATTCAAAATATCGATCATTATGTATATAAAGTAAAATTATATAAATATCATTAAATTATAACAACAAAAAGAATATTCTTCCTATACAAGATATTAATGATAACTTTAACAATTCTTATAGATAACACATTAAATAAAAAGATTAGTTTACAAAATATAAATGCTTAGATTACAAAAAATTAGAGCCTAACTCGTACATATGTGTTGCTTCCTAGTGAACTACAACTTGGTAGGAACAATAACCATTTACTTTGTGTCCAATTTCTTTTCATCTTTCACCCATTAACGATTCTAAAGAGCAGCATCTTCCTCCCGCAAAACAATAACACAAACACATGAATTCTACAATTCAGTTTATTCACTAAATCAATGGTTGTGGAAGAAAATAGTTGCTTACAACTAGGGCATTGTACTTTGTCTCCTCATCTATGGCGCTTGTTATGGTTGACTTTCAATGTTATTAGAAATTATGAAATAACACTTAAAAACCAACTCAAAACAAACTAATTCGTAACAGAAACTGAAGACTATATAAGAAGAAAACAAAAGAAGGCAAGAAACATTTTCTATGATGAAAACATGTGTTTATATCATTAATTATATACAACTCCCCATTCGGATCCTACATAAAAAGATATGAATTCGGTAGATACCACACTTGATAGGTGAGCATAAAGAAAGGGAGAGAAAACTAAAAGAGAAGAAATATGACACATAGAGGAGAAGAGAAAGAGGGAGACTTCTAATATTACCAACAAGGCTAAACCTTCAACCATTAAGATTTCCAAAATAAATTCCATTATGTTTTTAGTAAATTTAAGGTCTTATAATAATGTTATTACAGGTGTTAATGATACAATAGATGCACTATATATCTCGTTTTCCCATGCTAAGGGTTAGAACCTTAGAATACTATACATGAGAAATATTAATGAGAAATTAGAAAATGTATTTCATGCTCATGCATAACAGTAGCATACAAACACATGTGAATATTAATTTTTGCACATATTACAATGACTATTCATGCACTCACTTGATATTTTCTGGGTATAAATGATTTTAATGTGATTATAATGTGAATTGTGGATTATTTGTCTTGAAAATTAACTTAGTGATTATAAATATTGACTTACGATTTTTGGTGAAAATTTGGGAAATTTCTGAACTTTTGTGTATTTGGAGTTGGAAAAATGCCAAGTGGTAGGATAATTGATTTATGGTAGTAGAAATAAGAGACGAATGACAATAGAAATAATTGGCATATGGCTTTACGATTTAATGACAAATGTCATAGAAAATTTGGAGAGAATTGGATTAGAAATTGTGGGACAATGGATTGATCATTGAGAATTATGTGGTAGCTTATGTTATTACCTAAGTAAATAAATTTATTAAGTGGTAAGTGTCATGAAACTTACCAAGCATTGTTATCTTGCTAATTAAAATCATGACATTCTCTATTGTAAACCATCTTTCATTTTGTCTCTACAAGTTCATCTTCTTCATTTTTCTTCTTCTCCATTCACGATATTCACCTCACCTCTCGACCTTGTGTTTGCTCTCATCTTTCACTTGTTACTTTCATTTTTTCGTTGCCTTCATTCTTGTTGATAAAACTCAGCCTATTATACCTTAGAAAGATGATGATCATATGATGCATGGAAGCTAGGTTATCGTGTGATTGAAGAAATTTTGGAGCTAAAACAAGTATGTATCTTAATGATCTTATGGGTTGTGTTACAGAGAAACATTTTGATGATAGTTAGAGGTTAAATGATCATAAAATGGTGATGTATATACGTTGAACCGTGTGATATAGATGTCTTTTTTCTTATGTATATGATGAATTAATAATTCATAAGATATTCTAGAGATATTTTTGAGATAGAATGATCATTATAATGGTGTAGAAAGAATGCAGAAATTTTTATAAAGAGATGATATACTCATGTTCTGTTTTGATGTGTAATAATGTGGATTTTAGTAATTGTTATAGGGATGAATTAAAATAAGTTTAAAGCTAAAGAAAAGGCTAGTGTAGTGTCTTTAAATAAAAAGAATCGGGATGATAGTTTAGAGATAAAGTGAAGGTGAAAATAGAGTTTAAATGTGTGCTGAAACATTGATGAATGCATGGTTACTTTGTTTTCTTGTTTTTCTATATAAGATAAACAATGACTTATGATTGGTTTTATGGATATTTTGAGTTGGAATAGAGGTGAGAATGAAGATGAAATGATGTAGAATTGATAAGCTAAGCATAAGATGGTTTGGATGTAACTTATAGGAGTTGAAGAACCTAAAAATTGAAAGAAGATGACTAGAATTCTTGGATTTACCTAACCCACAATCATGGGAATGCTTCCACAATCGTAGGAAGGCTGGAAATTCACGAATGGCTTAACCCACGATTATGGGAACACCTCCACAATCGTGTGAATGACCGTTCATGTGAATCCTCCTTCTTTTATGTAAAGTTTGAAACAACAAATGGTTAGGTACTTTCCTATAATGCGTTTAGGCTTCAATGAAGCTTGGAGTGAACCTAGTTTGATGATGGATTAAGTGATTAAATATGTGATATGTTTAGGGTGATAATTGAGGTTATAACTTAAGAATAGATTGTTGAATATCAAGTATTCAAATATGGAAATTTAGAGATATTATAGAAATGAAAGTGACCCTATGAAGGCTAATGTGATTCAAAAGAGACGAATGATGTGTATTAAGCAAAGATGAATGAGAATTTAGATGTTATGTGGTCTCATAATGCTGGAGTAACCATGGTAAATGATTGATTAAGGAAATTTGGAATAATCAAATACACTTGAGGTATTAAAGATATATACCCAGAATAGTCAAATTGAGCATGCATTATATATAACACATATACATATGTGTATGATTGTGTATTAATGTGATTGTGAAAATTAGTAATGTGTAAATGTGTATGTGTTGTATGATATAGAAGCGCAAATAGAATGACAACATTCAAACATTACTGGGATATCGAGGTAATAGCTATCTGGAGCATACAGTTAGTAACCTAGATGTTCTCACTAAGATTATCTATATTTGCTTAAATGTCAAATGTTGAATTATTATTGATGTGAATGTGTTGAGTCAGGACAGTGATAGTCCGAGGCATTTGATGCTTGAGAATTTCATTGGAAGTGCTTATTATATATGAATATGATAGAAATAAGTGTTCTCAACATAATTGTTGAATGCAGAAATTAGGTCTGATGAAAAATGTGAAAGTGAATGTACATACTGAAATAAAGAGACTGATTGAATGTATGTAATGTGATGCATTTTATTATATGATATGCATGATAAGATAAAGGCAGTTGTGACTGGAGTCCCAAAAAAAAAAGAGCTTAAAGCTCAAAATGTGGTAAGAGCCTCTGGCTAACTATATCAAATGAGCCCAGTATTTCCAACGGATATGGGACAGTTATTAATGAGCCCGGTATCCACAATGGGCACAGGACAATTAAAAAGGCACTCGGTCATAACAACGTGATAATTGAATGTGAGTCACATGTGCATAGCATATATATTTGATATGTATGTTATAAATGATCGAAATGAGTGGTTTGAATTGTTTTGAATTTGAAATGTGAAATAAGTGAACAAGATGATGTTTGATGCAATATGATGATGAGCAAAATTGCGTGCATTATGTGATAATATAAATTGTCTATAAACTATATGTGTTATGTGATATGAGTGAGCTCATCAATGATGGCTTGCTCACTGAGTTCGCAAAACTCATCAAAATTACAACGTGACTTTTTAGGTACAAAAGAGGTGACATAACTTCTAAAACTAATTAGAAGAAGTAGAGTATTGCTTTTGGACTTAAGAAATGGCTTAAAGGTCAGTCAGTTGAGACTGAAGAGTTAGATAGAGTTTTGTATAGCTCCTTATTTATGTAGCATATTTTGTAAATAGAGTTGTAGACTTTGATAAGCTTTCGATACTATATATATATGGATGGTGTATGTAGTGCTACAATGTTCATTATGTTTTATGAAATGAAAATGAGGAATTCAGTTTTAAATATTGAGTATTTGTGTTTTAATTATGATGCCATGATAAGTGATGTGATTGCTTTAGCGCACTACTTTCACCGGGCATGTGCTTGAATGTCTGATGGACGAACAGATACGTGTCAGATGGGAGTGGAGTACTACAATTTTTGGTATCAGAGCATGATTTGTCATCCATAGGGAGATATAAGCATATAGATATGGTAGATAGTGAGAAACTTAGATAATAATCACTATTATTGTCTATTATAGGTCATCTGCCATAGGTGATCAAGTGGGACAATTAGCGGACCTAGAGTTTGTAGGAGCTAGTAGAGAGTCTTCGGTACCTCAACTTGAGAGAATGCCTTTGAGAATTCATGAGAGAAAGGAAAGGAGGTATGATAAATTGAGAAACCAGGGGGCTGTGGACTTCTACAGAAGTACAGACCCTGTGGAGGCTGAAGGATGGCTAGAGAGAACAGAGAGAGTTTTCAATCAGATGGACTGCGAGTCGGACAAGAAGTTCCACTATGCAATTTCCTTACTACAAGGTCCAACATACTAGTGGTGGAAGACTATGCCAGGCAGTACCACCAGGCCTTGTAGCTTAAAGTGGGAAGACTTTCAGAAGGCCTTCAAGGAGAATTACATGTCGAAAATCTACCTAGACAGAAAGATGAAAGAATTTTTGGATTTGAAGTAGGGTAATCTCTCGATGGCAAAGTATAAGATAAAGTTCAATGAACTGATTAGGTATGCTACTACCTTGATTCCTACTAAGGAAGACAAATTTAGGAGGCTTGAAGATAGGCTGAATATGGAAATCCAGACGAGGTTAGCCATTTCTACTTTAGGTAGTTTTACAGAACTACGAGCTGCCTTAATCTGAATTGAGCAGTTGTTGAAAGATGGTCAGCAGAATATAAACAAGAGTCCAAAGTGAAGAGGCCTAGTGAATCTCAGGTTGGTTCTGGCAAAAGGTTTAGTAAGCGTCAAAATAGATCTTTTCGACCATCTGCTAGATCAAAACAGATAGAGGGGTAGTTTTCTGCAATCTGGCAATGGAAGAGGTGCAGTATTAGGACAGTTACCTAATTGTGGACATTGTGGGAAGAAGCACAGTGGTGAATGCTGGAAATTGTCTGGAGCTTGCTTTCGATGTAGCTTTTTTGACCATCAGATCAGAGACTGTCCTGCTGTTTATGGACCACAGTTTGGAATGAGAGGAGGAGTGGTAACTGAAACAACTGTCTAGTAGAGCCGAGCTAGTGGATTTGGACAGAGAGGCAAAGGTAGAGGTAGAGTGAGTTCAGGGAGTCTTACTATTAGGACAGAGGTGCGGAGCAACCAATCGCAGTATCAGGCTAAAGTTTATTTGATGACTAGATAGGAGGCTCAAAACTCCCCAGACATTGTTACAGGTGTGTAGCATATCCTTAATTTTAAAGCTTTTGCATTACTAGATCCAAGATCTACTCATTCTTTTATCACACCGCATCTGGCATCTAGGCTGCATTGTGATAGAGAATTATTGAAACATGGATTAGAGGTGAGTACACCAATAGGTAGTACTATAGTAATAGGAGAAGTTTGTAAGAGGTGTTTGATTCGAATTAATCAGGCAGAATTGGAAGCAAATTTGATTGAATTATAGTTAAGGGAGATAGATATTATTCTAGGCATGGATTGGCTCACTTTTCATAGGGCTATCATGAACTGCTATATTAAGGAGGAAATACTAGAATCTCTTAATCAACCTAGAGCAGTACTCTGAGGTGTTAGTCAAGCAGTGCTAGCCAGACTGATTTCCTTCATGAGTGCACTGAGATTGATTAGAGGTAGATGTGAGGCTTATCTGGCCAACGTAGTGGATACTTTAACTGAGCAGAATGTGCAAAACATTCCAGTTGTTAGGGAATTCCTAGATGTGTTTCCCACTGAGTTATCTGGTTTACCTATAGATAAGGAAATAGATTTTACGATCGACTTAATTCCAAGTGCTGCTCTTATATCTGTTCCTCTATATAAGATGGCACCTATGGAACTAAAGGAATTGAAGGCTCAGTTTCAGGAGTTGTTGGAAAAGGGTTTTATCAGACCCAGTGTATCCCCTTAGGGAGCTCCAGTCTTATTTGTGAAGAAGAAAGATTAAACTCTGAGACTGTGTATCGATTATAGGCAACTGAATCGGGTAACAATGAAGAAAAAATACCCGTTGCCTAGAATTGCTAATTTGCTTTATTAGTTGCAAGGAGCTCAGGTGTTCACAACGTTAGACTTGAGATCTAGGTACTATCAGTTGAAGATAGCAGAGGCTGATGTACTGAAAAGTGCGTTCCAGAGTAGGTATGGGCATTTTAATTTTTTAGTAATGCTATTTAGGTTGACTAATGCCCCAGCTGCATTTATGGTTTTGATGAATAAGATGTTCCAACCTTACCTGGATCATTTTGTGATAGTGTTTATCGATGACATTTTGGTGTATTCGAATAGTATAGAGGAGCATACTAAACATTTGAGGTTAATCTTACAGATTATGACGAAGAAACAGTTGTATGCCAAATTTAGTAAGTGTGAATTTTGGCTTGATCAAGTAGTATTTTTAGGTCACATAGTGTTTGGATAAGGCATATAGGTGGACCCTGAAGTAAATAACTTGTTATTATAGAAATCACGTAATATGTAAAAGTACACAAGAAGGGGGGTTAAATTATGATAAATCGTCTAAGATTGAAATCTTAAAAAAAAACTTCTTGATTTTCTTGAAAGATTTAGACAATTTACAAAACAATCCACTTAATTTGTTTGAGTAATGCAACAACGGAAATAGTATCCATTCTACTAACAACATGAAATTAAAGAGATAAGTGTTAGAGAATATGACACCGCGATTTATACTGGTTCACCCTTAACCTTAGGGTTATGTCCTGTCCTCAGAGTATATTTGAGATTTCACTATCTCTTTCAACTTTTACAACTATTATTTCACACTTCCAGAGCCTCTTCAGGTCTCTTTCACAAAGTATTCTTTATCTGCTATCTTACCCTCTTCAGGCTGTAGCCTTCCCTTTCACTGAAAGATTTTGAGTTTTCTAAACTTACGTTACAGGTCGACTTGATCTCTCATCTTTCTTCTTTTCAATCAAGCTATTTTTAAAGTATCGTAAGTAAAGAATTGAGAGTTCAAGGTTTAGAGTTGTAAGGTTGTGTCTTGTTTATATTGTCTTGTTCATACTTTTCTCTATGACTATAAGTGATATTTATAGTCTAAATCTCCAACGGTCTTCTTGAAAACTGCTTGTAGAATCTTCAAAGAGTAGTTAAATGAGTCCTATAACCAACTCCAACTAACTAACTAACTGACGTTGTAGGTTGTTCTTCAATAATAAAGTCTTGATTTGTTTTGTATAATACAAGATATACAATGCATAGAAATGAACTAAAATAAAATTTCCAAAATAAAATTTCTTCCTTCTTCTTTTCTCCTTCTTCTCCTTTGCTTCCTACTATTCTCCCCCGATTTGTTATTAATCAAAAAGAAATTATTTCAAACTCTTCAATATTTCAGAGAACATCTGTTTGATATCAGTGCGGATCGTCTTGAGGTCTTCTTCTATAGTCAATCGTAGAAGTGCTACTTCCTTATAAAGATCACCCATTGAGTCACTTAGTTCATCAACCTTAGTATCAATTTCTTAAATCTGTTTAGCTAAGGTGTCATGTTGACTAGCTTCAGTCCAAGTGATGAAATTCTTCAAGCACTCTGAATTATCGGTAGAGACTTGTAGATTTTCACTTTGTGGATGAAGATACTTAGAGACAGAGGGTTCTCTGATTGAATGATCTAATTTGATAATTTCAATGGAGGATAATGTCAAGATCATCAGGGGATGGTAATTTCAAAATGGGTTCTCCTAGAAGGTGTAGGATATCTTTGACAGAAGGTATGAAACCTATGGGTTTAAAGTGAACAAGTAAGTGCATAAAGGTTTCTAAATAGAAATTGATACCTTCAATTGTAATCTTCTTGTATCTTCCTTCCGATATTTTCCCAACTACCTTGAAACTTTCATCTAAGGTTGATTTCCCAAAGTTGCTTCTTAATGGTCTTAAAATATGATGAGAAATACAGATGCCTACAGGTTGAACTGTACGACATGCATCATCTATATTCTTTATTGCCACGCGAATTTCTTCTTCCATGAGATCATCTTGTTGCTTCTCAGGGAATTTCTTCTTCTTTCCGTTATCTTTGTTGTCTACCAGTATTGGACTTCTAGGTTGTACATCTGGTACAATCTTTATCATTGTTCTGCTTATCACTGGATAGATTGTGTAAGGATTTTTAGTCTTCTTCAAAGGATATCGTTCTGCCTTTTTATCTCGCAGAATACCGTACAATCTTCTATCTTCAGGGCTACGAAGATGTATCGTCTGATCGTTTATAGTTACAGGTTCAACTTGAACCTTAACTTTCTATTTATGAGATTCTCTAATGATAATTGAACCTCTATTTCGATCAGGTATTGATTCTTCTATAATCTTCATCTTCAAATCTTCTTTCTTCATTAGTTAAGGAAGGTTGTAGGTTAGTTGCTGCTTTTCAACCTTTCTTTTCTGAATCATCTTCGTCTTCCTTTTTTCTTCTGCCAACTTGGAAGATAGTTTTTGAGACTTCTTCTGCTCAAATACTAACTTCCTCTTTATCTCTGTCTCTCCAGATGGTTGTTCTGATTGAGTCTGAGGGATAGAGACAATTGCTTTACCAGGATGTTGTTGTTGTTTTGTTACCCTTTCAAAAACTTGATCAAGAGTCAGAATTTTTTGCTTCTTCTGCAATCTTGGTGACATTTTAAACATCTTAAGTCTTTCTAATTGAAGTATCTTAGCCTTTCTCTTTAAAGGCACTTTGTGAGTTTTTTTTGAAAAGGGCACTTTGTGAGTTGGTTGTTGAGCTTTTACACTTTCTTTCCTTTCAGGAATCGTCTTAGATTGTATTGACTTATAAGACGATTGTTCAACTTTTGTCAGCTCAGTTGAGATTCTTCTGGTTGTTTGATGTTTTGCTTGCATACTAGATGAAACATCTTCTTTTCTGCTTCTTTTGACTGAAAGCTCCCCCTTAGCCTATGCTTTCGATATGACATCTTTATCTGATTTAGCTTCAATCTTAATCCCCATTTTGCGAATAGTAGAGGTATTGATAACACTCTTAATTTTCACCTTTACCTATTTCCTCTATTAATTAGGATTCCAGATTCTTTGAATAATCTCATCAACAGCATACCATAAAGTAACGAACCACTCTTCAGATGATACTCCTTTTGAGTCCTCATCATGTAAGTCAGAATCAAGAATGGAAGATTAATAGGTTTGTGTGTGAGTAGATAAAATAGACATTG